>BGZK01000498.1:0-383606 GCA_005406025.1 Eumeta japonica | reverse complement strand
TTTTGCAACCTTTTATGAACTTCTAATATACCTTAAAGATATTGCACAATATGGGGATAAATAAAATAGTATAAACTACGAATTAAAAAAAAAAACTAATAACATAGAAAATCCCATTAAATATTGCGTCAGCATCTATATTAAGTTTCACTCTTAAGAACTTGATTTTCGAACAAAATAGCTTCTATTAATAACTAAAAAATCCTGAGTGTCCTTATATAAAATAATCTCAAAAAACAAAAGCTTACTCAGAAGAAACGTATACTTTACATGAATTTATATATAATATGCATTTAAAATTAAAAATATTATTTATTCAAAGATATGACTATATAATATATATTACTTCATTTCAAAATGTCTAGTTCAAATAATGTCTACAGGATATAAATACTTCACGGAAACATTTTTCTTTGTTTCCATATAAGTTCACAAAACAATAACAAAGCATTCCTCATAACAAACTATCAATAATGTCGACTTGTTTAACTTATTGATAATATCAAGTAACAATATAGCTAAATAATTTTGTACATAGATATTGATAATTTTTACCTTTCTTTGTGAAAACACAAACAATTACAATGCCTGCTGACTGTAAACCGCAACGACAGAAAGACGAATGAACACTAACTTCCCTGACGAAACGTTTTTATTAACTAGTCTAACCACCACCACCACCACCTATTGCATATTTACACAAATGTAGCTTCAATATTATGCGCTAGATACACATCAGTCCGTATTTACCCGTGTAACCGCGGGAACTTTTTTATTTTACGATTAGGTCATTACACGTTCAATTTGTTATCAATTTTAACATAGTTTAGCTATGATTGACGAAAAATTGAGCGTTTAATCATTCTAATTGTTTGAATGATGGAAATATTTTGAAAATAAAGTTTTTATCATCGAGCAACCATCAGTAAAATTATTTTAATGAATGTGTAATCCCTTTTCGACAATCATCCATCAGTTACGTATACGGCAGTACATTATGGCTCTGTGCAGTCACTGGCAGCATATATAAATAAATTTGGAAAATCCAAAAGTGCACGCCTCATAGCGGTTACTCCATTTTTACTAAAGAAAAGTGTGTATGTCAACTCCGACGAATGACTGGAGCTCACTCTTTATGAATGATTACAAATTACTTGGTATGCATTGTTCAATACTCTAAATTTTATATATTTTAACAAAAATTTATATCGTAATCGTCATTTTTTTTTAAATTGAAATAAATTAAAAAAAAATACGGAGGTGTCAAAATTTTTACTTAAACATTGAGAATAAAAAAGACAGTCATGCTTTGGGTTTCTTATGTTCTCTAGATTAAGATTTAATAAAAAAAAAAATAGAAATACTAAAAAAGACCTGTCAAAATTTTGTTTATTAAATATTAAATTACACCGAATTAGACAGTGAAATTCAATAGGCTTCTATTCAGATGCATACTAAAGGAATGAAAAACACACTCGATTAGTGAAGTATTTCATTCGTTATCGTGACCACATACAGGATCCCACATACAGACACACGGACGTCCACGAAAAATTTTTAAAACAGTTTTTAAAATATGTTCTATAACAAAATGTGTTTTGAAGATATTACAGATATTAAAATCAGTGATTATTCTTGCCGTTTGAGCGCATACATTATTTTACAAGTGCAACATGTAATAAATAAAGCCATTTAAAATTCTAAAAATCACTCGTTTTTCTTAAGGTGAGAGTAGAGCACTACCTCATGCGCTCCGCTTATGAGGCGTGTAACACCATATAGTTTAGGTACCATTCATTTATTATCCCTCCATCGTTTACAAGAAAAACGATGATTATAATTGGCAATGTTTATATTGTAGATGTTTTTATTTTTTGGTAGTATTCAACTTTGGTTTTATTTAGAGCTTTTGTTTGTCATTCATCTTTATATATGATTTTGATCAGTGAAGGGGCTCAAAACTCACTCAGAAAGTGAATCTGCCACTGGAATATCTCTGATGACAGGTTTATTTCTAGTCCGTTATTCAGAATTGTGACATCGTCGACGTTGATTCATTTAACATAAGCTCCGATGCGGCACAAAACTTTGCCTCGCCTTGTATATATTATGGCTAAAACTTCTTCTTTTTCAATATTAAAAATATAGATTTTTTTTTTGTAAAACTGCTCTATTAGAGTAAAGATAACAAAGAGATCTCCAAAATTTTCGAAACTGTCATCCACAGATACCATTTTTTAACACCTATACAATAATATTTGATAAAAAGAGACAAATCTACTTTGTTTTTTTCTCAAAAATCAGCGTACACACTTGAAACGTCAAGTGGACCTCTTGGACTTGTTTAGTATTGTTAAACTAACAAAAAAATGTTAAAATACAATTTATGCTGTTTTATATTAATTTTAGTCGTATTTGATATTATGGCAGTCAAAAGTATTTTCTGCATGGTAATAATTTTGTTTTTTATCAATTGTTTGTGTTTCCCATGGTGTTTGCAATATATAGTAAACTGTCAGGATCTATTATGTGTCGTATAAGAGTGCAACTTTTATTAAGAAACGATGCAAAAATTTTACCGAATACAAAAGTTTCGGAAATATAAAAATGTCTTGAAGTATACAAGAGTAACTTTTTATGTCAACAACATGTCAACAATAATAATTAATTCTAATATTAAAATTGTATGTGAATAGTTGTTCATAGCAAAAAAACAATAAATTCCGATATTTCTTAGAAAATTGTAATTTGCTTTTAGGTTATAATGATGTTCAATCGATGTTTATACCAATTAAACGTGATTTTATACTTTTTGGGTATAAAAAGTCTCCTGTTTCGTATTCCAGCAGATAATCTACTTCCCTGCAAAAGACATATATGTATAAAATTAAAGGACACCTCTGTTTCAGCGCCACTATTATATTGAACACAGATAAAATCTAGTGCTAAAATTGTTGAAACCCAACATTTGATACAACCTATAAAATAAAAATAATAGTTCCAATAAAATGCAAACAAGAAACAAATATCGTTGACTTTACTGTTCAAAAAGTCATCATTATTTTCATATCGTTTTTTCATTACCTCAATGCAGAATTCGATTGGAATAATTTAATTAAAAAATGCAATAATGCATTTATTATTTTAATTATTCCCAATTGAATTCTGGTAAATAAATAATTAGTGAACAGGACTGGGTATGAAGCGAATCAGAGAGTTAACAAAATGTATATTTCCGACTAAGAACTATTCAACAAGACTAAAAATAGTCAGAATCACAAAATAATATTAAATACCTCTCTCTTATTGAACTGATAAAAGTTGCAGCATCCCATTTCCTTGCAATGATGACTTCCTGAGACGATGTTTTTTAAAGTTTGGACAATATAGAAAAAATTAAAAATTTAAATTTCAAAATGGAATTGTCTAAAGATTTTTTTATGCAACCGATATCTATAAATTAATATAACTATATAACACGAGGTGTACAACTACGCTGTTTTAATACTCTCTAAAAATATTAACTTGTGTTACTACACAAAATGTATGAAATGAGAAAACAAAAAAATTTTTGAAACTTTTTAACTATATTAAAAAGAACATTATTTTTTTAGCATTTTAGAGGGACAAACAAACATGTAAGACACTAGACAACAGGTGGCCACCGCCGCTCATGGATACTCGCAACCCCAGAGGACTTACCAGTGTGTTGCTCACATTTTGGTTAGAAATAGAATGTCGGATAAAGGGAGAAGTGGGGCAATGAAGGTGGAGTGCGGCGATGGAAGGGGAGTGGGGGACTATGAAGGGGGAGTGGGCCGTAGGAACTCTCATTCACTAGACGAAGTGCAATAGCGAAAACTGTTACTTCACATCACATGTAAAGGTATAATATTTTACCGGTCGAGCCGATCCATCTTCCAGCTGCAGCTAAGTTAACTTCAGTATTGCTGAACGAAATTACATTGTCATCATCTTCATGCGTTTCCGCACTTAGTAAATGTAGATATTAATATCTACTTATCATGGCAATCTTTAAATAAATAAATGTGTAGAAAGTTTGAGATTACTCATTGCGAATATTATATAAGGTAGAGGGAAAAGTTTTTTCGTTTTTTTTTTCAAATTTAAGATAATTTTTATCATGTTTTATTTACATTTAATTACAATATATATGTGCCATTTTATTCAACAACTTGTTACCATTTTGTAAGTAGTAACATAATCTTATTGCTTTATAAATTTTGGGACATTTGGTAAAAAAAACCGCAAAATGTAGTTTTGACAGTGCTCCCTTGATGTTAACCTAACACTACCTAAAAAATTCTGAAAAAACAGGTGAAAATTTATGGGTGCAAGGTTAGGCCTATGTAGTGGATGCATTGACACTTCTTAACCAAATTCTCACAATATTTGAATATTTGTTGAGTAACTAAAAATCTCTGCAGCCTGATATTGTCATGGTGAAAAACTACACTCTTTCTGTTGATCAATTCCGACCAGTTTTTTTCTACTTCTTGCTCGAGTCTTATCAGCTGTTAGCAGTGGAGATTCGAATTCATTGTTTTGCTCGGCGATAAAAGCTCATAATGAATAATGGTCTTCGAATACCACCCTACACGGAGTATTAACTTATTGTGAATTAATCGAGGTTTCGCTGTAGTCTGTAGAGCTTGCTCGTCTTTGGACCATGTTCTTTTTGCACGTTCTTGTCGTAGGTAATCCCTTTTTCATCACCAGTAAAAATTCTAATATATATATTGTCATCATAATATATATATTATCATTCTAAGGAAATTTAATTTTCTACAAAAAGGTCTTCTGCATTAACGCGATGCAACTGATAATTTAAAAGATATAAAACATTTTAAAAAATTATTTGCCGAATATTGATGAAATAACTAGTTTTTTGTCTTATGAATGCAGAAAAAGTTATTTAATCGTAAGCAATTAGATTTTTTATTCAAAAATATTTCTTTATTACTTCACTTCTTCTAATTATTAAAGATAGAAAACATTTATGATTTATTTTACAAATTAAAGTTCACAAATGTAAATTTCATCAAATTGTAATTTTTTTTCTAGTTCGATGAATTTAATTATTTAATAACTTTGTGGTCCTGACTTCGTTGTGCGCTACCACGAGTAAAGTACACGCCTATTTCACGACTAACTGGAATCACAGTAAATATTTCATTTTGTCTTATTTTTCTCTTGCCAATAATTTTATATCTCATTTTCAGGAGCATATTAATGTTTTAATCGATTTCTACTTCATTCTAACAATCAGGCTAATCATTTTCAATTTCGTCAAACTTTATGTTATTTGTGTGAGGTATCTAAAGAAACTATTTACAATATTTGTTTAATAAATGAAATGTTAATCATTGAATCTTAAGACTTGGAGGTGCCCGATATAACATGGGGCAATAGAGTCCCAGGCTGCGGTAAAACAACATGGTTTGTGAGGACTGAATTAGGGAGGGACATTGTCATCATCACAACACGAAAAGCAGCAAAAGACCTCAAACAGAAGCTTGCTAGCCGATTGGGAGCCGACGCATGCAGCAAAGTGAGAACAATAGCGTCGGTCTTCGTGAATGGCTTCCAGAGACCGTAGAACTGCGATCGACTGATCGTAGATGAGGCCTTCATGAGCCGCTTTGTAGCCATTGTTATGGCGACACGGCTTGCGGATGCAAAAGAGGTCCTTCTGATAGGTAACGTTAATCAACTCCCCTTCATCGATAGGCTGAACCTCTTCGAAATGTAGTACATACGACCAAACCCGGTGGCAACAGTCACAAAGGAACTGCTCTGCACACACAGGAACCCGATCGATGTAGCATATGCTCTTAACGAGGTATATAGTGGCATATACTCATCCGTGACTCGGGTTCGGTCATTACGGATGGAGAGATACAGTGACGCGAACATCCCGAAAGATCTCTCGAACACACTCTACCTAAAATATACACAGGTAGAAAAAGAATCCCTTATAACCCAGGGATTCGGAAAGGGAGAAGGGACACGTGTCCCGACCGTCCACGAGGCACAGGGCCTGACGTCGGAAGGACTGTCATCGTGCAGATCGAGACGAAACATAAAATACACGATAGTATATCACACGCCATGGTGGCAATAACGCGCCACACCGTCAGTTGTTTTACCACACAAACGATGGTGAAGACGCAATCGGCACATTCAATAAAGGGCCGTGGCTGCCAGCGAAAACAAAATAAAAGACAACAATGCAAAAATGGCCATTGGAAATAGAAACAAGAGAATCATGAACGTTCTCGTAGAAAACTGGAAACAGTAAATACACGATGCAAACTTCTGATGCCACCCTTGTCGAAAAACGACATTGTATCCTTCTGTCTTACGCCGCATAAATATACATATCTAAAAAATGTTAGTGATGTGTGTAAATAATTAATATTTACAATTTTCAAACGTAAAACAAATAGAAAACACTTACAAATATGAAAAATGTTTTGTAGCAAGTAAGGAGTAATTATGGCTTATGGCAAAAGATAAAAAAAAAGAAATTCGATCGGATACTTAATGGTCTAGCTCGTGGTGGCGGAGAAACCGGATCACTCAACTCCCTCAATTACGGTCGAGTTAGGCGATGGCCGCCTCAACGTCAACCTTATGAACAAGTGCTGCGAAGCGAGATCAAGATCGGACCCGGAAAAAAAATGTAAGTAGATTTAATAGGGAAGTGTATACATTGTAAGTAAGCGGTGCTGAACGAATACTGCTCTTATTGACTCTTACTGATATTAACAGCAATGTATATAAAAAAATTGAAGACTTCAATTAAAAAAAGGTATGGACTACCAGCAGGGCTAGACAAGTGGTTTTATTTATCGATTACGCTTGTAGAAAGAGACCTAACGTATGGAGGTGACGTTAGATGGCGTTTGATATTTCATATTTCGTTAGCTTAAATCAAATCCTTTCTATTTTACAAGCATCATTGACAACAAAAACCACTTGTTTCTAGCCCGAGTCTATAGATGTAAAAAAAAAACTTAAGTGTTGTGATATTCTATTTAATTTATAGTAAATATGACATGCATATTTTCTTAAATAACACTTTATTCAAGATTATTATATAATATTTGCAACACGAAATGGACATGTATAAAGTGAACGAGACAGTTATGTTGTGCGATTCAATACTGAATTGTATGGCACGATCTGACACGCCGTATCCCTGCTTAAATTTAAATTATAATAAAGGTAAAATAGAAAAAATAGAAAAAAATAGTAATAGTTTTTAATACAAATGCAATTATTAGACGATCACAAAAAATAATAAAACAACTAAATTGTAACTATAGAAAATTTAATTTAATAAAATAAGGAATTACTTTGTAAAATAAAAATATACGAGGCTGATAGTCGCTCATAAGGATTCTGAGTGTCGGGGTTTGCAGAACAAATTAAAACATTTGTAAAAAAATTGGTTGTCTGTAAAGTCGGTTTACGGACGATAATTTTACGTGATAATGTCTTATGAAAACATAAAACATTAATGAAAAATTGCATTCTTTCATGAATTGAATTGAATTATTATCGCATTATCATTATTTTGTTTAATATAAAGAGGAACTTAATTGAATATGACAATGTTTTCGATAAATTAACATTTATTTGCACTCGTTAATTCAAGTATTTTTCTACTTTAATTCTACAGTAAAGAGATAAATGCGTCACAAGCCGCACGCTTAGGCCGATCGTGCCTCTCTATTGTTCCGCGCTGTCGCTCGCACGCTCGGCTCAGGCGGAACGCGACAATGAGTCATGCTTTTTCGTGTGTGCAGCCGGCGTTCATCGATTTTTATGACGTTATAACGTCAATAATTTACAAGAACTAACTGTACAATTCGAATCGTACAACTTCAATTCAGAATTAAATTTGTTTCACAATGATTTGTTCTGTGACATTGTGTTTGGTATAAAATGATCGAGTGGATTGCATCGGTCCCATTTATGGGTCAGAACTGAATAATAATTATGAAAATAAAAAAAAAAACATATATACCTTCTCAAGGGACTGTTACATTCCATGCTGATCTGACTGATGAGGGCTGGGGGAGAACGGTGATCTATTCGGACGATCTGGGTGTTGGATTGGGGCCCATGTCGGGGAATTATGTGGGCTACCGGGTATTGAATATCTGTATGTCTGGAGCTTCATAAGGGGACATATTAAATATTTTTTTATTAGATAAGCACAGCGAGAACACCACAATTATTATATTGGTGGGGAATAGTTTTGGTGTGCGACGAAAAAATATGATTGCCTCTTTCTCCCGCCTCCTGGAAGTGTCTCACCGAATTAATCTACAATTAATTTTATTGGCTTTTTCATATTCAAATCAAATGTAGGAAAAGTAAAATAAAGACATGTATAACATAAATACTCTGATGTACAATATGACATGGCGTCATAGTGATGCTAAAATAATTTTCTTTTTGGTATAAATATATTTAAATTTAATTTTATTCTGACTAAAGATAAAATGTTCCTATCTAAATATTTCAAAGGACATTTGGCTAAGTTGTTAACCTATAACACTGATTCTGTTATATTATTAAATAGAACAGAGTCTAGTTATAAGAGTGACTGCGGCTCGATTGGATATGGAGGTTCTTTTGAAGTGGAGAGTTGTAAAGATTTATACGAGCTACTGCGAGAGAGAGAGAGACTCTAACTTAGTAATCCAAAATAAACAGGGTTTTCTCGGCAAAAGGGAATTTGCAGATTCCTTCCACCGAAATTTCAATACATTTATTGTTAAGATGGCTGAGGGTAGCTCTAGTATATTATCGAATAAAGTACTATTGCGTCAATTTCGCCCTAATGTAATAATTAGAAATATAATAATTTATATAATTGTATTCTTAACCTGGTGCATTAGAATATTGAGGGCATGAAAAATAAGAAGCTGGATGTCGAACTGTTCATGAATAGTGCCAATATTGATATACTATGTATAACAGAACATTGGCTCAGGAATGGTCAGCTTCTCTTTGGTTTTCCTAATCACCAGGTTGGAAGCTCCTTCAGCAGAGAGAATTCATCACATGGTGATTCCTAAAATTCAAGGAAAGAACTGATATTATGGGCTTCTATGCTGAGCGGGTTATGGAGATAGCTTGTGTGGCACTCGAGCGGCTTATTGAGATGAGCCTGTATAATATTTATACATGCCCCCTCATTCTTTTTATGAATTGTTTGAATCTATTATGGATCGAACCTTGTGTAAGATAAGTAATAAAAGTAAATATATTGTAAGATGTGGAGACTTTAATGTGTACATAATAGATGTCACCAATCACAAGGGCAGAATTCTGGATTTTTTTGGGTGTTACAATCAGTCAAACCTTTTCTTAGAGCCTACAAGAATTAAGTCTGTCTCTAAGATATGTCTTGATAATATCTCTACAAATGTTGAACCACTTCAGAAATATATTATCAATAATTTAAAATCAGACCACAGTGGTGAAATGGCTTCTTTTAAAATACCGGCTAAAAGAAATTTAAAAAAAGTTGAAGTAAAAAAAGTTAACTGCATTCCAGTGAACAAAAAACGATTGATAGAATTTAGAATATGCGTCATGCAGAGGATTCTAGAACTACAATGCTGTAACAATTCCAATGAGTTGTACAATTCAATATTTCATGTAATAGAAGAGGAATAAGACAATATTTTCCAAACAAGAGTTATTAAAGCAAACGGGTCATTAACGTTCAGTGATTGGGCAACAGGTGGAATACACAAAAGTAGGAAAAGATTGTATGAACTTTATGACGAAGAAACATACAATAAAAACGCGAAATTTGCTGATTATGTTAAAACCTATTCAAAAACTTTAAAATGCGTTTATATCGCGGCTAAAACGAATTATATTAATCTATATATATATAAAAGAAAGTCGTGTTAGTAGGACCGTTTATAACTCGAGAACGGCTAAACCAATTTAGATGATTTCGGATTAGTTTGAATCGTCACAATCCTGGTTAACAGAATAAGTATTAAAAAGTTACAAAAAAACCATTGATTTCAAAGAACAAATATGACCTTAATTAATAGCCAGCCATGTCGGCCATTATGTTTATTGACATTGATAAAAGAGAAATATGGAAGGAGTGTTCAGAGGTTATGGGCCGGGAGCCGGCCTCTTCCTTAACGGTTTAAAGCCGCCTCCTGGCCTCTAATGGTCGCGCGAACACTGGCTGCTTTATATTTATTTTTTATAAATTGTGTGTGGCCGCTTTAGTTTGTTAGACACTCGGAATGGTTAGTTTAGGAATGAAGCTAAAATTTTACACTGTAGTTTATGAGCTGCGGCAATACTGACCTGTGTACTATTCATTCTTTTTTGCGATTTTGTATGGGGATTACGCGAAATTAAGCGTAAAGTGTAGTTTGTTATTAAAATGCTTTTAAAAGCTTAATAGAGTTGAAAAAAGTATTGAATATGAACTCTTATGTATATATTTCTGTTCGTTATAAACATTTTTAGTTAATTCAAGTTTTTCCAGGTAAAATTTAAATAGACAATCTCGGCTTGGAAAACCGTTACTATTTCGGTTAAACTATTTATTTATTACGAAAAGTGGTGTGAAACTTTATAAACGTTGACTTTAAATTAATATTTGATTAATTTGAGATATATAAAAGTATTTCAACATTGAATATTCGTGCATCCTTGTCACAGGGCATACCCGTACTATTCTCGTCACGATTTTCGGTTATTTTTATGGTTTTTTAAAAAGCTGTATTGAAAAATTTTTCTACGTGAAGTTTATTGTTTTCAAAGTTTTCTTGTTGAATAGATATTCTATTTTTAATGTAATGCCTTAAATTTGCACATATACGAATACATTTCATTGTTTAAATTTAATTTTAAGACTCACATTTTTCGACTAATCTCAGTTTTAAATTTTTATTTACAAAGCGAACAACACAAATATACAATTATTTATATTTTTGTATAGTCTATTAAGGGCTCCAAAGATGCAAGCAATAAATCACTCGTATCGAAACACACTCGCCATATAAGTGGGTCATAACAAAAAAAACGCTCTACTTGAGCGCGGTCGTCCGACGCCTTGCAATGTAATGTCTCTCTTGAAAAAAAAACGTATGGCATGTTGATGTTTTATTAAATATTATTGAAAAATAGTCGTTAGGGAATAAAGAAAATACAAATAAGAACAAAAATGTGGTTTTATTTCTTTGTATTTGAGCAAAGCCTTGGAAGGAACAGCTCTCTAAGTTTAACATTCCATTGTTTATTACTGGACATCTTTTTCATTAGTTTTCTTTTCTGCCAGTAAGCAAATTTTATCTACATTCCTAAAATGTTTAACAACGATAGAGTACTAATTCAAACTATGCGAAAAATGAAAATCTTGCGTCCCGTCGCACTGCGCAATAGCGCGGGAAACTGATGGACCGTTGACGGTGGCGCTAGTGTAGAAATTTAGCAGGGAAAGATATTATATTATTATTAATTAAGATTTAAATGAATAAAAATCTGTTATTGCTTAATATGGCGCGGTAAATAAATAAAACTGTGTTTAAAAGTATGATGTTGTGATTGTTTCTTCAAGCATTTCAATACTTTCATTACCATCCCCCTAGTATTGACAATTTTAATCACAAAAATAATATGTTTGCTACATAGTATCTATTGTTTTATTTTGTTAGTTGAAATAGTTACATGATTTAAAACTCAAGAAAAGGGTTACATTACATTTGATAAATAAGCGTGTTTCTTTTATCTACAGCCTGCTTTGAGTTTTGGCATGTGGGTAGCTGTTCAAGGGCTAAATCTGTCGTTTACCCTGATTTTTTTTCTTCCTCAACCTAGATTCACTAAGTGCCTTAACTGCTATCACACCTCTCTATCTTATAGATTGGGCCTTTGAAATTGCAATGTGAAATACCGGCTTAAGACATGTTTAAAGTGACAGAAACATGGTTTTTTGAAACGGTATTTCACATTGCAATTTCAAGGGTCCAATCTGTCTAACTGACAGATTAGACCCTTGAAACTGTTTCTTCCTTCACCTATCTCAGCTCATTAAGTGCCCTAACTACTTTCCTATCTGAAGAGGGGGCCCTTGAAATTTGAAAATACTGGTGCATATATATATATACGAGTCTTAAAAAGCGGTTTGCTAAGTAACCATTTTGAAATATATGGTTAAAATTTATTATAAATAAAAGTTACCTATAATTTTTAATCTTAAAATTAAATTTACAACAGTATCTTATAAAAACAAAAGAATTAAAAAAATGATATCTGTGGTTTGGAACGTTTTTAAATTGACAACTTTAAATCACTGAAACATGGCGGCCTTAATGCCTTAGAATTTGTGTTGCATTGTGAGGTTGGTATGTCTTACAAAAAAGTTGTGCAACATATTAGATGTTTTTACTATTATTTTCGTGGAATCACTATAATCCGACCGATACAATTGCATTTGTGTTGTGCTTTGGTTTGAGAAATATGCCGATGACTGTGAGTATTTGTTTTGGTTTGCGAAATTTGTATAACTATGGTTATGTTTTTTTCAATAGTTGCTAATAATATTTATTTTTTTCAGCTGTTACTAAGTGAAGTAAATCAAGCAAATTAAGGATAGTGGCGATCGGCGTGATCACCAAGGCAATAATGCCGCGACGCAAAAAATCGAATCTTTCGCAACAGAGTCGCAATGCGGTTAGACTTCGGAACAATAGGAGCCAATTATCTGAAGAAGCACGAGTCAACGTTTGAGAAGGACAACGCATTAGTATCGCCAGGTTTTGTGCTTCTCAAACAGAAAAACAAAGAGAGGCAGCCCTTGAAACAGTTTGATTGACTGTAAGAAATTGTCGAGCTAATCGAACGGATCAACATCGAGAAAATCTTCGCCACAAAAGAAGAAATGTTCCAAGTAATCCAAATGTTAATTTAAGTCGAGCAGCGTTTCAATATGATTTCGCTATTGATTATAGCTCGCATCTTTTGGTCCAAATTGATGCAATGAATATTGTTTGTGAGCATTGTGGAGCATTGAAGTTTAAAGGAGAAGCGCGTGGATTATGCTGCCTTAATAGCAAAGTGAAACTGCCAGTATTGACTCCGCCGCCTGAAAATTTTTGCAATGGCCAAAGTTTTAATAGCAGCTCAAATTATAATCTGAGACGAATGCACAATGGCGCACAAACGCGTATTAGAAGCATTAAACAGGATATAAAAGATCTGTGCAAAGACTCAATATGTTTTGGAGGCGCAATGATTTTACTGTCTGGCGATTTTCGCCAAACGCTGCCAGTCATTCCAAGATCGACTGCTACCGATAAAATTAACGCTTGCCTCAAATCGTCCAATTTGTGGCACAATGTGAAGAAATTTCAGTTAGTAGCAAACATGAGAGTTGCATTGCTGAACGATCTCTTTGCTGAAGATTTCTGCAAGCAATTGCTGATTATCGGTAATCGGTGGTCTGTCAGTTAAAACTGTAAACTCAGTTATTGATTGTATTACACCGCACTTGGCATTCGTTTTTAATAAATGTCTGGATGATGGCCTGTTTTCTAATCCGATCAACGAAAGCAAAGTTGTTCCCATATTCAAATGCTCTAGTAAATCGAACCTCACTAACTTTAAGCCTACACCTGCACTACCGACATTAAGTAAAATTTTTGAAAAGTTGATCCTTAATGAACTTCTATTACATTTTTATAGTAATAATCTGATGTCCAAAAAACAATTGGTTTTCACATGGGGTCGCTCAAAAATTGATGCTGGTGTTGAGCTTGATGAAAAAATTTTTGAAGCCTGGGAGGAATCCCAGAATGCGACAGGAGTGTGTTGCCATCTCTCCAAGGCGTTCAACTGTGTAAATCACGGAACACTGATTAGGAAGCTACATCATTATGGAGTTACGAATCTTGCACTCGACCTATTGGCATCATATTTGACTAATAGGGTCCAGAAGGTCGATGTCAATAACATGAGATCGTCTGGATTCGTCCGTATGGGGGTGCTAGAAAGATCGGATCCACTTGATTATGACGATGTGAACATTGTTATCTCCAAATTTGAAAAATTGCTTACTCTAAATAGATTACGTCTTAAGAGGAAGAAAACAAAATGTGTGGAATTCTCCCTTCCGAATGTGAAAAATGGATTTGGTTCTATTTTAATACAAAACGACATATTATTTGTTGACACTATTGTATTCCTAGGTCTTACTTTAGATAATAAACTTCAGTGGGGGTCCTCATATCTGTGAGTTGGCGAAAAGACTTAGCTCTGCTGTATTTGCAATTAAAAAAATAACAAATATGTCCCTTATCAAAACCGTCAGATCGGTTTATTTTGGCAGTTTCCGTAGTTTAATGTCATATGGCATTCTGCTTTGGTAATGTGCTGCGCGGATATTCGCAGAATTTTTGTTTCGTAAAAGTGGGCCATTTTACGCAATTTATGAGCTGGGAAGTGTTTTTCTTAGAAGTAAATTTAAAGCAATAGAAATTTTAACTGAGGCATAACAGTTTATTTATCAAAATTTAAAATTAGTTAAAAAAATTTAGAATGTGTTAATAAAAATAGTGATAGACATAATTTCAATATTAGAAACAAAAATAATCTGTGTTTACATGTTAGTCGATTGCATAGGGTCACAAATTCATTTAGGGGACTGTGTGCGTATGTTCACTGAGATTTCTGTCGATGTGCAAAATTCACCGTTATACAAATTAAAGTATTTATTAAGCAAACACTACACAAAAGGGTATTATACAATCTCTGAATATTTAGAAGATAAATGGACATAATGAGCTCGACTTCCTGCAAGTTTTTTCCTGAAATAATTTTATATATGATTATATTTCTATGTAACTGGTTTGAAAAGAGCTATCCTCAATTTTCTTGCTCATTCTTCTTGAAAGATAACTGCTTTACAAACGAGTAGTAATTAAAAAAAAGCGGGAATAATTTAAAAAACTGTAAATTCTTTGAATGTTATGACGTATTTCAAGTATTATATTATAACCTATGAAATAAAGATATTTTGTATTTGAATTTGTTTCTATAATTTTTAGCTAACATTTATTGAAATGATTATAAATATAGTGAATTTGGTGATCAATAAATAATTTTACAATAAAAAAATTCTAATTATAGACTGACCTCTTTGTATTAAATTAAATTTTCTTCAACTTTTTTATTTACATTTTTTCTTTATTTACATTTACGTTGTTTATGAGACAATAACAGAAAAACAAGAATTTTATATAAAAAAAAAAGGTTTGGTGACCCGATACTATCTCACCAGTATGAGTTACAATTACGTCGCAATGGGCGCTTTTGTAGAGCATTGAATTCAGAAAAAATTCTGACTTTGGGCGAGGCGATACCATGAAACGCCGCCGCGAGCTATATGACTTTTAAAAAAAAAAAATTAAGCTTTAATGTATTTCAAACAGAATATTTTATTGCAGAAACGAAAAAAGAAACATCCCTCGAAATAAATCACTAATAAATACATGTAGAAGATGAGAAAGTCAAATTAATGAAAGGTCCATACACTATGGCATTGAAAGTTGGATATGACAAGAGAAAAATTAAAGTAGAATCAGTATGGTGGAGATGCAATCTCTCTCTCTCTCTCTCTCTGTGTGTGTGTGTCTGTGTGTGTGTGTGTGCGTCTTTGAAAGATAACGGTCAGAGAGCGGTGTGGTTTGAACGATAGTAAATACATAGTGAGTATAGTAGGAAAAGGTACGTTACGGCGGTTGGGCAAATTATAAAAAATGAGTGAAACTAGATTGCTAAAAAAAAAGCTATAGAGCAAACGTGAGTGATAAAAAGGTCGGCAAGGGTCGATCTAGAAAATTCTATACATACCAAATAGGTGGAACACAAAATGAAGGATTAAATTAAAAATACACGAAGCTAACGAAGTTGTATGGAAATATTGATGTCAGCGAAATGACAAAGACATGTAAAAGATCTAACCATGTTGAAAACAATAAGTATCTGCCTACTTTCTTGGGAAGAAGGTGTAAGCTTATGTATTTTACGTAGTATGTGTAGTGCATGTGTATATGTGTGTATTTTAGATGTGTAATTCAAGTTAAGCAGCGCTATTTGTTGTTGAGTATCAAAACGAAGCGTAACCTAATTATCATAAATCTTTGGAGATGGTGGTAAATAAAACCACGCTTAGAAAACAAAAAATTATCATTTTTCTAAGAAAGGGACCTGTTTCCAAGATAGCCACACACACACACATATATATATATATACATGCATACATTTATATATTGCTTCAACCCGCTATTAATCTTCCATCCGAAATTTTGATTTCAATACTTCTTATAACACTGACTACATTCCATAGAGCAATATGAACATTAGGGCACTAAATTCTGTCACTGCAAATTGAAATATAAACTTTTGCAATTTTAATGTTACAAATAATCTATACAAAAAGAAACAAGAGACTTATTTGCTTGCCTCTCTTTTGAACCGTTTTTGTATTTGTGTGAACAGAGAGCTCCCTTTCTCAAACCATATTAGATATCTCCTAACCGAATTTGAATAAAACTCTAATGATACCTAAAGGTATCATTCGAGTTTTATTCTTACAATAACAGAGGTGTGCTTCAAATTTTCATTTGAAATACTTAACTAAGAACTGATAAAGTTAAAACCTAAACACGTCAAAATACTTTGTTTTAACTTCACAATTAGTTATTATAAGATATTGGCATTTGTGACATTAAATTTATATCACAAATGCCAATGTTTTTAAGATTATCGATATTTTCGGTATGTTTACTTTTTTAACTTTAACAGTTAGCAGTGGACTATTGATAAGACACTTTGACATGCCTCTGTCAATCTTTTTTAATTGCTGAATGTATTGTACCTTTAGCTACTATGAGATAAAAAAAAAAGAGAAAATGGCGTCCCTGCCATTGATGCGCTTGGCTGTCAAAATAAATTGATTAAATTGTGCATAGAGTGTTGTAAATTAAACGAGTTCACCAATTAAAAATGTCAATTTATTAAGTGAATTAAAAACTTTATAGAATTTTTGTTATTCTTATTCTTTGAATTAAGTCAATTTACCCGTTTTATATTTGATACATTATTCGGTCATCGTGGGTCACACGTATTCTATCGGCAAGAATAGTTCGAGAGAGTGCTTGTTATTCTTCCCTCTGAAGCGGGTTCCTATTTTAGGTTGCCGCTATGAGTGAGGATAGCGGAGAGGATTCACCGCCTAGGTCTAAGAGAAAAATAAAGAAAATACTCATATTATCAGGTTCAAGTTCTGAAAGCGATGAAAGTATCTCTCAGCTGAGGATGCGAAAGAAACGCTTAAGAGTAAGTTTCACTATAATAAGGGCTTTAGGAAGCTCATTATGTTTGAAAGCTTATTTTTCTTTATCCATTTGAAGGTGGTGAGCGACGCTGAAAGTGAAGCAGCCCACAGCAGCGGTAGCTCAATAGTAGGACCAAAAATACGTCGCAGGCCATTACAACTGCTTGAATCGGACTCTGATAGCGAATCATCTCATTCGTCGTTAAGGAAAATTCAAGAGCTACCGTCCCACTGTCCCACCCAAGTTGCTAGAGGCTTCTCTTCAGATAGTTCAGAAGGAAATTCAGATAAATGCTCAATTTGCTTGATGCGTTTTACTAACCAAGAAGTGGGAACCCCACAAAATTGTGAACATGTATTTTGTGTGGATTGCATCACAGAATGGTCAAAAAATGTTAATACTTGTCCAGTGGATCGTTCTACATTCGAAGTGATAATAGTGCGTGAACGGCCCGGCGGACGTGTGTTACGTAAGGAACCTGTGCATATGCAGGAACGTAGACCATCTGTTGAATTGATGCCTCATGATGATACCACTATTTGTGAAGTGAGTGGTCACTACCATGTAATATTCAATATAGCATTCTTTTTCTTTCATGTTTATAATGATAAAAATCATAGTTAATTTTTACCTGGAGCTGTTTAAATAAGTATATGATATTTATCTTTCACACTTCTCTTATTTTCACTGTGCTTCTTTTATCATTTTCACTCTGTCCTACAGTAGCTGTCTTGTCATTTTTCATGTTTTTTAATACCTTTATTTGAGCAAATTACAGAGTACATTTTGCTTAGAAAATAGGTTAAATTTGTAAGTTTGTATTTTTCGTTTATCTATTTTTCTTATTAATTCAATTACATAGGTGGATCCCATATTGAAGATACTTTTGTATAAATTATTGAATACTTCCTTATTCATGTTCTTAGGAATTAAGAATACAATTTCTGAGTATATGTATAAAAAATGCTTTTTTTCTTAGATTTAAAATATCTGGTGTTTTATATTGTAAGAAAACTTCAAAAAAAAAAAATGTACTTTAGGGAAGACAAAGGCAAAGTATCTAAGCTTTCTATTAAATCAATTGATTTATAGTCATTATAGGAAGACCACTTCTCATTTGTGAAGAATACAACTTGAGAGAGAAACTATCATTGCTACAAATGATACAGTGTTTGCTATGCCCCTGTTTTAGCTTCAGTTGATCGCTAACTTTATACATCCAGTACTGTAAGTTTGAACAAAACAATCATTTAAAAATATCAATAAATGCTTGTAATTGACATCTTTATACTGAGGATTTGTAAATAAACAATTAAAATATCAATTTTTTTGACTACAGAAGTAAATCCTGTAAATCTTATGTAATATAATTATGGTCTTTACAGATTAGACCAGCAAATGAGTAGAAAAATTACCAACATATGTCTGTTTTTTAAATCTTTATAACTTTATAAATGTTTTTTGAGTTCAGTATCATGAGTAGACAAAGTGATAATATTTTTTTGTTAATGAATGCTGTATATTATTATTTACAGATATGTGGTAGTTCAGACGATGAAACAACTATGTTGCTGTGTGACAACTGTGATTTGGGTTTTCATATGCAGTGTCTCACACCTCCTCTCCAAGAGGTATTTCTTTAATTAAAATATGATAAAATCAATTCATAACTATTTTTATTTTTTTTATGGTTTTGTAACAGGTATACATTTATTAAATGACAATTTTTATGTTATATATGGACATTAGGAAATAGGAAAAATGGTTTTGTGGATAGAATATACTTCTTTTAAATAACTTCCACCTTTCCAACCACTATAGCAAATGTTTTGGGTTTTTCAATTTGATTTGTATTATAAATGTTATTGTAATCGTTGTTAAAAATATAAATGCTTAAAATAAAAAAGTCTATCCAGTTTATAAATATATATAGAAAAATGTATTTAAAAAAATTGTATATTTAATTATTCCTTTTATAGATTCCAGCTTATGAATGGTATTGTCCAACATGCTCAGAAAATAATTTAGATGATTTAGTTGAACTGGCTGAGGTACAGGATCTTATTGATGACAGTCAAGATATTGAAAGACCTTTAGGTCCACGACCATCTACGTTTAGAAACAGTGGCACTAGTAGAAGTCGACGCTCTACTCGAAACAGGCATACTGCTAATGAACCCTCTACATCTAGAGAGCGCCAAACAACTGCGACACCTAATCGTGTCCGCGGTCATGCTAGCACTATGACTGCATCTATAACCACTCCCAGTTCGTCTCGTACACGTCCACGTCGAAGATATAAACGTAGAAGAAAAACTCACACTGTTATTATAGAATATGAAGTTGAAGATGGAGGAAAAATTCCAATTAAAAAGACAGTTTCTGTTAAGAAACGATTACGTAGAAGAGTTGTAAGTAAACTTGAATTAGTGTATTTAAAATTCATTAATAAAGTAGAAACTTATTCACTTAAAAATGAATTAAAAGTTCCGATCTCTTTGAATTCTATTTTTATTATGAAACCTGATGACTATAATGTATTTTTTTATGTTTTAGTTGAGAAGACGCACCCGTACCGCAGCGCGACGATCCCATGTACGCGCCAGCGTGCGTGCCCAGCTCGCTGCTTTAGCGTCCGCGTCCGTAGAAGCTAATGCCAGCTCTTCTGTACGGAATTTGGCGCTCAATCGAGATAGAGCTGGCGTACCCGCACTTCGTCTTTTCGGGGATCCAAATGCACTGGATTACTTCTCGGACGACGAGACTACGGGTGGGAACGTGGCGTTAGCTGTGGCGGTTCGTGCACCATCTGCAGCCGTATCTACTTACAGACATGTATGCACTTGACTAGAGTATAATAGAACTATGCAATCACACAACTAAAAGTGTAAGCTATAAAAAGTTAAATAGGACTGAGACTCTGTATGTTTGTAACAAAGAAAGGAAATACCTGGACAATCTATCGTTGCTCAGCATTTATTCAGTTTGCCAGGGAATAACATTAATTTTCGTTAGAAACGTTAGTTATGTTTAAGTCAAGTTAATATCAAGTGCCATCTGTCTAATTTGTCATGTACTTCCACCTGTTTAGAATGTTACATTAAGGCTACTGGTACCTCAGTACTGCATCTAATAGTATAGTAACAATACAATTATTTCAAATTTCTATGAATGGTACTATAAAGCAACATTAAAAAAAAAATCTGTTTTTCAAGGGAAGACACATACATAAACTTGAAAAGCAAAACTTTTTTAAGGTACAGATACCAATCTATAAAGTTTTATGAGCAATTCTTATATGTAAGATTTATATAATTTATTTGATTATTTTGTATTTTACAAAGTTTCTTAACAAAAATAATATGCCTTGGTGATCATTCAAAATTACCTGGTCTCAAAATTATGACTTTTCTCTTCTAATAACAGTATTTATTTGAGAATACCAAAATATACCAAGGTCTACGAGAATAGAAAAATATGTACATAAGATTATAATAACTACTAAATGTTAATGAAATGTTGTATATACACATAATAGACATTTGAAGTATAAATTAAAGTTTTATTTATGAGTATACTAAAAAATTATTGGATCAAAGAAATTTTAAGTGTTATAAAATGTTATTCCAGATAGACATAGGCAATGTCTTTCGGAAATTTATCAGTATACCAATTTAATTCAAAATCAGATGTACTGCAAGTTCATACAGATGTGTTTGGGGAGATTATTTTGGAAAATAGGTTTCTATTGGAATGGATGGAATGGATAATGGAAAATAGGTTATTATTATTATTAATCATTCTATTGTCCATTATAACTTATATAAAACTTGTTTAACTGAATATGTTTTCTTAGAGCTTGTGAAAACTATAGAATTAAAATTTCAATTTATGTGATGATATAAATTCGATTTGTTTTTAAAAATAATTAAAATCTTAATGTAATGTTAAAATGTATTACACAGGCCTGTTGATTGTTAAATTTGTATAACAATATCATTGTTCTTTATTTTCTGTTCTTAAAAATTATGGTTACTGTGTGAGAGAGTTAGCATCATACAGTTTTTCACCTCTCAAACACACGGCAAATTATTCTTAATATATTATTTTAGATAGTACTATATTGAAACTTAAATAACTTTAAATAATTTTAAACGTCTCTAGAATAACTCTTGACCAACTATATTTCAATTATCATTTTACATTTTAGATAGATTTCATAAATTTTTGGCATGCATCAAATTTATCAACATCCATGAAGTGATCTGTGCCAAATATATTATTAGGCATAAAATAAAAGGTAAAATTTGAAAACCACTCATTCGCACTTTTATATTGTTACAAATAAAAATAATCCACTAGTCACCCAAATATGGTTATTATTTTTAGCATTGCAAGGCTTATCTGTAACTTACAGAATGTAAATAGTAGTTACTAAATAAAAAAGATTTTTCACAATTAGAATAATTAAATGGTATAAAAGTATAGAACAATTAAATGCTATATATAGGCAATCAGTGAAATATAAAATAGCTTGTAGCTTCGAAACGATGTTATTAACATCCAGATATTAATAGAAAGTTGATGGAAATCTTTATGGTTATCAAATATTGTATAAAATACAATGCAACAATAGCAATTTTGTTTAATTTTCTATTATTCTAAATGTACTCCATTTGAAATTTATTTCAAAATTAAAAAAAAAAATTAAGCTCACTAATTTTAGATTGCTGTAGAAACTCATTGCTTATGGAGATTGAGTTTTATATATGGGCTCAGTGAAAGTGTGCTAAAAGGGAATAGCCCTTTATTAAAAAATCCAAGTTTCAAATATAAATTTTAATAATGGTATATCAAAAAACTAATTTTATATTTGTTTGACAAATTAAATTAATTAATTATTATTTTTCTACATACAAGATGTACCATAATCTACCACCACTACACATGACAATGATGAATTGAAACAAAATAATTGATTTAAAAAATGACTGAGTGTGAACACATATATCTCATCAAATGTTTTCAACAACTAACATGATGTTTTTGAATGTCTTATTTTGAAAGATCCAAATTTTTTGTTTTTTTTTTATTCTATAGAATTTATTAAGCAAAAAAAAAGTAAGGTGAAAATTGTGCTATTTGAAGGGGCCATCATTATGCAATATAAATTATTAAAGTTTTTATTGTTGTATTATATTGTTGCTAAATCAAAGTTAAAATGGAAGATAAGTTTTTGTTTCTTTTCAGGCTAGAAGAAAGGGCATTATGGTTCCTTCACCACCACCGGCCTCAACAGTCCCTGACATATTGTCAAGTATTTTAGAAAGTCAAACATTGTTACATTCTAAGAATTCGGTGGTGTCGGTAGCAGCTGACGGTCGGGTCGACATTGAAATGCGCAATGGTGGGATTCGATTACGACCAGAAAAACAGTCTTACCTTTATAAAGAAAAAGATTCAATAGATCTGTCACAAAGCGAGGGACTATCAAAGCAAGCACCATCATATCCGGGGCAGTCACGCGGTGGGGGTTGGAGTGGAAATTATAGAGGACAACGACCACGCGATTATCCTACTGGTCGTGGTGGCAGTGGAGGCTACGGAGGTTATGGCGCTGACTGCAACCGCCCGCCGCACTATCGGCCCCACGGCGGTAGCGGCTGGAGGGATGATCATGATTCACACACCGGTTACATGCGACGGATCAATCAGTATACAGACGCTGATTCAAATACAGACCGCGATAATGTAAATAGGAGACAAAATGTAAATTCTAACAGAGGGCTAGGTCACTTTCCATCTCGTTACCCTGAACGTGGTCGCCCATCTTGGCCGCCTTATTCTAGCGAACAACCTGCGCCGAGTGGGCGACATTCTTTTAGCAGTCTTTCTGCTGATGCTTTAGACATGAGGACCGCTGTTGGTGTTTCGGCCGAAAATAATGTAGATCTATATGGTGATATCGATCCACCTAGACGTGAACCAGCGCCACAACCCGCGTATGACCCTTTACCGGAGCCTCCAATATTCACTTTTGATCGTCCACCCGACGTCGATAAATCGGAAGATGAGAAGAGTGATTCTGGATTAGTTATTGACACTGATAAATATGACCCGACAGAACCTACGCGTGATGACTCTAGCGGTGATGACGAGAAACTGGAAGAAGGTGCATCTCAAGATCGAGTTCAGTTACCACCACCGCCGCCATCATCCTCTTTATCACAACCACCTCCACCTCCTTCACCACCACCAGTAACTCAACAGCTGACGTGTGAAATGTCTTCGACAGCCTCCACTTCCTCTGTAATTGTTAAAACTACAATTTTTAATAAAAGTGAAGATCTTGAAGAGCGTAACTGGGGCATTGCGAATCAAATAATGCAGGAACATGACAAGAGTGATAATGAATCTGAAGGCGACTGTCCTAATTTTTCTATCTACTCTGCTACGAGTGTACATATAGCCAGTAATACTTCAATAACCATACCAAAACCATCTCTAGATCATCAGGAAGAATGTACATATCCGCCTGATGAAGATTTAGTTCAAGAAGATGATGACACACCCACTCGTGATGAGTTACCTATCATTAACAGTATCAGTAATATTTCTGAGGAAGCATTTGAAATTCAGCAAACCAATACGCTTTCAATACATCAAACACCTGTTATTAAGAAAAATGAAATAGATTATAATGAAAAAGTTTCTAAGAGATGTCCCATTACACCAAATCCACGTACTCCTATAAAGATAAAACTTAATACTCCTTCATTAATTAAAAGACAGGTACTAGATCTTTATGACGACGATGAAGCGGAAACAACCATTGATAC
This sequence comes from Eumeta japonica, assembly GCA_005406025.1. Classification (NCBI taxonomy): domain Eukaryota; kingdom Metazoa; phylum Arthropoda; class Insecta; order Lepidoptera; family Psychidae; genus Eumeta; species Eumeta japonica. Next base: position 359,350 of record BGZK01000498.1, on the reverse strand, counting down.
AACTGTTAGCACAGGGGACCATTTGGAGCATAAACCAACTGATCAAGAAGACATAAATGCTAGTTTAACATTAGAAAATGTAATAAAGAGTAATAAAGAACACCAACAAGGTGAAACAAATCAAATAAAGGACACAACTGGAATACAACCAGAAAAAAGTAATAAAGAAACAAATGAATCTCAAATTACAGAATTAAAAAGAAGTAAGTTATATGAGAAAGAAGAGGAGGAGGAGGTTTCACAAAATGTTAATAAGCAGAATAGTGCTGAAACAATAGATTTTGTATTGAAATCGACAGATGCAGAGGATGCCAATGAGCGTATTAGTCCTATTAAACCCGTGCAAAATATTGAAAATAAACTAGAACAAGAAAAAGATGATTTGTCTGATAATGACTTGGAAATTAAAACTACCTCATCAGAAAAAGAAGGGTTGGAGGCACGTGACGAAGCATTAGAAAAAATGACAGAATCCATTAGTGAAACTGAAGATGAAAGAAGCTATACACCATGCTTAGATGAAAATAAGTCTAATAAAGATGCTTCATTTGAAATAGAAAAAGATAATAAAGGCATAGGGGGATTAGATACTGAAATGATATCAGACGAGGAAGCTAATGAAATGTTTTCAGATAATGATAAAAATGTATCAGAGAGATCGGTAGATTCTCCTAGGAAAGTAACACCTCTACTTAATCCAGATGATGTAGAGGTATCTGATAAAAAGAAACGGTTACCTGCTGTCGGAGATGAGACACGTAAGAAAAAGAAAAAAGAGTCCAAAAAAGAATCTAAAGATAAAGCAAAAGGTAAAAATAAAAAAAATGATGTAGCTTTCAAAAAACTAAGTAAAAGCGGAAAAGAGAGAAATTACCGGGATAAAGATAAGAAAGACAAAGAAGATAAATCTAAAAATAAAAAAGAGCGTCTAAAATCAATTGAAAAGGATAAGAATAAATTAAAGAAAAAAGAAAAACGTAAGGATTTGGAAAGATACGATGTGCGCACGGTCGTTTCCGAAAAAAGGAGAAAACTTAAAGATCCTTTTGGACGCGACATTTCGCCGCGGGGACGATCTCGCAGTCCCTCCATTGCACGATCGCCTCTCGAGCGGCCTATACGTGACATATCACCTCAACCGTTTCGTCGTTCACGTTCGGCCCTGTCTGCAAGTCCAGGTGCGTCTCCAAGTATAGCACACCGACGTTTTGAACGATCGTCTTCACGTAGAAGACGAAAATCGCCTTCGTTACGTGCACGTCGTTCGCGTTCGCGAAGTAGAAGACCTAAAAGATCAGTTTCCCCAAGAAGACGCAGTGCGTCGCCTCGTCGCCGTCGATCTGGCTCACGAGGTCGCAAACGTGTTCGCCGCGATACTTCAGGTACTCCTAAACCGAAGTCGAGGAAAAAAAAGCGTTCACGGTCTAAACGTAGATCGACATCTCGCGCTGCGTCGTTTGTAAAAGAAAAGAAGTTGCGTCGAAACAAACGTAAAAGTAGAAGTCCGCGTAAAAAGTCTCCTAAACAAAAACGGACGAAAGTTCGAAGTGTCACACCTGAATTGGAATTATCACCGGAGCGACGGCATAGTGAGGATGGTGTAGGTCCAGGCGCATGGCCTGACAAGTCACCGCTGTACCGTGGTTGGTCACGATCCTTGTCGCGGTCGGTGAATTCGCGGTTGTTGTCGCCAGGGTGGACACCGCCGCGCGACCTTTCTCCAGAACCGCGACATTTACGTGTCATACTCTCTAACGATGACGGAGCACGTACTAAGGATCGGCGTAGGCGTCAAAGAGATTTAGAGAAACACAGGCACGCTAAGCACACGCGTGATATTACAGGACCCTCGAAAGAAGTATTCACTTCTGGTGATAACATTTTAGTCAGTGTAAGTTTTAATAAAAAAGATCACGGGGAAACCATACCGATCGATGATTCTACTGGGAAACATCGAAAAAGAAAAAACGATTCTAAAAAAGATCGTAGAGAGAAAAAAAGAAAAAAGGGTACCACCGCCACGGATGCTGCTAATACGAAACCAGTAGCTATTATAGATCTTGAAAGATCTCCCTTTAGAGAAATTACACCTTCACCTAAAAATGTGATCGTTTTAAGCGATAGTGATCATGGTGACAAAGACGGTTCTGAAATGCCTCTCGGAGGTGGCGGAGACATTCCCCCCGCCGATCGTCCCGTCACACCCGTACATCGCGTCAGCCCAGCTGCTGGACCTAAAACTCCACCTGAACCGTCAATCAAATTTTCTATCGCACCTAAACCGTCTGTACAACTGCGACCCGTAAACCCTTTACGTGAACACGACGAGTCACGCGAGGAGCATTCGCGGGAAAAAGGACCCAACACTCCACCGGAACCGCCTGACTCGCCGCCCAGCTCGGCCGATGCTTATGATCCTTTTGAACCTACTCGGTCACGATCTGCTTCTGCATCACCCACTCGAACCGTTCCGCCGCCCGACCACCGTCCTCCTACCACTATTACACTCGAGACAGCTCAAAAAACTAACCTTTCGGCCGATGACGTTGTCAACCAACGACCCATTTCTCCTATGGAAAAAGTGATGGCACTTTTGCACTCTACTCGGGACGTCTCTCCCACCAATATCGATGAACTGAACCGTGCACCATCGGTTACTGAACAGATCGAATCGACTCCCGTGCCCGCTGCCACGCAGCCCATTCTTCCTGCCGCTTCGATTGCGCCTACTACTCAGTCACCGAGTGCCGTACAGGCGACCGCGCAGCCCGTATATCTAAGCGCCGCGTTACCGCGCGTCGGAGTGTTTAGTGGAGCACCTTCGCCCCAAAGAGGACCCACCGGTCAGAGAATCGTACTTCCCTCACCAACGAAGTCGAGTCCGATACGACCACAACAACCGAAATTGTTCCTCGCCAAACCGTCACCAATCAAGTCCAACCCTATAAAACCTCTACAAAGCACAAAGATTTCGAAATTACCATTGCCCGCTATGAAGACAGTAGGTGTGGTACGAAAACAACCTACCGCGTCGGCTGATGACGACTTGGGTGCCGGTCTCGACTCGCCGTATTCACCCGGTTCCAGCGACTTCGGAGACCTGTTCGAGCCGCCAGCAGACGCTACCGCGCCCACCTCCGCGACCGCATCAGCGAAGACTTACAGCAAACCCACCAAGGGCGACTTATTTGACTCTTTGCTGGGAGGAAAATCTAGTAAATTAAACAAAAGTAAAACCTCTGCTACGAAGGTCCCTGTTAAACAGATTAAAAAAGGTAAATCCCTAATGAGACAAATTATTTTTATTCTATTTTCAATTGTAATAAAACATGTGAAGTGTATCCTGGTTAAAAGGCAATTGTACTATTTTGAATTTTCCCTTCTGTGGAAGTAAATATTTAGCAATTCTTATTAAAAAGAACCATTTAAATGTCTATATCTACTTCAACATTCTCCACAGAATATCTTAAATTATAAGATAGCTTACGGGAATAAATTTGAACCATGATATTTGTAACTGCAGCTTTAAACTAAAAATCTGTAAAAGATGTTAACTTTATTTTAAAAGATGTGGTCAATAGTTATCCCATTTGATAGAGTACTTACAATGTTCATATTTGTATTATTCATAGCACAAGTATATGTTTTGAGATACTTTTTTAAAAAAAGCAAGTCCTATTTGGGCATAATAGATGGTGTTCGAATGTTCGAAAATCTTACTGATTTCCTCAAATTATTGAAATATTGTTCAACATACTTTAATTGAGATATGGGGCAACCTTTGTCATGTTGTGGGCCAAACTTTAGTGTGCAAATACGTTCGTAAGCCGCGTTCAAAAGTAAGTGCATTTGATATCATACAAAAAAATTTTCAAAATGTCTCGCGGGCCGGATCAAATCTTACAGTGGACTGGATACGGCTTGCAGGCCGGCTGTTGCCCATATATGTTTTAATCGATTCCATTTTGTGCTGCCATTGATCATGTTTATTGAGTTTTATGACATTGTCTATTCATATAGATGAATGGACTACATCATATTGCTCTGTGTTTTTAATGTATTATCTTAGCTTTTTAGCTGGTTTTCTAAATGCAGAATAATGTCATGGGTTGCCATTGAGGATTATTAGAGTATTTTTTGCATAGTTCCTTATTACAAATATACAAAATAATAAATAATTTTTAAACAAAATGATGTTTATGATGAAATAATATATAAAAAAGAGAGTAATATAAAATATTCCATGAAGTTATAGAATGCATTTATTTATTTTTAAGGGAAAACGCAAGTTGGTGTAAAAATTGATGAAGACAATTTAAAAATTTTAGATGACTTGCCAAGTTCTGCTGTAGAAATGCAAGTTAAGAGTAAAGTAAGTATACCTTTAAAATCATGCTGGCCACAGCGCTGCATTTAAACAGACTCTTAGGGTGATACTGTGCTATGGACTTTAGAGTAGAAGCTAGGCACATGGAATAACACCCCTGAGACATAAAGAATTTATTGAAATAGACTTATGGTCGCATCTTAAAACAGTATTCTAAAATTTTTAAGAAAAGCATTTATACAGTATTATTAAATTGTAATAATTTTTATTATACAGTATTTGAAAGTTAGATTAGATGAAAATAGAGAAAATTTATCAAGTTATACTTGGTGATGAACATTGCTTAAAAGATCTTAAAAATACATAAAATTAAAAATTATAGCTGATCCCAAAGCTAAAAATAATAATAACATTTTTATAGGACTTCGCTCCAGTATTAAAATGGCATATAAGAATATAACTTATGTGTTAAAGGTTATATTTATTTTTCAAAATTCCATAAAAGTTCACTTTTAAAGAATCATTACATTCTGAATCAATTTTAAGCAAATATCAAAAGACCTGAGAGCAAAGACATTTAAATAGCCATATTAAGTAACAAAACTAAAATATTCCTCGCTGTTTTATGAAAAAAAAACAAGATATTTTTAAGTATTATTTTACATTTGAAACAATAGTTGTTTATATACATAAAATTACACTTTCCAACTATTACAAATATAATTAAATTCAAGAATACTTCAACATTTTATATTTGACAACCAATAAAGTAATTCCAGCAAATGCATTTGAATAGTTTGCCTTTTATTATTCGTAATAGGAGCAGCTATTTGTCTAGAATTAATACATACATTTTACATATTCTGAATTCTTAAAATGTACTATTTATTGCTAAAGACAGCAAGTAAATTATTGTGACTGTACCTAGCCATTTCTATCATTAAGGATAGTAGTTTTTGTAAGGTGTATTTATCTGTTCTTTTGTGTGACTATAACAAAGTTATAAAAATGAATTATATGTTAATTAGGTTTTTTAACAAGATTTCATTTATTCAGTTATTATTGTTATCATATAAATATTTGTTTTTTATTTTTATCTTGTTATATTTCTCATAAATTTAAAACAACTAAACATGTCAAGCACATACTTGGAAAAAAATCAGTACACTAAAAATTTTAAGGTTTTTCATTTTCTATTCATTTGTTTAAATCCAATCCGACATATTAGTTGATTAGTGTGTGCCCATACTTTCCACTTATTAAAATAATGCCATTGTTCCAAGTTATTATATAAACGACCATAGAATCTATAGATTCTATAGTTGGTATACCAACTATGCAAATCTACAACTGGGATATAAGAGAGATTAGATCAAAAAAAAATTTGTATGTATTATATATACCCACAGACAAGTCTAGGTACAGCACAACGCATGAATCTTTGCCGCTGTGAAATTAGTCACAAAACGTATTACTTTGGCGTAAAATAGGAACGGGAGAGAAGGAGGGGTCGGGGAGCGTTGTACTTGCGCATCGTATCATTTGCAGGCAATTCAAAGCGCCAAGGATCCGTGTGTTGTCCTAATCCTAAATATTTGATTGCTGCAATTTCTTTTAAAAATATACAACTAATTTGAAATTCTATGATCTATTACAGTTCCTAAGAAGTTGAATCGACAGGAGCGCGTCGTGGAAGAAGTGAAACTGGTTCTTAAGCCGCACTATTACAAGAAGCGCGTCACAAAAGAGGAGTACAAAGATATCATGCGACGCGCCGTGCCCAAGGTTAAACATTGGCTTATATATGGAAGATTCCCATATAAGGGGACCAGTGTTACTTTTAACTATTGTTCTATTCTTGCTTTTAATGCCTATAAACATCTGCTCTAATTGAATTAGCTTATTTTTCTGTTTTCGAAAGATTTACCCATGGCATAAACTTATCCAGTATAAAGACTAATATAGAAACATATGAGCAGCATGTACGCTGTGCTCATATTTTAGGAAAATAAATATTACTTGTAACAACAGGACCATCACAATTATAAAACACAAAATCCATATTATATATTTCTAAAAGTTGATGTATTTTGTTTGCCCTTATACATTGAAAACATATATTAAAACAATTAAAATGTCACAAAATGGCAGTGACTTGTAGCATATAATTCACACACAATTCTATTTTCTCAATAATAAAGGGTACAATAAATATGCTAGAACTTTTTTTACTGTCACAAGTATGAAATAGTTTACAGTAACAATTGTAGATTTGCTATCATTACTCTTTTCTTTGAAATAGTCTTACAGTAATGTAAAAGACAATTAGGCTTTGGAAATTTTTGAAACAATGGATATTTTCGTAGTAATTAACAAACTTCTTTTAAGTAGATTGTTACTATGAGTGCAACAGCTTCGTAAAAAGGCAAAAAAGTAGCTAAAGGAGAAAAAGTCAACTGGCTTTGAATAAGCCAGTCGGAATTAACTACCCCAATTTTTTATGAAACAAGCTGACTATAAAAACTCATTAAATATCTCTGCATGTAAGACCTTGTGTATGATAAAAGTGAAAATTATAAATTGAGAGTATTAAATATGTATTTCACTATAAAGGGCACCCATCATTACTCGTAGTTTGCTAAAATTTCTATCTTATAATATTTAAAATATCTACATGGCTGTGGTTTAAAAAAATTTCATTTTAGTTCATATACGTTGGGAGCTGTTGATATGAAGAGTATTTTATTTTTAGCGTATACTGATGTTATGCATTTTCATTTCAGATATGCCACAATAAGTCTGGAGAGATCAATCCCACCAAGATACAAGCTCTGGTGGAGGCGTATGTACGTAAATTTCGCAAGCGGCATAAGTTGGGCCTGGCCTAAACGCCACTCGGAGAGACTTACCTTGTACCGTTCATGCGCAATATTTGTGTGTATTTTGAAACAGATTTTGATTATATAACAAATAATTTAATACAATGAATATTATTAAGTGTTTATTTAATATAAATATAGATTAGCGAAGGACACGATCGCTCTGTGTAAATTCGCAGGCACTGTACATATTAATATAAAGAAATTTACATAAGTGACGTTTTTTATTGTTTATTGGAGTATTAATAAAATATTTATTTATTAAAATTGTTTAAAAATCGTCTACTATCGCGTACATTGCGGGCAATCTGCTCGCTATGAATGCTCATAAGATTTAGGATAATCACTTGTAGAAAAGGAAAAATATGAAAATAATAATTGTCGTGGAAACAGCACGCGATCCGCGAGTACGTCTCAATCTTTGACATATTTTAGATATGAAAACAGCTTAATACAAAAATTAAAATAAAGGCGGGCTTTTTTGGGTCGCAGAACCGTGAGTCGAATGTAATTCATTATTATTGTTCACTTTCATTTATGTCTACTAAAATATGTCTTACAATGTGAGTTCACGTATTTCCATGATGTAGAGTTATAATAAAATTAAGTCTGTTTCTTTTTGCTAGGACAGTGGAAAACCACAAAACCGCTTTTAGTTTCATCTCTTTCACTGAAGCTAATGAATTTTAGTTTACTGAAATCCTGTGAACTACTGTGCGCGATATTTCGCACCATTGTTAGGGCGCGGCTTCGTCGTTTTCATCTAGCATGAGACTAACAGTGCAATACATGTATCTTGAATATTAAAAAATGTAAAGTTAATGGTGTTTCTTTTTAAAGTTTTTTTTTTTAATTATGTTATGGGTGTGATGTGATTAAACAAGACATACAATTGAAATTATTGGAAGGGTATTTATTAGTTTTACCTCACATTTTCTATGCATTTTATTTTTGTTGTAAATGCACCTATTAAATTTCATGACCTCCAACTTACCTAGATTTCGAATTTATCAGTATGATATTACTTATGGTAATTTTAATTATTTATAGATATTTCAACAGATAGCCCTTTAAAAGCCCCTAGATTTGACATCACAGAATCGTGATCATTAATTTATATAGATATGTAAGATCAGATAATGTATAAACTCAGGGTACTGAGTCGAGATTGTTTAATCACTAGGTTGTCAATGCATTTTATGCATTATGATTGACTTACTACTGGACTTATAACCTTTAATTATATTACATCTGATTATGGGAAGTTTATACTATTCCAAAGCTGTCACAAAGGTGAGTTTGTGGATTGAATTAAAATATTCAAATCATTAGGCCAATTGGCATATCTCACTTCAAAATAATTTTGAAACAATTCAAATCCTTTGAAGATTTGTCGGTTCAGTTGCCAGCAATAAGGCATTTCAGATTAATTTTTTTTATCTAACACCCCAAAGTTATTTATATATATATTTTTTATATTACATGTTAATCCTTTAGGAATATAAAACTCCATGCTGGCCCAGCGTGAGTCGGAAGCTGCGGATGTGTATCTCCACGAATGTGATGATTTCGTGACCAATGGCTTAACCTGCTCTTCAAGGTTTAATGTGATTTATTGGTCGATACGCATGTGGTCAGAATCAAATTCGGATCCTTTTTATTGAGAGGCGACGCTATTAACTGTACATTGGGCTATAACCACGCTTAAAACACTTAGACAAATATTTGTTTATTTATAACTAGTATAGTTTAGTCTCAGCAAGTAAAGTACCCTAAACAACAAATACTAATGAAATGTGATTGGCTATTTTAAAAAATTCAATGGAAGATGTTTTTCTTACACTTTATTTTTTTTGGGTTTTATTTCCTAATTAACTGCTAAATAAACTTGCTCAGAAAATAAAACAATCATTTTTATTATAATACCATGATACTTTATTTTAAATACATTTGAAACAAAGTATTACATTGAAAAAATCTCAGCCTCTAACAATTAACTAAAAAAAAAATGTAACAAAATACATAAAACTAAAAACCAATTTGCATATTTAGAGAGCTGGTGCGAAACCGACGCGACGATTACCAGCGTCAAATTCAGTATAGTATTTTCCAATGAAAACGTCGCCCAGAATCCATAACGGGCCGTGTGGCGGTGGGATGTCGATGCCCATGAACCCAGAGAGGCAAACTGTCTTACCGAACTGCGATACACGCAACACGTAATCGACACCTGAAAGCGCGAAAGCCTTGCCGCCCAGTGTGAAATGCACTTCGGGTAGGTGCGGAATGAGGCTGCAGTCTACTAAATATTGACCTCCAATCAACGGTGTGGCGCCAATAGCCTTGTTGAGTATGGTGATTTCAGCCGACGGGCCCGCAATCAGCGAAGTGCCCGTGTCGGCGATGGCCTCGCAACCCCCTTTGCACATTTCACTGCCGTTCGCATCACCTACGCGCACGCCGTCCATGTGGAATTGCCAATAGGCCGTTTTATCCACATTTACGTATGTAAAGTTCCCTTTGTAGTGGTTAGGATCAGAACCGCCCAAGATCAGCTCACCGCCTTGTGCCGCGGCTGGGTCTCGGTTTAGATAAAAAGAAAAAATAGGCCGAGCAACTAAGCCTTGTGCAACCATATTATCGAAAACTGGAGTCACACCATCTACAGAGATAGAACCGAAGGCCATGCCCAAAATTCCATCAAACTTGGCAGCTACGAACGCAAGCCCTGGCTCCGATAGCGCTTCAGCGAATGTTTGTGAACGCACCGTGATGCCGCCGAGTGTAACATCATCCTCAGAGAGAAAACCTGACAGGCTCCCTGACCCGTACTGAATCGCGAAACGCGTACCATTCTCGCGATAGCTCGATGATTTGGTGCTGTCATATTTATTGTGCAACACTGTAACATCGACAAAAGAAATTTTATATCATATCTAATAAAATCCTAATAGTACAGAGTTATTAATCTAAAGACAAAGCCTCAAAATTCTATTAATAATATTATTGTAAAATATTTACAAAGCTCCATATCATATTTTGCTATCATATACATGAATAAAAATTATTTAACACATAGGGCGCATTGAAAATTTCTGGAATGAATGAGGAAAGATTACTATGAATGGCCAAAAATGATTTATTTTTCCACAAAATATCCATTAGGATAAATACACTTTTTCACACAAATAAACCATTTTTGAAAACATTTATACCACTCTTCCCAAGTGACCTTGGAAACATGTTTTTCATACTTTTCAATAGCCTCTTCTGGTGATGAAAATCATTGATCGCATAATGCTTCTTAATTTTTGCAAACAAAAATGAAGTCACAAGGTCTCAGGTCGGGATTGTATGCAGGATTGCTCATAAATTCTATGTTTTACTCCTTCAAAAATGTATTTGTTTATTTTGCCGTGTGAGAATTGGCATTGTAGTGGTGCAAGATGATAACTACGTTTACGGTTATTTTAACGGAATTCATCATTAACTTTCTGCAAGTAATAGGTTGTGTACCAATCACTATTCACGATATGATAATTCTCCAAAGTGACAGTTGCCACTTATCCTGTTTTATTAGAAAAAAGCAATCATCCTCTTAGAGGCACTTCGCTCGCGCGCCACTTTAGTTGGTTTCGGCTCATCACGATAGACCCTTATGGTTGATTGCTGTTTTGTTTTGGGGTCGTAGAATAAATCGATATTTTGTCGCTTATTACTATGTTCCACACCAGATTTTACACTTCTCGCTTCTTCTTGAATCTGGTAAGCGTGGCATTGTAGCAAGTTCGGCGGTCCGTTTTTTGAACCTCAATCGAATTATATGGAATCCACCGCGAGCACATATTTTTCATACTTAATATTTGTGTAGGATTGATTGCATTTAACTCATGCCTATACCTAAGGAGGCTCTTAAAGATGAATCTCATGGTAAGTCATATGCCTGACTGTTCCGATCATAAGGCGCAGTCAGCATCGATGTTTTTGTTGTTCACAGCGGTGAATGGGCGAGCATTACGAAATTTGTCACTGAGATTGATACGTCACGACCATCATGAAATAATCGTCTTGCATGGTACTTCATCGCTAAAAGCAGTCTGAAACCGAGCGAGGCTCTGCTGAGCTATTAAATTTCACTTAAAATAGGAAAAAATCTTACTCTGAAATTTTTCATGACTTAAATCTGCAGTGATGAAGACATGGAATTTTAAAAATGACGCCACAAATAAAAACAATTGACAGATTATAGAAACTATTATACAGCTAGAGTTCCATTTTCAAATGTAGTAATTACTTTTTAAATATTTCTTATGTGAGTGGTCATTTCCAAAAATTTATAGTGCACCCCACGTACATATATTATATAAAATATCAGTAGCAACAAAATATATATCAAACTAGACTAGAGACACTACACCTCAAAGAATGATGACAATGCCACAAAAAAATAGCACAGATGAGTCTATGTTAAAGCAATATAGCAGTCAGATGTTACCATACTTATACTATTGATTAAACATTCAAATACAATGTTAGGGCTGGTTAAAATATGTGTCTTTTGGCTTTATAGAGTCAATAAAATAAGCAATTTTTTTTTCTTTTATATATAAAATCTTTTTAGAATATCATGAAAAAAAAATATAATCCGTTTAAATGGGAAGTTAATATTGTATTTAATTAACATACTCTTGTTATATATATATTTAATTATACTAGTGGTCATCCAGGGGTCAAAATTCAACCATAGTTCATAAATTTTTCGAGTTTGAACATCATTGAGATTCTTTCATTAAAGAATTAATCAGTGTAGTCACTGCATATAAATTTTTAAATCTTCTTTACTAAGTTAACTGCGTACAACATAGATATAATAATGTATAAATGATAAATAACAGATATCTATCTATATAGGCCTTTTTATTCTGAACTCATATACTGTCAAAATTTCTTATAAGATGTCTATAAGTTCAGTGTGCCTCAAGAGGACACTTATGTGTTTCCATTGTTCCAGTTTGGACCTGCTGTCAATTTATTTTCCTATCTCACATATTTTCTTCTACTTTTTTTGCATCTCTAGGATTACATATAAAAGCTAAAATAGAGATAACATACATCTGTTATCTCTGTTTTAGCTTTTATAAATTCATTACCATACTTGTGGTAATGTCTGATTTCTAATATGATGATGTTTTGAAAGTAACCAACTTTCACAGCCATAGGTAATGCAGGGTAAAATGCAGGTATTGAATACTTTCTTTCTGAATACATTGCTGAGGTTGATGGATTTCATGACTTCTTTTAATGACCAGTATTTTTTCTTGCTATTGGTTATTCATCTTTTAATTATATTTGTTGTCATATCTTTGTGGGAGGTGATCTGTCCTAAATATGCATATTCTTCAATATATTTAAGAGGTTGGGTGTGTATTTTAATTTCATAGATGTCAGAATTTTAACAAATTCTGACATCATCTTAGATTTTAATGCTAATGTGGTTCATTTTTAGGTTTGGTACCCAGGAATTAGCCTCATGCAGTTTTTAAGAACTTTTTTAGTTACTTCTATTAATATAATGTGTTTTTATAGTGTTTGTAGTCTTTTAATTCTCTTATCTTTCCTTATATTTTCCTTGATTTTCTTACTTAAATTTATTACTTTTTTCATTTTATTGGTAAAAAGGTTTTTTTTTCCATTTACGAGATTTAAAGTTGAGTTACTTAAGGAATATTTTTGTTGTTTCTCTCTCATTTCTATGACATATATGTTGGTTTTGTAGTTTGGCATAGCAAGTGGTGTAACAGATATAATGAATTGCAAATGGTAATTAAAAATTATATTGAATATTGTATAAAGATTGTACATCTCTAATCGTCATACATTACACTCTTTATTTGATGTAAGGAACTATTTCCATTTTTTTTTATTGTTAACATAAAAAAGTTCACCATGAGCTACCAAACAAAATCCTTGACAAACATAGGAGAAAAAGGTAATGAATTACTTTGTTTTTGCCTATTTATACACAGATACCACATGCAATTGCATGTACAAATTTATAGGTTTCAGCATTTACAAACACAAAATAAATTACAAATACATATATATATATATTCAGGATGGAATCGATCATGCATCCTTCTGCAAATATTCATAATCTCTTCCTCTTTTAGAATAACTTTGCCAAAGTAAGTATAACAAAAATACATCATTGAAAATATCCTTATAAATTATATAAAATAATACTCGGCCAGACGGCGGCCCGCGCCCTCACCCGGGCACGTGACGAACGTGCTATGCGATGTACTATTTTTAAAAAAATGTGTATAGTCACTTACCTGTAAATGACACTTGATGTTGTCAATGATGTCGATGTTGTACGTAGGCAAAACATAATAACGCGGCAAAAGAGCATGCACATTTTGAATGTGGAAGTATGTCTGTTATCTTTTTTAATATGCGCAGTATTATTGTGTCTGAAACACGAAAACGCCTGCCCGCTTGCCTGTTACTTGCTGTCGGAAATCGCGTAAAAAATCTCAATATTCGTTATTCTAGATGTGAAGAGATTTCAAACGTACGACCACCATGATGATCACCTAATGAAGTTTGTGGCACTATAGACAAATTACCGCGTAAACAATAAATTACTCGTGGATTCACAAGTTTTTGATTGTCAGGGTAAGTTTCACTATAAATTTTAAAGTAACCTCTGCAAATTCCCCAACAATAAATCATGTTTGCATATTCGATAGTAGTAAAGGGTATTGTTATTAAACACTTCAATATTAATAACACACAATCTTAGTTTCTAAAACGTTAATATCGTAAACGTAACAATTTAAAACATAACCTAAGCATCTAAAGCCGCGCGTCCGGTCGTTAACTACGCGAGTACATGCAGACCCATGACGGACTTGCTAGACCCCGACTCGCATACGAGGGGCGTTGGCGCCCGCTGCTGCGCGTAAGCAGCGGTTTCAGCGAACGCATCGTGTGATTTAAGCGTTAGGGTTTGTACTTCGTACGTTTACGTTCTGATCTATTTTTCTCAGAAATTGCTACAGTAATAACTATGGTTTCTTTAGCAAAGAAGGAGCTTATGAATATTTGCGGAAAGATATATATATTACACATGTATATATATGTCATTGCATATATTATCAAATGTGGCTTAGACAATCAATGTTTCCACAAAGAAAATACTTGTAAATAAATAAAATACAATTTAAATGTGCTTTATGTATGATGATGAAATTTTATTTGTAATGTAGGAAATGAAAACTCATTTTAGAATATGATGAAAAATACAGATAACACACTATGAACATAAAATACTTACAGCATGCAATGTTGGTGTAGTGGCATTTCTTTGATGGTACCCATAAATTCGAGGAGCCTGTATCAAAAACCACCTTAAAGGTCTGTGGTGGGTTGCCAATGGAAATGGGGCCATAATACTGAGCCTGTTAATAAAATAGTACAATTATTTCTTGTACAAAATAAATTTATTTATCGTTCAATTACCAATTGTCTCTTTTAAGAATATTGATATTACTAAACACTAGATATTTTAAAAACAAAATTCATGACCCCATCTCTCTGTCTGTACACTAAATATTGTCAATAATAATTGAATGCATTTAATTCCAGCTTTAAATGTGTAACATAACTTCATAATATTTCCCAGAATGATAGCCAGGAATCATAAACCTATACTTTGTACAACGATTGCATACTTTTTATGCTTCACTGACATTCATCAGTCACTTTAAAGCAAGCTTGTCATTTACAGATTCTTAAAATTCAGCTTTTCTTAAATATGTCACAAATTTGGTCTGCAAAGGTTCAATGGCAATCCTGGTCAATCTTTTCATTACAAACATTCTAGCTATAGAATGTAATACATGTGATAATAACATAATGACCATTTCTCTTATACATAATTATGAAAGAAATCATCACAAAATCTCTGAAACTATAAAACCTATACATATAAAAGTTTACAGTAAATTTTTTCAACATTACCATCATTTAAACAGATTTTCAAGTTTGTATAGAAATCAGAAATATGGGATAAAAATTTTGAATCAAAATTTTATATCAAGATTAAATTAAGAGTTTATTTTATTATTTTTAAAATATATTAAGGGAGTAACATTGACAATGAAATTTTTAATGAAAAATCTGATATATCTGAAGTCAGAGAAGCATTTAAATTTGTATTTAAACTTTCTTACAATACCTACATTAGATGCTGAATATAAATCCACACTGAATTCGGCTGAAACTTAAATGAAACCTGGAATGGAAATCTCAAAATTTTTGAATTACTGCTTTAACTGGATAACACAAATTGTACCAAACTAAAATTATTGAAAATTCAAGCATTTTTAAAATGGTGTAGTTTTGCATCCAAATTGTGAATATTCAAATATTGTGAAATTTGAGAACAGAATCATAATCTGGATTGTAAACAAAATAGCATCAACATCAAATATTGCTTCTTTATGCATGAGGACTAAAGTCTCAATGGACAGTAAGTCGTGAATATTATGGTCAAACTAGTTTTACAAAAAATGTATGTGATAATATAATGTTCACTACAATAATTAAACTAAATTGTCGATCAAATATCATAACATATAAAACAGACATTAATATCACACATACAAATATTTGTGTTTGCTGTCTAATGACATAAGGTATTCATTTTACATTTATTTATCCATTAGAAATATATTTTCCAATGGACTGTAAACACATTATTATGGTTAACAAATTGAAAGAAACCTAACAGAAGTAACATGAAACCCAAATATGACAATATGGTGATAAGCAATCAAAACATTTTTCATAAAGTAAAATGAGCAAAATTTGTTTTAAGTAAAGGTTTATAACGATTGGGTTTAACAACCCAAATGGGATCAGAAATACTGTATTCAGGATATATACTGGACTGTGTCAGAACTATGACATAACAAAAAGAAAGAAATTAAAACCCACATGGTCTTATGAGAAAAAGCTAGTGTATTTTTTAGGGGGTTTCATAATTTTTTTCTCTTATTTATATCTAATTTATCTTAGTTAATAAAATGTTTGTTAGGTATTGATATTTCTTTCTTCTATTTTAATTGTCTTTTCTATTTTAATTTTCATTTAACAATTACTTAAAACGAGTGAATCAATCACCTTAAACACTTGCATAAATTTCAAAACTCTAGCTCAACTTGAAATACTGTCCTTGACTTAGAGATCTTTCAGTTATTGGTTAGTGAGTGCCTATTTTTGAATTAGTTTAAGAAAACTCACTATATGAAAACAATTCTATTAAAGTATATGAAATTTACCATAAAACTTCTAGTTGGTAGCACTAAAGAACTAAGAGATAGGTATTCAAATATCCACTTGAAAAAATTCATTTCTGTATAATAATAGCCTCTGACACAGGAGTTGAAAAAAGCTTAAAATGGATCATGCAAATATAGCAGTGAGCGTGGTAAATGGTAGTAATTAATAAATGCCATCATATTATGTACAAATTGAGTCCCATTTCCAAAAAATATGTATTTGGATTTGGAGTTTTAAAATATTAAGTTAATTAGGTACATTTGGTATAATTTGAAATGAATATAATATTCATATCAAATTATACACAGACCTCTGTGTGTTTCTGAATCATATCTATACTTCTGAACTTTATATATGTATACATACATACATATTTACATAATTCACGATAATTTTTCATCATATTTCACTTACATTAAATTATAAATATAAATATATATATATATATATATATATATATATATATATATATATATATATATATACATATCTATGTACATGTGTATACGATTCTGTTCAACAACTTGTTGCCATTTTGTAGGTAGTGACATCAACCTACATATTTCTATAAAAATTTTGGGACTTTTGGTAAAAAAAATTGTGACAAGTAGTTTTGACAGTCTTCTCTTGATGTTAACCTAACACTACCTAAAGAATTCTGAATGAAAATTTAAAGGTGCAAGGTCGGGGCTATATGGTGGATGCATTAAAAACTTCCCAACCAAACTCTCTCAATGTTTGCTGATTGGCTAAACATGTATGTGGACTAGCATTATTATGATGAAAAACAACACCATTTCTGTTCATCAATTTCGACCATTTTTTTTCTACTTTTTGCTTGAGTCTCATCAGCTCTTGGCAGTAGAGATCCGAATCAAGTCAGATACAAACAGAACAACCATAGAAATTTTACTGCAACTTTTTACTGCTAAAAAATTTAAAAAAATTTCCAACGCACGCACACAAATATTAACTTTCCACCTGTAGATTCGCTTTCTTAGAGATAGAATGTGCTATTAATACAAAATTCGGACTGTCTTCCATTTCTGATTATGACACTGATTCTAATTGAGATTTCAGTCATGCTATTGATTCCAGTCCCAGTTCCATACTACAACTTTACTATGGTTATACTTTAACTTTTAGTCCTGGTTTCCGCTCTCTATTCTGCTCCCCCACATTGCTTTCAATTTAGCTTTTCCTACCAGTCATTTGGACGAAGGCGGGGCAAATGCTCGTGCCAAAATAAAATATAAGCTCGGGGACAGAATAACTCTCTTTCTATGAATATTGGATTTTATTGAATTGGTGTATTAGTTCATTTCAATTGCTCAAATACTTGAATGAAGTCAGGGATAAATACTAATAGTAGGTCTATTAAAACATATACAAAACATTAAAAACACATATATGAATACAACATTGTGAAAAATTTTAAATTTATCAGTAAAAAACTTCAAATTTGTTATT
Organism: Eumeta japonica; assembly: GCA_005406025.1. Taxonomy (NCBI): domain Eukaryota; kingdom Metazoa; phylum Arthropoda; class Insecta; order Lepidoptera; family Psychidae; genus Eumeta; species Eumeta japonica. The sequence continues at coordinate 341,326 of BGZK01000498.1, read as the reverse complement.
TTGAACTAACATTATTTTTTTATATATATAGATGATGATGATCATGTAACTGATATATGCATGTTTATTCAATAACTCAATAATGTTTGCTTATTTCATACCAATCTTTAAATTACGGCAAAGATAAAATTAAAGTATATGCATGTATATATCTGACAAAATATATGTCTTTTTTCCTTAAAAATATTATCTTAAAAAATATTTTTCACTTCATACATATAGATATCTAATAGTAATGACCTAAGGTTGTTTGATACATAGAGGTTATCTGATGTCACCTTCGTTGTAAACAAAATGTCCATAGTCACTGTAAGTGATAAACTTTGCCTTCTATGTCATTTACCTTAACAACTATCCACTCAATAAGATATTTGCATTCAAGCAATGTCAAGTTTATAGGAAAATAAAACATTTTTTTAAACATTATGTTTTATGAAAATCAAACTTTATCCATAAATAAAATCATGAGAATAAAAGAAAAACTCAAATTGTAATGTGAGACATTATTTATCCTTTAAAAAATTCTGTAATATATTAGTATATCAAGAATGGAAACAAACAGTGGGTAAAACAAACTTGCCTGCCAAAATAATACTAAATATAGTTCTGACTAAAAATAGATATCTAAAATAGACTACATACATCAAGGTAATTAGAGAGTGGCTCCGGAGTAGGCCCTGTTACTGTTTCTGCAGCTAATTTGAGTCGCATTGGTTGCAATTCTGTGCCAACCTCCCGCAAAGCTGCTCGCACTGTTTGTATTTTATACAAAGGCACCCTGAAATAAATATTTCATTAAGCAGCCCATGATTCCTTAACATTCATTTGATTTAATATTGATTTTACTAACCGTACATATTCCTCTGCGGAGGCAAATACGAGGGCAAAACAAAAAATCAATCCTAAACTAAGTTTAGCTATTATCCTCATTTTCTCCGTTTTTAACGATGCCTCTTATTAATTTTTTTTTAAGGTTTCCAAGCGACGTCCGTACAAGAGCGTCGTATAGACAAAAATAAAATGATACAAAAACAAGCTCAAAATCGGTCAAATTCCGCGACTACCGCAAGAAACACGAGGGGAACTGATACTTTTTTAAGATAACAATTTATAAATGAAACGCTTTTCTTGATTCATAATAAATATGACAGTTTAAAAGTGTTGCCAACTAGTACTATTCATATTTTTCTACGATTACCAAATTCAAAAAAGTAACTAACAAATAAATACATATGTAGTAGGAAACTCCTCTACTCTAAAGTGCCTACAAATAATATAATGCGCAGGTTGAGCGCTCCCCGACCCTTTCTTCTTCTCCGGGTTCATATTTTATACCATTGCTACGCTTTCGTGTCTAACTACACAGCGGTAGTGTTTCGTGCGTTGTATTATAACTGATTCTACCAAGGGCGAATCTAAGATTTCGTTCAGAGAGAAGCACAAGGGGTCAGTGATGACTTAAAAAATAGGGTGGCGGGGATATTTAGAGAGGTGACTAAATATCCCCGCATGCATGACTGGAGCTCACTCTTTATGAATGATTACAAATTAATTGGCATGCATTGTTCAATACTCTAAATTCTATATATTAACAAATTTTGGTAAAATCCAAATTTCTACGTAATCGTCATTTTTTTTGAAATTGAAATAAATAAAAAAAAAATACTTACCGTGGTGTCAAAATTTTTACTTAAACATTGAGAATAAAAAAGACAGTCACGCTTCGGGTTTCTTATGTTCTCTAGATTAAGATTTAATAAAAAGAAATAGATATACTAAAAGACTCGTCAAAATTTTGTTTATTAAATATCAATTAAACTACACCGAATTAGACAGTGAAATTCAATAGGCTTCTATTCAGATGCATACTAAAGCGAATGAAAAAAAAAACACTCGATTAGTGAAGTATTTCATTCGTTATCGTGACCACATACAGGATCCGCACATACAGACACACGGACGTCGACGAAAAAAATTTTTAAAACGGTTTTAAAATATGTTCTATAACAATATGTGTTTTGAAGATATTACAGATGTTAAAATCAGTGATTATTCTTGCCGTTTGAGTGCTTACATTATTTTACAAGTGCAACATGTAATAAATAAAAACATTTAAAGTTCGAAAAATCACTCGTTTTTTCGTAAGGCGAGAGTAGAGCACTACCTCATGCGCTCCGCTTATGAGGCGTGCAATAGACTAAATTAATGTAAACTATTTCAAAATCCCATCATCAATCATTGTGTAAGCCTAAACTTTATTTCCGATTAAATTTTTTTTGTTGTACGTGTAAATTTTACGTGTAATAGTTCGAAATTTAGGCGCATTTTAATGCCTACTAAGTATTGGTTTTCAAGAAATTTTTTATTCTGTATATTTATAGTTCAAAAAATTCACAAAATTATTAAAGGAAAATTGTTGGAAATATTTTCCGACTCTTTTCGGGAATGTGTTGTGCTTACAATCTTCATAACCTGGGAGATTGAAAAGTAATCTTACAAATGTTTCCTATAGCATAAATTATACAATGAGAACAATATTTATTTTCTTGAATGCATTATTTTGTAAACAATATTGTATTTTTTTCTTTCAAACCATTACTTATTCAACTTTTAACAGAATAAGGTGTAATTCTAGTCAACTAAGTATCATAAATGTTAAAGTTACTGCTAAAAAAATATTTCAACGCAATCCGCTAGTCTTAAAAATGATAAAGGACACTTTATCATTTTTAGAGTTGAAATGAGTTGTTTTAGAGTTGAATTGAGAATCTTACCTTTTTTTATAGTCAGTTAAAATGAGGGTACGATATTTTATTCTAAGGTACAGTTGGTGGTATACAGAATACGGTATCTATAAGTAAGTGAACAATGAATTTACTTGAAACTATTCGTTTTCACTTAAGAATATTATAAGTGTTTGCAACATTTCAAAGTCTCGAACAGTCTTGTCATTGGCTTTTCAATATGCCAATTATTCCATTGTGTAATAGATAGATAAATAAATCGAAACTGTTAAAATATGTCCCAAACTCTTTATGAACACTTTTCAAATATTGAACATATACATTATTATCTACTACTTAGGTGTAGACAATAAAAAAAAAATCGGGATTTAGTTGTGTCGTGGACACGGCCGTGTATTTTACATGAATACGAGTACGTAACAAATAATATTTTCTTTGAGCGAATTATAAGTATAATTATTTTTTAATAACAAGAAGTCCTTCGGATTTCGTGTAATTATAAACGTAATAGTGGAACGTGCACTAGCTGTTATTAAATGTGTCTTTCATAATTTGGTATTCGCATGTAATATATACAGTCCAATGATGATATAGAAGCGATTACATCATCCACTTGAATAGCCTCCGTCGTTCCAGGCGCTGGCGCCGTCGTTGATCTGCTCGAACGTCCTAATTCCTTTACGTCCCAGGCAGTCATGTAATGTTTTATGGGTATCCTTGGATTGTTCTTGAGAAGCTCTTTCCAACCGTATACGATCTCTATATTTTCACTTGACTTTTAGACAATTGTAGGCCGATATTGCATTATTTTAATTTTTTTATTTTAACTCTACCTATATTTTATACGTTTTTCTCACTTACATTTTATATACGCAATCGATAGATTTTGAAAAAAGCTGACGATTGAAATTCAAAGGAAGATCGTAACTTCTCCGAATCAAAATTTATATTAAAAAGAAATTTTGTGACCTCAAAATATCGCCTCTTCCCCTCCGTTGTGCCCGATACTTCACAGTCTTCACTAAACGTAACGAATTTTTAGATCCTTTAGCTTATCGAGTGGTGTAATTAAATTTTGAATGAATATGATATATTGTAACTGCAGCATCAAACTGTATCCCCCGATTTTGTTATCATCAGTTTTTTGAATTGCCTATGCCACTCTGAAAACAAATCGAAAGACGTATTCACGTCAAAAATAAAAATGATAACATCTAATCTTTTTCTGAAAGTAACGCACACAATAGTGACAATCTAAGATGATAATGCATCTCCCTCCGCGTGTCGCTTATTGTTTGACAAGTTGAACATTGACAGACATCGGTTCATCCATGCAGCGGCTGTGAAACTGATATTTAGTTACACAAATTTGTGGTGTTCTGTACAATGTACAATGACAGTGTACAATGGTACATTGTAAGAATCGCTCTGAACGAAACAGAGAAGTAATTTCTTGTCATATATAAATTGGTTTCAAACAACAAAAATTTTGTAAAGGTCCACATCTGTTCCCTCTCTTACTTGTATGGTTTATTTCGACGTGAGTGAGAGTCATAATTTCCTTTTGGAAAGGCATGCGTGCGGAGAACAAACGTTTGCAAATACTAAAAAAAAAAAACAGTAAAAGCAAGTTATTCAAAATTTGTACAGTCTGTATTGTTAATGATTGTTTCGAAATACAGAAAAATTTGTAATAAGACTTTACAATTGGGAAACTTTTTAGTTGAGAAAAAATAATTTTCAGAAAATTTTGATTTTTAAAAATTTATAAATGACGGCAATTAAAGCATAGAGATGTGATAATGCATGAAAAGGCCTTTTTTGTTCAAAATGGCTCAAAGATTATGAAAAAAAAAAATTTTTTTCCTGCAAAAAATAGACTTTGTAGCTCTATTAGGATAAACAATCACGTCAAAAAATATTGAATGCAATTTTACATTTTTATATTCAGAAGAATTTCCCTGATATGATAAAAAATTAAATTAAGACAGCGAATAATTAGTATGCCCTGCTCTAAAATAGTAGTGATGTTACATTTAATAACACATAAAACGTTATAACAACTTATAATTTTATAACAAATTATGTATTAAGTATATTTTCGTTATAACTATAATATAAATCGGTGAAGTCCTACAGTGACCAATTTGACTGCAGCACGAAATGAACCGATTCGACAGATAAGATACCATACTCTTACTGAATACAGACGTGAAGTATTAGGTTCTGCTGTTTAGTTTTGTCCAGTGAGTGAGAGTTACGGTGCTCCATTTCCTCCTGCATCAGATATCCTATTCCCTTCCAAAACTTGTGGAGTCCCACTCCCCGTATCAGATGTCATATCCCTTCCTAAAAGGCCAACATCACTCCAGTGATTTCTCTATAACTGTGAGTGCCCATGGGTGGTGGTAATCGCTCTGGTGACCCACATGCTTATGCCACGTGATTAAATTATGTCCAACAAAAATGAAATCGTATTTCACTTGTAGTAGGCATTCCTTTTTTACATGTAATTTTAATCTTCAGTTCTTCTTGTTATTTAGTAGTGACAATGTCATTAGTACTAGTTACTGGTTAACGTTTTTTTATATAATATATTAAATTAGGATTGGTGGTGGATCAATTGTTAAGTACATCAGCTTCGGGCCAGAAGATATCGTGTTCGATCCTAAGACACGGGAAAATTAACCAATCAGTTTTTAATTTAAGTTGAGTTAAACCACACGCTCCGTACCTCGAAAAGCACGTTAAATCGTCGATTCTAGACGTTATCATAGTATTGCTGACGACGATCTTTAGCAGCTCCCAACCTGTATTGAGCAAAGATGGACAACTTATGCGCCAAGCCTCTCAATCTGAAATAAAAATAATACCCATGTTGATAACTGTTGCATGATTTTATTCACGTTACCAAATAGTTACTAGTTGAAACAACTTGTAGTAGGCGGAAACACAGAGTAACATATATACTAACTGTAAGTGTTTTTGCGCATTACGCGCTTATTTTCCTTATAGGTAACTTTTAATTAAAAAAAATAAATGTAAAATGTTTGTTTTATATGTTAATTTATGCCTTATGTTAGTAAAATATAAAAAGTAATTGTTTTAAATTTCAGAAAACAGTAATAAAATATATAATTTTAACTTTTTCGAAAATAAAGTATAAACTTGTAATTAATATTACAGACAATCGGCATATCATACTATGGTTGTAACTTTTCGAAAATATTCAAATATATTTATACCGGTCCTACATCATTTAGCAAAATTTAATGCATTGCAGGATCATTTTAGTCATCGCTGTATAGTGGACGTTAATCGTTATAATTATGACAGAACATTTATGTTTTTAATATAATCTTTTGTATATAGCGTAACGAATAAAAATAACTGTTATTATAATTAACACGTTGTAAGTCCATCCCTATAGCTTTGTGACCTCAAATAACGTTTGGGCAATGACTCTCCGCGCATGTATGTGAGTAGGCGACACAATACACGTCTATGTGTATATGCACGATGATGTAGATACACGTGCCAATCTCAGTATAAAACAGAGGTCTACGCACTCTGTATTTGTTTGTGCATGACTACCTTGTGTATACAGATATTATTACATACAGTCTTTATGTCTGTACACTATGTAGTTGTATTAAACCGTGTATATGAAAATAACGGGTAGAAATATTTAGGTGCTGAGGAGTTAAAAGTAAAATTAGATTCTTTGGAATCATTTTTTTTATTTGTCAGTTACTACATAGACCTTCTTTGATCTAAAAATATCAAAGCCTTTGTTATAATATCAATATCAACAATAAGATACAAAAAAATTTGTTTCATTTCTAGACATTTCTGCTTGTCCATCTACAAAATTAGACTAGATTTTTTCTAAGATGACGTTGTAGTGTATATTAATGCTCTCAAAAGCATAACTGTCCTATATATTTTGTATTATAATTGTTATAATATTATAATACAAACATGCGAATATTAGGTAAGTACCTACTTAAACATTTGAAGAATGAACATTATCTACAAAAGATTGCATAGGTACCCGATTGATGGCACAGTCGTTATTGCCAACCTATGCTTACATGTTCGTAAATTATTATTTACTGTTGTTGTAATTTTTAGTTTTAGACGATATCCTCAATAGAATTTGAAATAATGAATAGAATTATGTGCAAGTTATTAGTAATACAATGTATGAATATCACACGCGACCATGTTTTATTGAACAAAATGCGTAGATAGTTAAATTCCAATTTGGAAAGTTAAAAAACCCATAACTAGTCACAGAATTGAAATTGAAAGGCACACCCTCGGGGTGGGCCTTTGTCTTGTTGCAAGCGAATTAAAGTTCGTCTTAACTGGACATCGACTATGTGTCCCTCTCCCCCAGGTTGGATCCATCCTTGCGGGCCGTTCAAGTATCATGCAAGTACTGAAGGGGGATGGGGGGACTTTGCTTTACTTATTTTTGATGATATGGGGGCGGGGTGGTCTAAATGGCAATTACGTCAGCAATATTTATTTATTTAACTTTAGTATTTTTTGCAAAATTTAATAGATTCTGATTTCAGCATATATGGAAATCCTACTTCTTTATGCTCGAAGGTGGAACTATTTAGGGGGTTTCCAAAATAATTGATTATTGCTAACTTGCTCTCACGCGGTGTTAATTATGGTTAAGTAACGAACCGAAATATAAGTACCGCGTTATTCACTTGTTTGAATTTGTCCGCTCTAATATCATTGCATTTGACGCGTCCTAAATTATTATTATTATTGACTGAAGACGATTAATTTCAATTTAGCAAATTCTTAAATAGAATAAAATGAATAAACTTCGTTTATATGTCAATGATTTAAACGTAATGTTAATGATTTGCTTGATTAAATAATAAATTCCTGTATCGTTTATGAATAGCTTATTTCATTGTCATAAACTTAATAACTATGATGGGTACTTTTGTTCATGAATAACAGTAAAGAAACTTGAACAGTTTTTGTAAAAGTATTACATGTTCTTTTACACTTTCTAGGTGACTGGCCCGTATAGTTAATGCCCGCAGCTGCACCAGCATTGCCGTGGAATGCGTTATTTTTCATTTGAATCGATCGATTTCGATTTCAATCCCGGTCCCGTTTTCTATTCCGATCCCGATATTAATTAAAGTTCCGACTTCAACGAGACCAGAGGTTAGTACCAAAATAAAATATAGCCAATATTATTTGAGGATATTGTAGCTTTATATGCGGGCTGCCATTTATGTGTTTGGAATATCAAAACGAAAAAAACATCTAATATTTAATATGGTTTTATTACTTTTCAAAATATACGCCATGACGATCGATGCATTTTTGCATATGCTGAAATCAATTTTTATAGCGTTTTTTCCATTCTGATTGAGATAATGGACCACGTAAATTATTCTTCACACTTGGGAATAAATAGAAATCGTTGGGTGCCAAGTCGGGGCTGTACGGCGGATGACCCGTCAATTCGATCTATTGACCTTCCGAAAACTGAGTTGCTTCGACCGACGTGGGACAGCTAGCATTGTCATGATGAAGAATGATTCTGCGTTGTTGGTTATTCTTTCTTATTTCTTCAAAGACTTTTGGCAAACAAATGGTCGTGTACCACTCCAAATTAACCGCTTTCTACGATTCTCTAGTGACACTAACCACATATCCATTTATATCAAAAAAACAGGCAATCATTTGCTTCAGTGCTTTTGGCGTGAACCACTTTGTTGGGTTGGGCTCATCTTGGAACACCCACACCGTTGAATCTTGTTTCGTTTCGGGGTCATACGCATAGATCCAAGATTCATAACCCGTGTAGATATTATAAACAGCTTTTGATGCACCATGATCGTATTTTTTTTTTATATTTTTTCACCAATCGACTCGAGCCTGTTTTTGATCAATGCTCAAGTATGCGGAATCCAACACAAATAATTTTTTCACAGCTAAATTTTTGTGTAATATCTTATGTATGTTCGTCTTACTTACGCCCAGGGACGCCTTTAACTCGCGATATGTAACATGACGATCTAGCGTTGTTAGTTCCCGTACAGCATCGATATTTTGTGGTACAACAACCGATTCAGGGCGACCTTCTTTAAATTCGTCCGTGAGCATAGACCGCCCACGATCAAACTCACTAAACCAGTAATACACAGTGGTTTTCGATGTTGCTTCATCACCAAAAGTCGAAGTGAGTTGATTCATGCATTGTTTTTGAATTAGCCACGCCGAAAATCGTAATATATCATCGCATGAAAATTTTCGCGAGTTGAATCCATGGTCACAAAGACACGCAATTTTCAAAATGATGTCACAATGATAAAACAATTGACAGTTACATGAAACGAACTATATTCTACAGCTAAGGATTAAATATTGCAATTTCTTTTTTAAATATTGTCTGTATGTGGCCAGTTCTAGATACATAAAAAAGTAGCCCTCGTATGAGTAAATGAATATTTAGAATCGGTGTAGCAGTTCAGTTCAATAATACAAATACATGGTCGAAGCCGGGAATAAATACTAGAAAGCATAACATACAAAACATGAAACGTCCCGCTCACACTTTATATTTTGATTCAGTATTTACACTCGTTTACGACCCCGCTCCTCGTCCTTGATGTCATCTCGATCTAATCCCGTTTCCGATATCGCTCTCGATCTCGATCGTGGTTCCACGTTTGATTGAGTCTAACAAGTTATATAGAAAAACGATACAATAAGCCTCTGTTTTACGTGATGCTCAATAAAGTTACTTGTAAACTTTTTTAACCATATAACTTATTAAAAATGTAACAAGTAGTATTTAAATTACAAACTTGCATTTGTGTTTGGTAACATACATTTTCTTATACACTAGCTGAAAAAAAACAAAAACTTTTTAAACCTTAGGTGGAGCGTTTTATAAGGCTTGGTGTTGATAATATACCTCACGTCTTATTACAAAATGCCCCATTGTAAGTACAACAAAAATAAAACTATTTTGATAAATTAAAGTTAAGCTAAGTAACAAAAAGTCAACAATTTGTCTTAGAAATTATTTTGAGATCAAATTCTTAATCACCATAGTCATTTTAAGGGTTCTGAGTCAAAATGGCAAAAACGGAATCCTTATAGTTTCGTCATGTCCGTCCGTTCGTCTGTCACAGGCATTTTATTAAAAACTAAAAGACGTTTATTGATCAAATTTACACTGTAAGTGTCTTGTGCAAGCCGCTACTTAGTTTGGTAGCTAAATAATGAAAACAAATATTTCTGTGGAAGCACTCTATACATGTAACAGAAGTTGAAATTTTTTTTTCTCAGCAAACATCAACGTGTAGCACATATTTTGACAGTTCTTTTAAAAACATTTTAAGGTTTTTAAGCAATTTCTCTGATTATGTGAATAATTTCGCTTTCCAACAAAAAGATGTAAGTGCCATGAAGATACACACTTTTGCTGATGCACTTTAGGTTACACTAGTTCAATATTAACAGTCGACATACAAACTTGTTTTTCTAGTTATAGGTGACTAAAGTGCTTATTACTATATTTCCGCAAATATTAACTCAATCAAAAAAATTACTCAAAAATATAAGTGTTTTTAAAATAACTGTTTAAATATGTGATACACATTGATGTTTGCTGAAAAGAGTTTTTTTCAGCTTCTGTGACATGTATGGAGTTACATATATTAGAAATATTTATTTTTGTTATTTAACTACCAAACTAAGTAGCTGCTTATACAAGACATATATATATATATATATATATATATATATATATATATATATATACATACTAGAAATTTCATCAATATACATATTGTGGTTTTTGAGTATAATGCCTGTGACATACGGACGGACCAACATGACCAAACTATTAGAGTTGCGTTTTTGCTTCGGAACCCCAAAAACGCCCCAGTCGTGAGATTGATGCCATTGGCAAATAATAGGTAATTTAAAGCTAAACACATATTTGCAAGTAAAATCTGCATAAAAAATCACTGTCCAATATAGATGAATTTGTATGATACTCACCGCAAATTGTCCCAAAGCATTTTATTAAGATTTTGAGGTTTTTCTAAATAAATCGAGCGATTGTCGCGACGCTGTGCGTGTTGGCATTTCTTTGATATGTAAACTTAGTACCTCAGAACTCAGAACCTGTAAACTCAGTAAGTGGAGCGTATTGTAGCGTTTTATTCTACCACTTTAAGGGTTTTTTTCACTCAGGAATCCTAAAAATATCGCGTTAAAAAGTGTTCTAAACGTATATTAGTAAGCTTTTCTATCTTCTAGTGAACGTCGCTTCACAATCTGATCAGCCGTTCCGAATTTAACCTTGACAAATAGACAGACAGATACGAGGGGTCGTCTCGATCTAACGCCGAATTCGGTTTTGCTCCTGATCTTGATTCCGGTTTCACTTTTGCTTCAATTCTACTAGATTATCCCATTTCTTAAGGTTTTTTCATGCGGGAACTCTAAAAATTATTTCCATAAAAAGTATCCTAAATGTAGTCCAGTAAGCACCTCTACCGTCCAGTAAAAGTCGTATCGTTATCTGTTCAGTCCTTTCGAAAATACCCACAACAGACAGACAGACAGATAGAAAGTGTTATTTTTTTTCATACAAACTTTGCCTTGACAATAACGAATACAAAAAAAAAAAGAAATATACAATTCGGTGAAGTTGTTTTGTAATCTGCGTACACATATTTTGGCGATTCATTTATATATTATAGATAACGTCCCTGCGTTGTCAATGTTTACCCATTTAACAATGTCAACATTAATATTAATGTATGTAACTTTTTGGTCTCGTTTTAAACTCTTAAAATAAGAATCTAATTTCGAATCAGAGCTACAAAGTTTTTTATGAAGTTTCACAGCCTTTTCGATGCGAAGTATTTGGAGCATACTAAGCATCTAGACGTCGTCGTCATAGTCGTCGAGTGTTTTGCAACCGATTGTCGGCTGCAAGTGCGGGCATAAGCTCGTAGCCTTGGACTCGGGCTTCGTCTCGCGAGGAACGCTGCCCTTATGGGTCAAAAGAGCTGTCGTGTTGTGTTTGCCCTTGTTGTGTTGCCTATCTGTCGGGAGATACCCGTTCCCCGCTTAGGGGAAAAAAAATTGAACCCAGGGGAGCGGGTGGCCGCTCGCTTGTTTCGTGGCGTTTAGTTGTGGAGCGATGGAAAAGGACCCTCATCTGCTCGGTTAAACACACGCAGTGCCTGTGTGCGGATAAAGTTTTCGACAGATTGCAGGTCCCTGGCGATGACGTCGTTCCTCTACCATCGTATCACGCACCATCCGCCCTTCGCAATCATCCATAGTACAAGGCTCTGCTGAACTTAGAGTCCTACCAGGCCGCGGTGCGGAATAGGTCAGGCGGGAGCGTATGTAACAATTACATATTGCGATCTTAGTCCTCGTGGGTAGCCTAGACGTGACGATGGGCCGGAGTTTGGCGCGCGCAGGTCGCTTCATCTGAATCGCGTGGCCCAACTGGGGCACTATACGCAGTGAGCGGTTGACATGGACGCCCAGGTATCGGACTCAGGAGTTCCACTCCACGGCTTGACCTCATGTTTGCATGTTTTGTTGACTACCAGTAAGTAGAGTGGCCGTCTTACCTCTATTGACAGCCATCTTCCACTTATATATCCATTCGGCTAATACGTCAGACTCGTTGAATTTTCCTCGCAGTCAAATCGACCCTACGTGATCGACGAACGATGAAAATAGGCGTTGTCGTCTAAATATTGTGCAAAGACTGGGAGATAAGCAGCTGCTCTGCGGGACGACCGGATCGGGCAGGGGGTGGACAGTGTCTCTTCAATAGCGACGCAAAAACTACGATTGCGTAAGAAACCGGTGATGACTTTCGTCATTGCGAGCGGCAGTGGGATTTCCAGTAGCTTATAGAATAGGCTATCGTACCACATTCTATTGTAGGCTTTCTACATGTACAAGAGTACTGCTACCGTGTACCGTTCACAGTTCTTCTCGAACGCCAGGTGATGTGATATCCGTATGAGCTGCAACGTGATCGAGTAGCCGCTACGAAAACCGAACTGTTCCTGTCGCGGAGACAGAAAAGGACATAGTCTAGCAGTACAAGTTCGAAAGTTTTCACCACATGTCAAAGTAAGGTCATTAGTCGAAGATATCCCGGTCTTCGAGGGTCAAAGGCAAATAAAGCGAAGACATTTTTGTTGTAGAAATGAAATACGCATTTAATCGCGTAATACGAATTGAAATATCGAATATTATTAGCTACGATAACAAAAAAACTATAGCATGTCTAATACCATTAAAGTTTCATTAATGAATTTTACGTTCTACGAAATAATATTATACCACTCTGTTTTATCTCTAGAAGGTTTAAACAGCGCTATATGTCTGACATGATTATGGAATCGCCTCAGTACATAAATTTGAGCACCTCTTCCCAAGAAAAGCTTATGTCCAACAATGGTCTGCTGATGACACCTAAACTCCAAATTTCCTTTTGTCGTTTTGTAAGTTAGAAACTGGGTAAAATTGTGAAAAGTAAATTTCCACTGATTTCATAATTTTATGTACATATATTGTCAATAATTCAAAACATTTATACATCCATTTTTTTTTGTAGATAAAAGGGAGAAGACATAATTAATCATTTTTGCAATAGGATCCATTTTCCAAAAAATAGCAAAATTTTTACACCTTTTACGCCATATCAACTAAAATATACTGGGAGTAAAATGAAATCGGATATTAATTCCTTAGAGACGTATGTGTAGATCTGAACATATCAAGAATTGTTTAACACTAGAGGAAAGTAAAGAATTTTCTAAATGTTTTTCTTAAAACTCGATGTAGCTCTAGCAAGAAAAAGCGTACGCGCACGCGTGATCACAAAGATTCATGACTGTGACGCACGACCGCGGTAGCAGCACGGTGGTTGAGCGGCCGGCTTCGCGTTACGAGACCACTATGACTTTATAGATACACTAATTGACAATGAAAAGATCATCCGTTTCCAATAGTACATAATGAAAATAAAAGTTTCTTGACATTTAGGATTTAAGTATTTATAGAGGTACCGCTTATCTACTTTTCAGAAAATTTTATACACGTAATACGGAATGCACGCCGATGTCGTCTAGCGAAACCTCGCGTTCTTAGTTCTAGCTCTCGCCTAGGTGTTTAACGTGTGCTCCTCTACAACAACAGACACTTGGTATGGCATAAGTTTCTGTGACTTGTAGTGGCCAGACAATATCCATTGCGCATATATTGTAGTGTTGACTATAACCCAAACGTTGCCTGACGAATTTTCGCTAACGTCCACGTACATTGCAAGAGCTCTTGTGCATTATGTTCTGACCCTCCTAATAAAATATTTTTTCTCTTTTTTAGCTCCTAATATTTCGCGGCATGGTGGTAGAACGATATCTAACTAAGTAAACCCTATTTTATTTACGTAAACAATACAAGTAAATAAAAATTTAAAATCTAATAGAAGCGTAATTAATAAATCCAACATACAAAATTTAATATTCATAAATAGTTCTATTGTGGGCAGCCAGCATCGGCCGCCGATATACGCGTACGGAAAGTGAAGAGGGCCATGGCCCTAAAAAGTGCTAATTGTGACCGTGAAAGGACACGAAAATCATGAAAAGATTAAAATTAAGTCGAAATAGTTACTCTTTGTACTCTAGAACGGCTAAATCGATCACAGTGCGACTTTCACTGGAAGGTAGAGGAGCTTGCTGGATTACTATTAGGGTACTTTTATAGCGTTATTCTCAGGGTTCCTGCAGTGGCGGCGCTACACCACTCGTGGACGTCGGCGACATCAGGTTTGCGAGGCCTCTTTTTAATAACTTGTAGGCAAAACTTTTTTGTTTGCGAGGCCCCTTCAGGCGCGAGGCCGTCGGCGGTCGCCAACGTCGCCGACGCCTAGCGCCGCCACTGGGTTCCTGCATGAAAAAACCCTTAAAAATTGAATAATTTATTGAAATTTAATCAAAAGTGGAACCGCAATTGAAATCGGGAGCAAAATCGGAATCGGGATTATATGGAGACAAAAATAAGAACGAGGAGCGCGGCAACGGAATCGAAATTGAAAGCAAAATCGAGAGCGAAGCTAGGATAAGAATTGACTGGAAGCGAAATTGAGATCGGGGCTAGGGTCGAAAACGAATGTGGGATCAAGTGTGACTAGGATCAGAATCGAAAATAATACCGGGATTGAATTTGATATCGATCGATACAAAGGAAGAAAAATAATTATACGTTCATGCTGCTGCAGCTGCTGCCATTAACTATACTGGCAAATCACCTTTAAAAAAGTGCAGACCAATTTCTGCGAAGCCAACTAGTTTTGATATTAATAAGAAAATAAAACTTACGTACAGATATCAGAAATTATTTTCATACAGTCCACTCTGTCCTCAATGAGTTCAATGCGAATGCAATAAACGATTTATAAATATTCGTTTATTCATTAAACTATTTATGAATATTGTCACAATAATACAAATATGTAAGTTACAATGTTATAGGCTCCTAGAGTGAAACTGAAAAGAGATACCTACATATTTTCGATGTTTTTGCCTTCCTTTGCAACGTTCTCCTCTTCCGCTTGACCAGTCCTCTCACCCGAACCAGGGAATTACTGAATCACTACGATACCTAACTAACATCGAGTCCCGTTCAAACTGTTACGAATGGACGTGTTCAGCGGAGCTCCGTGCCTCTTAGTTTCGTGTCACAAAAAAAAAAACGTAGAGTTAACCTTAGTGCGACTCGGCGCGACGAAGTTACGAACAAGTGAGTGCGGTGGACAACCACTTGCAAACTTCGGGCCGGGCGTACGCCTGACCCCGCCCCAGTCGACAGCCACTTTAAAAGGTGACATCTAAAATCTCTACGAAAATGAACACATTAAAACTGAAGTTCAGTGAATAAAACCCCACCCTTCGACTTCATTAAATATTACAAGTGTGACGGAAATGTAATACTTACTAACCTAATAATAAGGTAAAATATCCAAACGCAATGTAAAATTACCGATGCGACAACTGCAATACCGAGGTAATGTTTAAAATTTACTAGAATGTAATAGTAAAGCAAATTGCAGGCCAAATCGAATTGAAAATCGTAACCCAAAACGAAATAAATCAAGATCAAACATGTAAAATAAAGAAACGCGACGGGACAACTTGCACTGGATGTCGCGAACCTCACATTGTTACGACGCTTTGTCAAAATAAATATATTGATGAGGAACAGATCGCCCGCGAGTGTGGCTGGAGCTATATTGCTCGTGCTAACCCAACATCAAGCAAGGTCATCAGCGCCAAAAAATGGAATACTGCTAAAGACAAAAGGAAGAGGCGAGAAGGGCAGCGCCAAAAAAAATTCGAACATCATACTCGCATTGACAAGCAAACGATTGATGAAAGAAATAGATTAGCCCGCGAAAAGAAAACTAAAAGAAATGTGAATAACATAATTTACTAGTGTACCATTCAGAAACACCCCGTGCAATGCGAGGCACAGAGAAGACAAGTCTACTAGTTGTGTGGCGATCAAACAGAAAGGCATGGGTTACACGGGAAATTTTTCAAGAATGGTATTCTAATAGTTTTTGCCCATCAGTCAAATCCTACTGTGCCAGAAATGGGCTTGAACCTAAAGTTATATTACTCTTAGACAATGCCCCAGGACATCCAACCTCACTTGATACGCCCAGACTTAAAAGTGTATGTGAAGTTCTTTCCACCAAACACTACGTCAATATTACAACCTATGGACCAGGGAGTAATAGCAAACTTCAAAGCTTATTACCATCGTTGCACTTTTAGCCAACTAATTCATGAAACTGACGGGGAAGGAAGACAGTCTATGCGAGAGTGGTGGAAGTCGTACATTATGAAGGCTATTCACAACATAGAAGAGGCTTGGAAGGAAGTTAAAGAGTTCTATGAACGGAGTGTGACATAATCTTTGGCCAGATGTAGTGGAAGCACCTAGAAGAATCGTCCAGATGCAGAGACAAGTGCTTGAAGACATTGCTGCAATGATTGAGGGGTCTGAACTTGAAGATGTCACGGTAGAAGATCTCGCAGAACTTGTAGCAACACATAACGATCCTCACAGCAATGAAGATTTGATCGAGTTACAGAATAATCCTATCTACGATGAGAAAGAACAAGTAGAAGAGAAAGTTTTATCTTCAGGGGGAATACAAAATGCTCTTTCAAAAATTTATTCAGGTTTGGACATATTGCAGGGTATAAACAATAATGATGACAGTTTCTTGACCGTGTGTCAAACAATCAAAAACAGTGTTGGGTGTTATGAACGTATTTTACAAAAACGTAAAAAAAAACGCTACCTAAAAGACAATGTATTTTTCCGTAAAAAATAATTAATAGTATGTATTGCATAAAGTGTTCTTAGAATTATAGTGATTGATTAAAATGATTCGTATTTTTTTGTATTCAATTTTGACTATGTTTAATCATAAACCTTGATATACACGAATTTCAGTTAACGCGATTTTTTTCGGAACGTATCCCTCGCGTAAAGCGGGGTATTACGGGGTATTACTACTTGACTATGGCATAATGCAGCTGTTACCACAAGTGAGCAAGTAACACATTTTAACACTTGAACGTCAATACAAACAAGCTCTTAAAGTTGCGGGCAACTTTCCAAGCTCAAATGAAGATACTTTGGGAGATGATCGATGAAGACACGTGGCATCTGAGGATTCACGATCTGCATTCGAATATGCTGAAAAAGCTTGCTGCATGCAAATTCAGAGATCTGGAGAGCCCTGAGGAAACTGGAGGAGAGACTAACATAGTAATAAGCTTGTAATACTAACTTTAAATGTACATATAGTATGTCAGTAAACTCGAGTGTAAGACAGTTCACCTGCAATACCTCCAAAATACAATTGACTCGCCAGACAGAAATTGTTACAGAAAAGATACACAATAAAGACCTCTATTCTACCTAACATCTTCGTTCCCCAAATTCTTCAAACTGCGGGGCACCTTAAGTTGATTAAGGATTTTATGGGGCTTGGCGTTATGCGAGGATTTTCATATTTCATCGTTAATTTTATGTTAACAGTGGGACGTCAAAACCCAATATTTTTATATTGAATTAACGTCAGACATTATCACGCATATTGATTTCAGGGATTCTTTATTTTTTATTATATAATCTGTAAATTCATCAGAAGCTCAATAGTTTCAAATGAAATCACTAGTACCTGTGCTGAAGCGATTTTCAGTGTTTTATAAATTTGTGATAGAACAAAATTTAAAAAACGAATGGCAAGGTCACGCTTTGTTGGATTTTTGGTCAAGACGGGTTTGAACTTCCTGGAGACAACATTGACGCTGATTGTTATTGGGGTAAGTGTTCCGCCTTAAAAAAACTGTGTGGGACAGTACATGTTCCCAAGTATAGGCGGCAGCGCAAAGTTTAACGCATTGAGTGAGATGCTAGCAGTAAAAATAGAGAAAAAAATGTGTGATATGAAAAACAAATATTATTTAAAATGTTGAAATTTCTTTCATTTGTTACAATAATTTTGAGAGGGAATTCGTGGGAAATCAACAGATTTCGCTCCCCTAATTTAGGGAATTTCAATTAGATTATTGGGTTTTTCGTTAAATTAAGTGTCAATTTGTGTGGGGCAAGTCAATTTTTTAGGTCAGATTGTGTAAACGCCCGCCCCCCCCCCCCCTTCTCGCCTTAACAGTACGCCTATGATTGGGATGCTATTCCACATTGTTTAATTTTAAAAACCGATTAAAATATAAGTCGTTTAGGAACCTATATTTAGTAGATTATTAGAAAAAAGAAATGACCCGATATTATTTTACACCCAGTATAAAAATCACACACCAAACTAAAAAAAATAACATCACTCAATAATCTTCCTAGGAAACAGTGGTATTGTTACACAGTCACGATCTGAAAAGTACCTTTTCAACTCGTTCATTTCTACATTTTATAGTTCTGTGTCCTACAAAAATATGTAAGCTGTTATAACCATAAATACAACTTTCTAGCTGGGCAAAAACTGAAAAAAAGATTGTTAAATGCTTGTAATATTTATTTTATTGTAATTTTGTATACTTCCTCTTTTCCTGCGATCAACTCTACCACTTATACTCTAGTATGTTAACATAAGAAAATACAAATTCTCATGCATATTATCTAGTTTGGAACAAACATAATTTCATAGTGACTCGTTTTAATCTGACTTGCTGTTAGTTAGATACAACGATTTTATGCTAAGTTAGATTTGCAATTTAAACGTAACTGATTTTGCTTTAAATTTCACGTATTTTGCATATTATATAAACAAATATTTTAGGTAATTCATACAAATATTAGAAGGGGTTCAACAATAATTTCTTTTCTGTGGTAGGAATAGAATTATTTGAAGAGAAAATCATTTTACATTGTCTGAAAAGTAATCTTACTAATATGAATTCCTTATTTAGACTTTGTATATAGAATTCGTTTTTTATAAAAATTTCACCTAAATAAAACATATGTCTCACACCGTGCAGAGAACTTGTTCTGCACATATTTATGGACAAAAGTGATAAGTACATATTTTTTATTGTGCTATGTACTGAATACGTAATATAACTGATTTCATAGATTCAGATAATAAGATTTTTTAAAGAAGGATATGTCAAAGCGACAATTCTGACTAGCACTTGTTCACATTCTTTCAAATGAATATATTTTATGGACGGCTACAAGAGCGCGCAGAAGCACTCTTCGGATCGTGGTTGCGTATATAAATTTTGATTGTTAACAAACTGATTTACTAAAAAGAATGTAAGAAGTTTAGAAAATTGTAACAAAATTGTATAAGCACATTTTTACAATTTCTTTACAAAATATGACTTCATTCTTAATTTATCAATAATTAACGTTTTAGATTCTAAATAAAAAAATATAGGTATATTTACACAGTAATTTTTTATGCTAAGCATTTAAATTCAAGTACTCGGTCTACATGACTGAGGCACCTCATACAATATTTGTATTATATTTTTTTACAAATCCAAATGTAAATATATAGACTTAGGGGTTTCATAAATGTAAACGAGACAATATTAGATGGTGTATATGTACATATTATATTTCAATATTTAATGTAAACACATTAACTTTGGCTCCACTAATATAAAAAAGCTTACAACAAATACACATTTCGTGAGAATTTGACAATTTTCAGTTTTACTTTATATTTTTTTCGTTATATATGCAGCATAGAATGATTGGTTTGATTCTTTAACACTTTGGAAATAAATTAGTTCTACAACATAATGAATTGCAGACTTTTCAACATCTACGATTTCTTTAGTACAACAGTCGCTATTCTTTTTTTCGATATTGTTTATACACGGATGTTAATCAGATACTGGGTTATTACAACAGCAAACTGCTGGTGAATTAACGCAATTTGACTTGTACAATATATAGCAGAAAGTTTAAAAACTCATTCCATTGATTTTTAGAATTGCATAGTCAAAAGTAAAAAAGGGAACATTTATAGTTTCGTCCTGTCCATCAACAAAAAACCAAAATATTTTTATTTCGTAGGTTGTAATATAGCACTCGAAATATGTCATAACATTTAGTTTTTTATTATTACCACTATTTTTAAATTATCACTTGTCCGCAAGGCAGTTATCCCTTAAGAAAAACAAGTAAAAAACTTGAGGATGTCCCTTTTTAAACCAAAAAATATAGAAATACAATAATACACAAAACCATTTCAACAAAAACAAACCTGTAGAAAGTCGAGCTTTTTATGTCCATTTGTCCTTTATAAATTCTGAGATTGCATAAAACCCTTTTTTGCAATGTCTGCTTAATAAAAAATTTAAATTTGTGCAAGGAAAAATTTTGTATTTCCATGTGTCGCATCCTTACAACTCGAGTCATTTTGTAATTGATTCTGATGGAATTACGCATGTAGGTGTGTAAAACGTAAACCGCCATACAATTAAGGATTTAGTTTACATTATGTCTTATTTAAATATGAGTTTTTCATACATAAAATTTAGTGCTGCATATATTTTTCTCGCGTACTTCATTATGTAGGATGTTGTTAAATAGGTATTTAAAAATGTGTTCAGTGTTATTAAGTCTGAAGTCTGAGGCACACATTTTACGCTTTGTTAGCTTTCAAAGTAGTTAATATTTTGTCCCCACATCTAACTTTAGAATAATTTGTTTCAAAAAATCTAAAAAAAAATCATGTTACCAAAAAATAGAGCGTTACAGATTAATTAAAATATATTATTTTATAAAAAATTTGTTTACAAATCTTTTAGATAATAACAATATTCAATTGCCAATAGTAAGAATTTAATCACCGACCCATATTTGAAACAGTTATTATTAAACAATGCATTTGGATTTTAATATGTATCAATTCAAACATATATTATTGTCTAAACTATTTTTAGTAATTTTTTAAATATATAAGTAGTTATATACTATATTTGCAATACAATACTGCAATTGTAAATTTCATGTATTTTGTTTGTTTGTAATGAACCTTAGACACGGGAGTTTGACTCCCGCCTTAGCAAATTTTTTTTTGATTACATAAAAAACGTGAGTTTTGATTTTAAAGAGCTTTACAATCTTAATTGACTCTTGTATGATAATGTTATATTTTTGTTTGGAACTATAAACAAATGCAATACATTATTTATGATATAAAACTATAGTGCACAAATACCACATAAAAATATATACTTGTTACAAAATTGTACTTCAAGTACATATATCTGATTTTAGATATTTTCACTCAAGAGAAAAATAATTAAAAAGTCTTTAAAAAAGTTCAAACATTTAGTACAGCATAAGATTATGATGTTACTAACTGGACGAATATTAAATGTAACCTTCCATTAGTACAGTAGGATTTAATTATTAAGATATCACATCACTTTTAATAGCATGGAAATAGTATAATTTCGTATAAATAGTATTTATGGGAACTATAAACTACGGTATGAAACTGATTTACAAGAACAATTCTCAAATTAAATTCAAAATGTTGTTCCTTTTCAGGTTCCAAATTAAAAAAAAAATGTAGGACTACTGTTACTTTTAATTTTATTTCTTTTTAATTTACTTTTTATGGTAATAAAACTAACAGTAACTACATAACTCCAATATTACACTATTATTTAGCTTCTTCCACTTATTTCGCCAGTCTTCAAAAAGAGAATAGTGTACATTTTGATATGAATGTGAATATTACGAATATTGTACAACGCAAATAAAACAAATGAAGTAAAATAAATAGAAAAATAATTCTATAATTTCCTTTATCTGGTCTATTAGGTTCAAATAAATTTATCTTTAAACTATAATCATCAAACACTCCAATAAACTAAAACATTATATCCAGAGCAAATTTACTAAGAAAAATTTTTTTAAGAAATTAACAGTATTATGAGGTTGGTAGTTTTAAAATATCTATCTAGTTTTTATTTCTGACATCCTGTTTTAGAAAACATTGCAATGTGCTGCAGGATTGTTGAACGGTCAGTGTTGAAATATCTAATTTTTGTGACCTCCATGCCGTTGAACTAGGTGAACGTAGCCGCTGACCTACTTTGTATATTTAGATACAACGCATTTGCTTGTATCAACATATTCTTTTCAACACACAGCGTCTCTACGAAATTTTCATACATTTCTTTCTCCGTATTGTTAGTACGCCATATAAGTAGTGATAATTTATTTTGTAATAAAAGCAGGTTGCACAATAATTTTTAAGCAGACAATTACAATACAGCAAATTCTTAATGATGGACAGGGCAACATTATGCAATGTAATACACCGAAATACTATATTTATATTCATAAAATTCTTCTGTATACATTTATATTCCTTGATGAAATATAAAAGCGACTAAAGAAAAATTCAAACCAACTAAAAATCAATCAAATGTTATACCATCAAAGTTTCTATCTATTTATTACAGAATAGAATTCTACTTATATTTAAATTGTAGTACTGAATATTCAAATTAATGTTTAGTTAAAACATTAATGTAAGCATCAGTCATTCTTATAGTTATTTAAATATCGAAGTCCCTCTCAGTTATTCTTAAAGAAAAAACTTCAAGTACTAAAAATAGACAAAATATCCTATAGTATAGCCCTAGCAACACAGTTCGCAAATACCCAACTTTCTTCTTATCAATTCTCATTAAATCTAAAACAAATCATATTGCATACTTTTGAGATCATCAGATTGTAAGGTATTTTTTTTATGTGTGTCACAGGTCTAAGGACAAGATTCTGATTCCTGATCGTACTAATACTATGGCCCAGGAAAAAATATCCCGATTTGATCCATTGTAATTGATGTATTCATACAGAACAAAGAATGAACAATAATTGAGGGATTGTTGAATATATCACTGATAAAAATTATCCAAATAGCCACACAATATTTTTTTTTTGTTTCTTATCAATTAGTAAAATCGTACTTCACAATATACATAGCGTTAAGTCCGTTCACTAATACAGGTCATATTAGATTGACAATAGTCTATATTATGCGAAAATCATCAGGTATTTAATATGTATCATTATTTAAAATATATTAATACAAAAATCTGATCTATACGAATGATTTAATATTATACATACATATTGAAAATATATCTGAAACTTATTAGCAGTAAGCAAAAAATGATTCATGAAACAGTAAAAACCATTGTTTTTCCTTTTCTTAAGCCAAATAATTTGAAATAAAATGTGGCGGTTGATATGCCTTGGTTGAATGCTACCGCGGTAATTTTCTCATAAACTAAAGATTTGCGGTTTGGTCTGACTTATTTATCCATTGCTAGATATGACTAAGTAATTTATCATATACATTTGTTTTGTCTTGTAGTCATTTCAAATCATTTTTTATTTTAAGTATTTATAGCGCAGGCTTTGTGCATGCCTATATGTATCAATGTAATCTTGGTGGATGATATTTATATTAGATAAAAAATTCCCTCCTACTTATCACATTCTTTTAATACATATATTAAATCAAGATAAAAAAAACACATTAACCTTGAATAAAATATAATAATGAAATTTTTCAACTATGAAAATATTTATAAATAGCCATTGTTTGACAGTGTTAATTTGTGAACAAAGAATCAAACATGTGCATGATAGGCCTCCAGATTTTTATAATTCAATGTATATCGATACTAATGATATGAATTCTAAAAGAATATTATCTGTTTGGTAGGTTTCCACAGCTAAACCACTTGACTGTTTGAAATGAAAACGAATAAAGGGGTAACTGGTCATTTGAGAATGAGCATAGGTTGCTATTCATTTCGTAAAAAAATACATCTTTAAGAATCGCCTAGGAACTGATGATACATATCACAAGATAAATAAGCCATAGGTGGTGTTATATGGTAAAATTGTAAAAAAAAAATACCTACGTAATATGTACGTACGCAATGACATTCATAAATATGGAAAAAAAAAATTAGAGATATCGAGAGCGAAACCGCGATCGAATGAAAGCATATGAGGGAATTTATTGTGAATCCAGGCGGACATACGCGGTCACAGAGCTAATAATTTAGATTATTTAGATTTAGTAATTTTCTAGAAAATAAATTTTTAGATAAATGCAAATTATTTGTGTATCACAATTAAAATCTATGACAAAAAAGTAACCACTGATTTTTAACTAATAAAAGCATATAATGGCTCAGATACGTAAAGTATTTCTAACCTGATAATTTTTCTCTTAATGTAGACCTTATAAAATTCTGATGTTAAAAGGAGAACAAGTTGTCGCTAAATGCTAAAATCATTCGCATTTACGCTTTTGGTAATAAATATAAATTGTTGGGCACCACCAACAATTTCTATTTATTACCAAGCGTAAAGAATAAATTACGTGGTCAATGGTTTTCGAGCCGCGAAGAGGCCGTTGATGCGTTCAAAATGCACGTTTTGGAGATACCTCAATCAGAATGGAAAAAGGGCTACAAAAATTGGTTTCAGCGTATGCAAAAGTGCATCGATCATTATGGCGAATATTTTGAAAAACAATAAAACAATATTAAATGATAAGCGCATGTTTCTTTTTTTAAATTCCGGACACATAAGTAGCAGCCCTCGTAGCGGCGGGCTAGATATGTTTAATGTAGATATAAGATGGCCATATAAAGAAAATTTTATTAAACTTTTTTAATAAAATAAACTACTGTGATTACAATAAAATTTTTAACAGTTACTATGACTTCTGAAACTGTATTCCCGAAGAAGAATAAAAACATATTTGACTATGTCAAAAAATGTGTGTGGTGAAATGATAGCTTATGTATTGATAGGAAGTTGATTCATCAATTGGGGTGTGCTCTTCAATTATTCTCCATCAATCCACTAGGGGCTCATGAATTGTCACTTAGCAATACACTATGTATATTTTTCACATCCATATTTGAAGGGATAAAGATTTGTAAAGTGGAAATTTTTTATTCATTTCGTGAAACACTGAAGATACTTTTTTTCATATGGAAAATTACTAAATGTGGTAATATTTACAATGAAGTAAATTATTAATATATACATATGTGTTTATACTGGATATAAATATGTATATACTTGATATATTATAACTTTTTGGTTTTTATTCCAGCAATAACTGTTGAAAACCTTTTTTCTTATATGACCTCTTTGAGGTTATAGAATTTTTAAAACTAAATATTCATACTATATATAGATCCTAAGGATACGTTTGGGCGATCGTCAACAATATCAGACATTAAATTAGGTAAATATTAAGAAATAATACTGTTATCTTAGGCATATAAATTATAAAGGAAATAATGTTTATTTGTCTTGTTTATGTGAAATAAAGAAAAGCAGTAAATTATAATTTTCAAACTAATAGTGTTTGTAAAAAGATTCATTGATTAGTCCAGGAGGAATCGGCGCATGAGTACCGAAAACTATTCCAACTATTTTTTTTATGCGATTCTCTTCAGATTACCCCACTTATGATATAAATGTATGTTGCCTTGGGGCAACCCCATGCCATATTGTTTAAACCAAAGTTGTTTAAACAATTGCAAGGAAATGTTATTATTCAACCGGACAATTTTTTTTTGTATTCTTTGTTGAAATGCAATTTAAAAAAAAGTTCCTATTGACTTTTTACGATAAAGTAAATATTTTTCGAGATACGAATTATTTAAATTTTGAACATTTAATCACAGTTAATTTGTTAATCGCAGTTAAATGTTCAAAATGAAAAATAATAAAATACAAAAAAATATATGTATATGTTTTACGGTGTGTATATGATTGTCTAAGTAAGGAAATTTTTTATTTTTGTTTCTTATTTTATCAATGTCATTCTTTGTATAAAACTTCAAGATTTATGTTTGTTATAGTAACAAAATTGTTGATTATGTAGAGTATTTAAAAATAAAATACAAGTTAGTGCATGTCTATTGCATTTGATCGTGTTTGTTTTGTTTTTCGCTCAGGGTCATTCAGTCTCTTTTATTTTCTTATAGTATTAAGATCGTTAAAATTTGTTAAGAACAAATTATAGGCAATTTCATTATTGATAACATTGCTCTCTTTAAAAATTCTGATAAATTTGATAGTTTAAAAGATAAATAATGATTCAGGACACCGAGAGGCCGATGCAGCGTATGAGTCAGAGAGAGACGCGATAAGCGAGAAAACATTCGAGCGCGCGGAATTAACGATTAAGAACATTTATAAACAATTTAAAAAAATATTATTCGTATTTAATTTTTTTTAAATATATTTTTCATGGGCCAAAAGTACCCAAATTTAAGATTTTTCAAACCTTTAAAAATTCATATCTCGAAGAAAATTCTATCTTTTTTAATTGTACTTCAACAATGAATACAAAAAAAATGTCCGGTTGAAAAACAACAATTCCTTGCAATTCTTTAAACAATTTCGGTTTAAACAATATGGCACGGGTTGCCCCATGGCAACATGCATTTATATCATAACTAGGGTAATTTGAAGAGAATCGCATAAAAAAATTGAGGTGGAATAGTTTTCGGTACTCATACGCCGATTTCTTCTGGATTAGATTCCAAATTTAAATACATAAGCGTGATTTCGAAATGTCTTTAACGAATTCGTTTTAAAACTCAGAGACCCATTTATCATACACAGCATGCATCATTTGTTGATTAAATATCTTCATAATGTATAGTAATATATAATATCTATCATAATGAATGACAATTATTATTTCATTACAACCTCAGAGCACTTTGTTTTACTACTTACTAACATTCTTTATAACTATCGATTTTCAAGGAATGTTAAGAACTCTTGTAATGTTTTGCCTGTCTTGTTTAAGCTTACTTTTACATGAATATCAATTTATTAATATTTTTATTGTGCTAAATAAATCATCTTATTGAAATTATTTTGATAATGTAGTCCCTCACACATAACAATAACTCACAGTAAGTTTGATTATAATTACATTTTCTTAGGACTTTTCATGTTTTATCAATATTTTGATTTTAAAGATGTATTTTATTAAAAAAGCACATCCGGCCAAATATTGGCTAAGCTCAAATGAAAAGTTACCTCAATTTCATAGCACATTTTTAGTAAAATTCTCATGATTTATAGTTAGAGTTATAATTCTAAATTATATATTATTTCTTAGATTTAAATACCTGTACAATCTATGTACATGATCACATCCTTATTATTATTTTTCAATTATAAACGATTATTAAAAGACAGTTTGATTAATATTTTTAAATGTTCTCTGACACGGCGTTTGGAAGGTATCGCCCTAAGGACAATCACCTTGATTGCACTGTTGTGGCGTAGCCGCTGCCACATTAACACTGTCGTCAACTGTCATGTGCCAGCGGCGAGAGCGGGCACCGGAGAAGACGTGCGCGCAGGCCCGTTCAACTGCAACTTGAAGTCCCCGAGCGTCAGCGGAGAGCCACGCACCACCCGCACCCTGCCTTCGTTCGCCTGTTACATTTCACAAAAAAAAAAAAATCAAGGAGGCTCTCATTTCGACGCACATATCTAAATAATGTGGTGTTTCAATTTTTTTTAATGTTCTCTGATATTTCTGATTGTAAGACAATTTAGATAGAAGTAGATTATACCCTGGAATATGACACAGGATAATTATCACACATTTCTTTTTTTTATAAATACCACAGTATATGGTAATCTATGGAAAACCTAGATCGAAAACGAGAGCAAGATCAGGAATTGATAAGCAGGTCAGTCGATTATAAAATTATCAATGATATGTATTTTCTTCATTGAACGATGTAATACTATTCAAAATGATGAATCCCTATCGCAGTTCCCTAGATGTTAATTTTGTCTAATAATAAAATCATTGACACCGAAAAATTTTATAGGTAAACGTGATTTATCGGCACGTTTATTTTGCTTATTTTATATCAGCAATATTTGATGAATAACTTTGTGACCCAAAAAAAATTTGACGGACGAATATGATAAAATGAATATTTTATTTATTATGTTTATTACTATATGAATAATTATTAATCATTACCATGTTGCAGACAAATTAATATCGAGTTAATACCCCAAACAATAAAAAACTTTTTAAGATTTCATAACCATAAAAAAAAAGGATTTCTTAGTTTCGTTAAGTTCGCGTGTCTGCACACATCACTGCCTTATAATTTCGTTATTGTTTCATTAATTTATTTGATTCAGATTGGATATATGTGCATATAGTGTTTCCAACTGACTACTAAAAGTTGCTTCAATAATAAACAGTCAGTATAACACTGCTTCCTTAGAAATGTTTGTTCCGAACATCATTGGTCTTGAAATATTTATCATATCGTTGACCAGGGGCGTGCAGTAAGATTTCAGACAGGGTAAGCATGGCTAAAGGAACTTCCCAGTTTTACCATTGTTTCGGTCGGTGGCTACCTACCCTACTCGACTCTCACCTGTGCGATGATTCTTCTGGACAATTCTTACGATAGGAAGAAACAAATAGGTTAACAAACTTCAAGTCTTAAGTTTATGTAGTGATTCTTTCAAAACATTGCCTATAGTGTCTAAAAAAACGCTCTTCCAACACTTTTCAACATTATCAACTTCTATCTGCTCGATTAGCGCAGTTGACAGAGACTCTACTTGCTGCGCTGGGAGCGTAGTTACGATTTCCATCCAAGGTTAACATTTATTTATTTGATTAAAAATTTGTGTTTTTATTGTGTCTGTGTATTTACATGTACTATGTATACATATTTACAAAAAAAGTAAATATTTATTTTAAAAAAAGTAAATAATTTACTAAATAATTACATAAAGGCTGTCAATCACTTGTCCTAAAGAAAAAATAACAAAACGGCAAGAAAACCATGGAATTACAATACAATGGAACGTAAAGGACAAAAGCACTGCTTCCAAATCTTAATCACGCATACTAATCTTCATGCACACAGACAGACTCTTCTTGTGTCTCTAAGCTGACGACTCAACGAATTTTATATGGCAAGTACACATTGATAGTTGTAAAACACTAATAAACGACGTGATAAAATAAAAAAAAAACTAATTTTATAGCATGATTTATTACGTGTTATATTTATTTATAATTTATGGACATGTATGTATGTGACTACAAGTTATACCCAGTTTATTTTGCTTGTATGGACGACGACACGCTCAAGTCGTTGCCCATGCATCTGTCTTACGATGAACCTGCTGCTCAGATGAAGTTACGAAGCTAAAGTCCTGTAGTTGTTAATCCATTTCGATACTTGGTCTTCCAGATTTTTAAACTTCAATGCAGCATTTTCGTATCATAGGTGGGATTTTCTTCTTATCAAATGCTACAAGTGGATTTAGAAGGAGTTCTTCATATAAATCTGTAGTCTCACATACGGTAGCGAAAGTTGGGTATGGCCGAAGAAATCACAGGAGTAGAGAAATCAAAAGTAGAATCAAAGGAGTAGAGATGTTATTTCTGCGTAGTATGTGTAGTGTTTTTGTTGTAAGAACAGTGAAGTCAGAGAGTGGTATGGTTTACAAGATGTATTAACTAAAATAGGAAAAAATATGTTAGGGTGGTTTGGCCATCTGGAAAGAATGACTGAAAATAGACTGCCAAAATAATCTATAGAGCGAATGTGATAGCAAGGTAAGTAAGGGTCGTCCTAGAAGATCCTATACAGACCAAATTGGTGGCATATTAAAAAAACGGCCAAGTGAGTATCGGGCCACGCGCAGTGTAAGGACCCGTAGCCCCATATTGTCCGCCACAATATACAAATTTAGAAATGGACTTTTTAATCAATATTAACATATTATTTTATCTTTTTCCTAGGAAGAGAGATATGCAAAGATCGTACCATATGGAAATCTACAGTCTCTGATTATCCTTCTGGACAATAGGCGTGAGTTTATATTATTATTATATTTTTGTCTATCTTTTCGTCATTCTGACAACACATTTTCATATTTCCAATATTAAGCATGAGTAGACAGGTAAGGTTACGTTCTACCACAGTCAACATCCGGGGATTGAAATGCGTAAAATTAAAAAAACAGAAAATATACATTTAGCTTATTAACCTAATGAGTGCTATTATTCATTTGATTTTGAATACCTAAACGCCAGCGGCAGACACTTATTCCCCATTTACGGGTATCAATTCAGTCTAAATACTTTTAAGATAACGATGAAAATATGTATAAAAAGTGGCTAGAATTTCAATCAGAGTTTATATAATGAGCCATAATGTAGAAGTGAATCGGAATCACCACTGGCTATGACCGAAAATTATCAAAATGGCTGATAAGGGAGTGTCAGGTAGACATTCTACATTATTGTGTAGAATATTGGGAGTACGAAAATTTCTTAACCACTTTATTCAATAGAATTTCTAATTATGATGTTCAGATAGCATAGAAGAAAATCTCTATTAATTCCTTGTTTAGACATCGGGTGTCAATTAAGTCCCGAGACGGCTGTATATTTTCTCAGGTAAAATATTTTTGAAAAAAAGGTCAAGGTCATTTCTAAAGTAATATTCAACGAGGAATCCAATGGCGATCTTCAATTTCACCTTGGACTTATTGTCCCGTATTCTCGCCTATGTTGTAATACGAAGTTCTCTAAAAAATTTCAATTCTTTAGGCCCAGTAGTTAGGGCTGTGCGTTGATATATAAGTCAGTCAGTTTAATTTTTTATACATAAGTCGTAAAAAGAGTTTTTTCGTATTTTATAAGTACAAGTTTTCACCATGATGACGCTAGACAATACACATCTTTAACCACTCAGTAAATATTGAGAGTTTGGTTGGGAAGTGTTAATGCATCCACCATATAGCCCTGATCTTGCACCGTCAGATTTTCATCTGTTTGGGTCTCCTCAGATTTTTTTAGATAGTGTCAGGTTAACATCAAAAGAGGACTGTCTTTCCTATATTCTAATTTCTACAGCAATGGGATTGTCACTACCTACAAAATTACATACATACACACACACACGTACGCACACACGCACGCACACACACATACTAATAAATTGCACAAAAATAACATAGTTATCTTGAATTTGTATATGAAATAAAAAAAAACATTTACGCCGACCCTTTATACCATATGGAATTGATAATACACCTTTCTGCAAATAGTCATAATTTCCTTCTTTTTTTGAAACAATTTTGGCAAAGAAACCAGTCATTGCAGTGGTCGTTTCAGTGAAAAGTATCTTTCTCTGAAACGACCCTTCGGGGGGGGCGGCGGCGGCTTTGCAGAGGTGACGTTGCTGCGGCTCTGGCAGCTTGTTGACTGTCAACTTACATTGACAGTCAACAAGCTGCAAGTCCGCCAATAAAACTGCGACAACATCAAACGTCATTTGTAGGTAAAAATAATACATCGCGGAGTCCGAGCGCGGAGAAGAATTTGTCTTCGTCACAAGGCTCCGCGACCCGACGACTGCATTCTCGCTTGCAGTCTGGCCGAGTATTTTTTGTCAAAATTTTTAATAATTGTTTTTCCAATGATAATTTTTTGTTATTCTTACTCGGTCAAATTTGTTCTAAAAAAGAGATTATGAATATTTATGTTATGAAAAGACACGTGATCAATTCCATACGATATACTATATGAAATCCATCATGAAACCATAGACATTGAAGTATCTGTTTCTGAGAAAAATAAGTTAGAACGTAGACGTATAACGTACGAAGTACAATTCTAGCGCTTAGTAATACATGTGCGGTCTCAAATGCGCCCACCCCGAGGCTCGTACGCGGCACCAGCAGGCGGTTTTTGCCAAGTCCACCGCGCGTCCGCACGTCAGCGCGCGGTTAATGACCGGACGTGCGACTTTAGAGATTTATGTATTTTATTATAAAATGTTACGTTTACGATATTGCCGTTTTTGAAAGTAAGATTGTGTATGATTAATATTGAAGTATTTAATAATAATGCCCTTTCATTACTATCAAATATGTAAACATGATTTATTGTGGGGCTGTTTGCAGAAGTAACATTGTTCAGTTCTAAAACTTTATAGGGAAACACCCTGACAGTCAACAACCTGCGAGTCTAAGAGTAATATTGCGTGCCATTTATCGTTTACGCGATAATTTACCTAAATTTGGAAAATCAGAGACTATAATCATACCGTCGCAACCTTTACATCACTGACAACATCGAGTGTTATAAGAAAGTGACTTGATAAGTTCTTTAAAAATAATAATCGCATAGCCTGTTCATCAATCACGTGCCCGAGTGTGGCGCGAGAGCACGTGGCGTTTGTAGCTGATAAAGGAGATTATGAATATTTGCAGAACGATGCATGATCGATTCCATCCTATATATGTGTGTGTGTGTGTGTGTGTACTCGAGTTCAAATACTGACCAGTGAGTTTTATTTCTACGATCAGTGTGTTTACAAGTCAAGTGCGATTAATCACAAATTCCGTAGCGATTTATTGCAAAGTTTCTGAATATATGCCTTCTACTTTTTGGTTTTTTTTTATCTGATCTCAACCTTCGAACGTCTCATAGGGTCTATATGCAATATTTGATTCTAATATATATGAAAATAAGTCATTACTGTCTGTATTTCGTTTTGCAATGTCATCGCTGATGTCAGAAGACAGACATTGCTTGAAACAGTGTTTTTTCTACTAACATTCGAAAATGTTCCAAAACATGTGGTATTTTGGAATATTTTTTAAAGTACTCTATCGATGAAATTCAAAATCTTATCAGTCCTCCTCAAAATACAATGTTGATCAGCGCAAACCGCATCTAAATTGATTTAACAAAAAATCTGTAAAAAAGATTTTTTATTTAAAATAATTTTTAAAATTGTTGTGTATTGATATTTGATACTGGGTCAACTTTTTCTGCACAGAGAACTGCGTAAAATGTTGCGAAGCGGATTAAAATCAAACGATGTGTTTAAATTGAAGATTTTAAAATACAGCGTTTGTCAAATAATTTCAAGATTTTGAACTCAAAGGGCTCAAAACATATTTAGAGGCTTTTCCACCATCTTTTAAATTGACATTTAAGGCTAAAACTCGTTATAAGGAAGATATGGAATGCAAAATTACAAAAGCAACTTTTACTTAAAAGTAAATAGAAAAAGTGGTGAAATAGGCCCTAAAACTTATTTTTTAGCTTGATTTTGTTTATGTAGCCTTCATGTTTTTTAGCTTGAAGAGCTATAAAAAGCACTTAACTCGATTTTTTAAGTAGGTTGGAATTTCAGGTGTGATCAACAGGATCAACCGTCTTTTAACTTTTTGAGCTCGAAAAACTAAAAAACTTTCAGACAATCATGTTTTAGAACTTGAGGATCTCAAAAACATATCGATATAATACAAGAACGTTTTAGGGGTGGCTTGCAGAATAAACGTTAAATTTTATTTTTTTTTTTGCAAAAAACATGCTTGCCCACAACCCTCACTGAGACAGATGTCTCAACCCATGACATGATTAAAATGTGTCGTGTTTTAATTTATTTCACTTTATTATTATTATTTGCTTGTTACTGCTTTCTGGTAAGATTGGTAATCTTCCTCTATATTAAAAAAAATACTGTATATTTGGAAAGAAATTCCGCTTAAGTATATAGGATGGAATCGATCATGTATCTTTGCCAAAACAACTACAACAAAAATATATAATTGCAAATAAGCTTATAAATAATGGAAAAATAATAAAGAGAAAACCCTACGAAATGCTCAACCAGACGACGCTCACGCGCCGCGCGCCCTGTGCCCCGCACGGCGCCTGGATACGTGACGAATGGCCTATGTGATGTATTATTTTTAAAAAACTTATCTAGTCACTTGGTTATAAATGACACTTGATGCTGTTAGTGAAGTAAATGTCACCGATAGTATTTTCATAGTCTTTGACTTTCCATGTGTAGTCAAATTATTGCGTAAGTGATAAACAGCATTCAATATTACTCGTGAACTCATAGGTTGTTGACTGTCAGGATAAGGTTGACTATGAAGTTTTAGAGCCGAGCGATGTCACCTCTACAAACGCCCCAACAATAAGTCATGTTTGCGTATTCAATAGCAGTGAAAGACATTGTTACTAAACACTTCAGTATTAATCACACACAATCCTACTTTTAAAAACGCCAATATCGTGAATGTGACACTTTATAAAAAAATACCTAAACCTTTAGCGCGTCGGGTCGTTAACGACGTGCGGCCGGGCGCACTTGCACGTTATGCCTGTTCTTAGCCTTAGTACACACTGTTACGGGCACCAGTCGCATGCGAGTGCGCATCGTGTTACCAAACGCTAGCTAGAGCTGTGCTCTGTACCTATACACGTTTACGTTCTGAGCTATTTTTCTCAGACACGGCTACTTCATTGGCTATGGTTTCTTTGGCAAAGTTGTTTTAAAAAAGAAGAAGATAATAAATATTTGCAGAGAAACGCACAATCGATTCCATACGATATAACAAGTATTGGTATTATGCTTAATTGAAGTTAATGCAATTTTGTTTAAAATAATTCTAGGTGTTTAATATTTCTGATATTCGATTTTTTCATATGAAAGTAGTTTGTCCAAAGTGAATTTACATGACTACTTTAACTTTTTAATATTTTGGAAAATACATATTCTATATTGCTGTCATGAAATTTATTAACGAAAGTAAAGAGATTTATGATATAACAGGTTGATACTTACGAGAAAAAGTGTCGCCAAAAATAGATGCGACACTTCAGGTAGCGTCGTAGCAGTATTACGTAGCACGTTGATAAAAGAGGTAGCACGTTCAGGTTTCAAGGTAGCTAGCACTCGAGCACCCGCTGCTTGCACATCCACGCCACCGGCATCTGCTGCTGCCACTGCACGCGCCGCCACCTCCCGCGCCCAGCTTTCACTATTCGCATTGCCCTATATCCGTATTATTTATATCATAAAGTAGCCATTTTAACAAATAAAAGAATGTTTAAAACTATTTGATATGCCCATCAGGTTCATAGGTATACAGTCGCTTTTAGGAACATAAAAAGAAATTTTTCATGAGCTCTGGTTCTTATGAAAAACTACGTGTGGGCCCAGTGCATTGTCTTTTTGTGCAGACATATATATGTACAACATTTTTACTATCACAAGGCCACACATTTGTGCAAGATATCAAATAATATTTTATCGATAAAGAAGTGACGGAATCACATACAAGATTGTTATTCCATTTTTTACAATTTACTGAAAAAAAAAAAAACAAATTCATAACCTTCGTAAAAATTTTACTAGTTTTCTAGAACACTTAAACATGTCGTGACAAAACTGATACATCAGGCTAGATTTAAATTCACAGGTACTGGATCAATTTATCATTTTATGTAAGAAAATACAAACTAAAAAAATAACCATAAAATTTATTTGTTATTTTATTTTTGTTTCAATTTTCAAAAACCAAGTACAATGTCACTCTATTATGTCTACAAACAAAGTGATTTTAGCTCTATAAATCTATGGTAGGCAAACTAAATGTGTATAGCTACTAATTTAACTTAACCCTACCTAAAAACATAGTTAAACATTATTCATTGTAAAAAAAGGTAATCGAATAATACATAATATTTACATATACGTAACAAAACGTTATGTGGAATAATAATGCATTGCAATGAGTTCATCAAGTAAATTTAAATATCACGTAAGTTCTTGTTTTATATGAATTATAATGAAATGTTATATTAAATGTTGAAATATTATTGACTGAATTTCGTCCGTGGCTCTATCCGTATGTACCTAATCCTCAACAAAAGATTGCTCTATCAATTATGTTCATGAGAATTAGTTTTAATCACTGCCACGCAGGAACTGTGCATGGTTGTACGATAAAAAGTATTTTATAGGAATTTTACGATCTTAAAAATCTTTATACGTAGGGCGCATCGAAAATTTCTGAAATTAACGAGAAAAATTACAGGAATGGTCAAAAATGAATTTATTGTTTTTCAAAATATACTCCGTTAGCATAAATGCGTTTTCATACAAATAAATCAATGAAAACATTTATGTCACTCCTCCCTGGTGAACTCGGAAATATTTTTCAGACTCTTCAACACCGTCTTCTGGTAATGAAAATCGTAGACCGCGTAATTAGCTCTTAATTTTTGCGAACAAAAAAGTCACAAGGTGCCAGATCGCAACTGTATGCAGTATTTGTCGTAAGTTTAACGTTTTTTTCCTTTAAAATGTATTTGTCCGGTTGGCCGTCTGAGAACTGGCATTGTCGTGGTGCAAGATGATACGACTTCTACGGAGTTCATCAACAATTGGTCGTGTACCAATCACTATAAACGGTACGAGGATTCTCTAAAGCAACAGTAGCCACATGTCAGGTTTTACTAAAAAAGAAGCAATCATCCGCTTAGAGGCATTTCGCTTGCGCGCCATTTTAGTTGGTTTCGGCTCAACTCGATAGATCCACACGGTCGATTAGTGCTTTGTTTTGGAGTCATAGCAATAAATCCATGTTTCGTCATATGTTACTATGTCCCACATCAAATTTGACGCACTTTCTTTGAATCTGCTAAGTATGGCATTGCATAATTGACGCGGTCCGTTGTTAAGCCTCATAGTAGGGGAGCCCAAGAGGGGATTTCGGGATTTACTCGAGCGCGGCAGATTAACATAACGGGGCATCCTTGTACCCTGTTGAGTACCTCCAGCAAATATGAGCCCCATATACATCGCCGCCCGTCAGGGATAAGGAATTATATTAGTAAAAAAATATTGATCATTTGAAATTCTCGAGCGCGTCAGATTAAGATAGGGCGAGTTAAATACATGCTAAAAAGTGTATATTCCATTAATCTGACAATTTGTGAGTTACGTAAAGAAGTGGGAGGGTTACAAACTTGTAAGAAAAACGCCATTTCGACATTCTCGAGCATAGCTAAATTTTTTTTTTTATTTTGTAGGAAATAATTTAAGGATGACG
The DNA here is from genome assembly GCA_005406025.1 of Eumeta japonica. NCBI lineage: Eukaryota > Metazoa > Arthropoda > Insecta > Lepidoptera > Psychidae > Eumeta > Eumeta japonica. The sequence continues at coordinate 303,977 of BGZK01000498.1, read as the reverse complement.
AAAAACATATAATCTGACGATTTCCACAAGCCGAAGTAACAAAAATTCATCGATAAAGTTTAATGCGTGCAGCTGCGTGATGCATGCTATCCCCTCTGCGCGCCTTTATTTCCCTCTGACGATGAAATAAATAAAAGTATTCTACTTAATTGGTTCTTAATTCTGCGAACAAAAAAGTCACAAGGTGCCAGGTCGAGACTGTAAGCCTGTACTTTTTAAGTTAGAGTCATAAGAAAGTACTCAGGTCTTTGTTACAAATAAAAATTCACCCTATAGAGAGGTAAAATAGGGGTACGAAGAATCTGTAAGGGCAGGGATCGGAATCTAGAACAGCGCCGTTAATGAAATTATGATTAACAGAGATTGGCCAATACAAAAGATGAAGGAATTCATTTTGGCCCTCGTGACCAAAAACTGCATTTGAAAGCTGGTGTGCTATAAAATTGTTTTTAATGACTAGAACCCAATCTCAAATGTATCGGCGAGTTCCATCAAAAAAGAAGGAATTCGTAAACGTAATCCGTAAGATTTGAAAGATTGCCCATACTACATAACAAATCTTACAGATTATGTTTATGTAATACGTTTTTACTTTTGGTGCAACCTGCCATAAAAGTTTAAGTTGGTAATCACAACAAAAAAACACAGTAGGTACACTTTTGACTTCTGGAAATTTACAAACTATAAAATTCTGTATAATCATTTTTCAGCTGATCATTAGCCAAGGTTTTCTGTGCTGTCCATAGGCTTCAGAAAAGCTACACCATTGTAGTTTTCATAAAATCTTAATACACACATTGAATTATTTACTTCCTAAATACAACAGAGTTCTTTTACTGATTTCTTGAGGTACATAGAACATTACAAAAGAACACTTTTGGAAGAAAGAAATTCTTTTATATTTAGGGGCGTGAGTTTAAAACAGTTACAGGTTGATGTTTATAAAGGCATTATTCAGTTTAATTGCAATATGCATATCTCACCGGAGAAGAAGAAACACCATATGGAGCAGATGAATGATCGCAATCACCTAGCGAACTCTGCTCGAAAAACCCGTCATCGTCGCTTTCTACGCGTACACCCTCTACCGATGTCTGTGCCATTTCTACTGCGGTTTGAGCCACCTCAACTTCAGCCGAGCACCACCCACGGAATCCACCTGCGTGCGAGAATTTACAAAAAAAAATGGTGTTCTTATTGCGATCATTTGTATAAATTTAATATATATATATTAAATTTAACAGTAAAATAAGAAGAAATCTATTAATGAATACATGAAATAGTTTTGATCCTCATAACAGTTCAAAAGATTTTTTAAGTAATAAATGAAGCATAAATTGATTAATCAAACTCACAGCCTATATCTGAAGGATGTATGCTGTCATAAAAACCTGCGAAATTACTATCTGTGGTGTCAAAAGAATCACGTAGCTTGCGGCGGAGTTGTAGCACTAAACGGCAGCGTGTTTTTACTACGTTGTCACGCCATTTTGTAGGCACGTTAAACTCTGATATTTGGAGTAATTGCTGTCGATGTTCTGAAAATGAGCCATGGTGTTATCAGGTGTAAATTAATAGCACTTAATCACCGTGTCGCACAAAAGTTTCATTTTACTCACGTTTACTGATTTTGAAGGGAATCCTAACGTTTTCCAACACTTTGTTTTCGGCCAACTTTCGTTTCCGTTCATGGATATGTAAAGGCGGTGATGACGGGAGCGGTTGTGGGGTTTCGCATAATGGTGGCTCAGGTGAGAAAAGAATTGGTGATAAAAAGGGTGTTGTCGGCGAAGCAATTGGATCGGACGACATGGAAATTGCAGATGACGCCGCAGGCACCATAGTCGAAGCAGCAGCCTGAATGGCAGCTTGCAATTCTGAGAAGGATGGACGCCGCAGACTTGCCATTGAAGGTGCATCCGCCGTTGTTTCTTCCAATTCATCAACCAGGAAACCATTCTGTTTCAAGAAAATGCAACATAAGCAGTTTAAACATAATTTCGCGAAAATAGTACAATTTATCTATTGCTTAAAAACATGCGCAAAAAAATAAAAGTGAATGAGACTTTGCTTGTAGTTATTAATAATGAACATGTCTCACAGCAAGCGTTTGACTATCCATAATAGAATCCTATGCTTATATATGGGCAGCTGTGTAAAGCGGAAGAAACATAAAAGTATCTAAGGTCAGGGCATATGGGGGATGCATTAACACTTCTCAATTAAATTATCTCAATATTTGCTGAGTGGTTAAAGATGTGCGTGGTCTGGCATTGTTATGGTGAAAAACCAAAACTTTCTGATTTCTTGATCGATTCCGACCATTTTTTCTCTACTTGTTGATCGTGTACTATTACAAAATTGATGCACTATAGGGACACGGTCGCTTATCACTTACATATACCTATTTACATAAATCTGCGTGAGCTAAGCCTATATTTACATTTAATTCTATATTTATACAATTTATAACATCGTAGTCCGTAACAACTATCTATCAAATGCTGATTCACCTTGAGAAGAATGAGCAAGAAACTCAAGGGTTATTCTTAATACAAAGTAGTGAATAATTAATAATTTCTCAAGATTTAAAAATAATATGAAGTAACCTGATAGCTGAGCGGCCTTTCTCATTTTGATATTCAGACACGGTATAATAGCCTTGCCTGATATAACTTTCTTTTAACGAAACGTTTAAATTCATAAAATGGCAAATTTTTAATTTCAGCTGGGATCTTATTATAAAAGCGCACACATTGGCCCTTAAACGCTTTGTTAACTTTGCTTAGACAGGTTTTATGAGCAGCAAAATCGTTCTTATGTCTAGTGTTAATGTTATGGATTTCGCTCCTTTTTTGAAACGATTCTTTGTCTCTTGACATATATCAGATTTTCGTATATGTATTGTAATGTTAAAGTTAAAATATTAATTTCTCTAATTTTTTTCTCTGTGAGATATCATTGGTCTCAAAACATAAATACCGCGAATAGCTCGCTTCTGCAGCACGAAAATTGTGTTAATATCGATATATCACGCAGCCGAGTGCGTGATCCTATAACGAAATTCCACAGGTCATGAGTATTGCTAGAGTCTCATTAATTGTTGGCAATAGAAATTCGAATTGATGGTTTTGTCTGGCGATAAAAGCTCATAATGAATAATGTCCTTCCAAATCCACCATATACATAGCATCAATTTATTGCGAGTTAACCCGGGTTTCGTTAGTCTGTAAAGCTTGTTCGTCTTTTGACCATGATCTTTTCCGCACGTTCTTGTCGTACGTAATTCATTTTTCGTCGCTAATGATCAATCTTTTCAAAAACGGTTCGGTTTCATCACCTTTTAATAGAGAATCGTAAATGAGTGCACGATTCATTAGATTCTTTCAGTGAGCTCGTGTGGACCCAAGCAATGAGTTTTTTTATATATACAGCTTTTTTCAAATGAGTCAAAACTGTTTTGTGGTCAATTCCTAGTTATTTAGTCATATTATGAAAACGAATATGCCCGTCATCTTTGACATCAAAATTACCGGACTGCACACGCTTTAACCAGATTTATACTTCTCTTACTTATACAGCATTAGACTGTTTACGTTACAAATTTTTATTGCGACTTTTGGCGCATTTTTTCCTTTTTTCTAATAAAATGTATCGAATTTCTCCATAAGATTTTATCATTTTGGTGAACAGAAAACAATAGAAAAATGGCGGGACACCGTTTTCACTTTTCATTTTTCCTTTTTTACAACGTCATATATTTAATGGCATCAAAACCAGCCAGATACAAACAGCACAACAAAAGAGATTTTACTGCAACTTTTTATTTCTAACATACAAAAAACTTTCTCCACGACCTGATATTTATATAAAGCAATTGCGCAGGGAGAGCGGGATGCGGTCATCCAGCATTGCAGTACTGCAACTGGTTATAACTGAGAGCGGTTATCGTTTGTATAATTGTAATAAATTTAAAATTATTATTATGTAATGACCAGTTTTGGGAAGAAGTTTCTTATCACACGTCACATTTCAGACGCTTGGTGAACGAGAGAGCTAGGCTTGAAAATGTCCGACACGACGCTTTTTATAAATATAATAACAAACAATATAAATTCACGCCTATTTCTCAGAAGGGTAGGCAGAGACTATAGATTTCCACATGGTTACGATCTTTGCATATCTCTCTTGCTTCACTGACATCCATCAATCTTTTTATACAAGTTCGTCGGTTCCGGGTGCTTAAAATTTGGCCCTTTGACCTTTTCTATAGTTAGCATTTCCAAAGCTCCTTGTAGTCGTCGCTTTTCCGCCGTCAATCTCCAAGCTTCATACCACGTTGAGTACACCGGTTCCAGTCAGATCGTCGAAGTTAATCAGCGTCGGGCTGTCAATACTTAAATGGGTGACCGCCTGGGAACACTGTCTGATGGTGGCTTTTTGCTATTGCATTTTTATAATAATTAATAATAAAATGTTTATTTTCATATTATTATCTATTATTATCTAATCTTTTGTTTTAAAATCATACGTTATAATCGTCGTAAATAAAGAACCTATTTTTATATGACGATTTTGGTTATTGAGCTTGTAAGTGTGATGGCGATTTATATAGACTTAGAAATGGATTCGAATGGGAAATCAATTACAAAAAGATGTTGTTTGGAACTACGATCACAAACTAAATAGTCGCTTAAAAAATTAGTATATATAGAAAACATCGCCTCATATTGCTTCTTTAAAATGTAAAAGATTTCTCCCTACGCCGCGTAATTTTAGAGGTTAATGTGTTCAAATAAAGTTTCTAAAAATAGCAAATAATTATTCTGTTACACTCCCTGCATCACCATCACCATAAATACTTTCAATGTACACGTCGGTTCTACAGTTTTATTTTATGTATATATTTGTACAGTTACATTATAAAGTAACGTTAAAGTATCAGAATTACTTTTATATTCTTAAATTGGTGTTAAGGATTGTTGTTATTGTAATTCTTACAATTACGGAGATTATTCACGATTTCAAAAATTCTTAATTGCATAGCATTTTACACGAACGTTTGGAGATGAAAAAACTATTTGCGCGCTGGATTCCCAGAATACACGCCGATGCGCAAAAACAAACCAGGCTCAATATTTTTCAAGTTTCTTACAAAATGAAAGATCACGAGCTCTTTTTTCTGGGATACTGAAGGAGTAGTTATGATAGAATATCTTGACCATGGAACTACTGTTACGGGCTCTTTGTATGAAGAACAAGTAAAAAAGTTGCGTAACGAAATTCGAAATAAACGACGAGGCAAACTAGCAAAAAATATTTTGTTCCATCGAGATAAAGTCTCAGCTTGCATCAGAGTGCTATGGGTACAATTAAAGATGCTGGCTTCGAAATACTTGAGCATCCTCCATATTCACCCGAGTTTGCTTCTAGTGATTTCTATCTATTTTCAAGATTGAAGACGTATTTGAAAGGACAGAAATTCGAAAATGATGAAGCAGCAGTCGCTGCAATAGAAGAATTTTTAGGTGTTTAGAATGAAGAACTTGAAAGAAAGAAAGTTACCGTTAACATACTCATTTTCACTTTTTATTGAACGAAACTCATAACATTACATCTCATTTCACAGACATCACAGTATAGTAGAAGAGAGTATGATGTGACATGATGTTGGAGTTCTCATCAAATGGCCAGTCTATCATTCCCGATTGAGTGAAAATGTACTGATGAAAGCAGACCAAATTGGTGACATAAAAGCGAAATAAACACCCAAAAGGGCGAGTTTGTGTAAAACGTTTGATAGAGATACCAGTGTAGCATGGTGTATATAAAGCTCGTACCATATACAGATTTTGATCTCTGTTTATAAATAAACAAAAAAAAATATATATATATATATATATATCGTAATTGTGATACAAAAGCAACAAAATTATAAATGTAAGACTAGGAAAGATGACCTGTGTTGTATATATATAGCACCAGCTTCTGCCTGAAGCTTCATCTGCATGGGTATATAATGAATTCTAACATCTTTTAAAACGATCGATTGCGTCTTCAATCTTGATTGATATATTTGTCTTGATCTTAATTTCAATTGTTTCCTTGTCGATTGAGACCACGAAACTGCTCTAAATTTATATCCTCGTTTCGCTCTCGATCCCAATCTCGCTCTCAATTCTAATTCAGATTTCGCTTTTGATCCAGTCCTGACTCCACTCTCGATTACGACCCTAACCTCGCTAACTATTCTGATTCCGGTTCTAATCTCAATTCTAATTCCATTTCTACTATTATTGGTTCGGATGCTGGTAATGTTCTCTTTTTCAGTCCCGGCACTGCTTTTTTGTTTTGGTTCTTGTCTCGTTTTCGATTCTGAAATATACCTTTGATGAGACTATATTTGATTTTTGCATTTCAGCTGGGATAGTCTGATTCTACTACTATCTTTTTGTTAACTCCGAAATAAAATTGTAATTGGTTTTTAGTTACATGAATTCAATGACAAACTCTTTATTGCCACAATAATACTTGGAATTAGGCTGTTTCATTTTGCATTATCTTCCCCAATTAATATATATATATATATTATCTTTACCCGTTGCATAAACATGATTGTATGCTCAACCTAGTTTCAAATACTGAAATATCCGTGAAAAAAGTTAACAAATACTATGAAAATATTTAACCTGCAACCTCCAAGCAACATGGAAGTCAGAGAGACGCCCGACGCACTCGCCGGTGTAATCAGTGAGTGGCGCATCTCGGTCGGTGAGCGGACGAGGCTCCAACTCGAGGTAATGACGTGGTAAACGCGGCGGCGGCCGAAGTGGTTCCGCTTCACGCGTTGAACTCCCCTGATGTATCCAACTCGATGTTGTTGAATGCTTCTGCGTCGGCGGCGTAAATTGACGCTTTCCTCTTACGACGCGAACCCTCACCAACTTCGCCATGGGCACCCGATTCATCTTCCTCGCTACAAAAAAGAGAATAGCAATTCTTACGACAAGTTTGCACCAAAGTAAAAACGTAATTCATAAAAGTACTAAAGATTTGACAGATTATGTATGGACAACAACCTGTCGAATCTTACAGATTACGTTTACAAATTCCGCTTCAGGGACAGATCCAGAGCGGAGTTCATAATCCCCTGGGGTGAATTTTTGTCTTATTGAAGTGGAAACTTCTTTAGCATCGTTGTGATTCGAAACTTGATAAAACGAAAAAGCGACAGTAAACAGAGACAACCATATACATCTATAGAATCTAGCGTGCGAGAGAATGAGATAAAATGTGAGATGAAATAAAATGTCTGCGAGAGAGAGAAGTATGTGTGTTTGTTTATGTGCACCTGCTTATTGTATATGTTCAAATTGAAAACATGAACTTGAATAATAAAATGTAAAATATTTTTTGCATTTGGTACCAATATTATAATAAATATATTCTATAATTAATTTAGTTTTGATACTGTATCGCCTCACTTTTTCGCAGTTTAATCTTCTGAAGGTTTCACTTCTGATGTTTTTAATATATATAATTAAAAAATATGTTCTTATGTCAGTGTTTTTATTGTAACGAAATCGGGCATGACCTGATTGGATCACTACTACGTGACTCGCCTCTAACTCGAAAGCTAGATCCGCCCTTGTTACGTTTTTTTGGGTTCCGAGCCAAAATGGCAAAAAAAAAACCTTTATAGTTTCGTTATGCCCGTCCGTCCGTATATCACAGGCACTCAAAAACTAAAAGATGTATATTGATGAAATTCGGAGTATAGGTGACTTGTATAAGCCGCTACTTAGTTTCGTAATTAAATAACAAAAATAAATATTTCTAGGACACTCCATACATGTAACAGAAGCTGAAAATTTTTTTTTCAGGAATCTCAACGTGTGGAACATATTCCGAGAGCTCTTTTAAAAACACCTTAAGGTTCTTAATCAATTTTTCTGATTAGTTGAATAATTTCGGAAATAATGGCTCCGAAAGTAGCAGAAATGATGTCCCTCCTTCCCTCCTTTATTTGCTAAGCCGTAAGACCAAAAAATATAAAAAAAATTACGAAGGTAACGCTTAATAAATACTTTTGAATTATTGCTGAAACACTGCGCTTCTGAACAAAAAAACGTAATTGCTACGAACATAGCTTTTTTTGCTGGTGCACCTTAGTTTACATTAATTTAAGAGTAATAGTTGACATACCTACTTGTTTCTCTAGTTATGGGCGACTAAAGTGCTTACACCTGTTATGTGCGGGAAACATAGAAAAAAATGTAACAAAGTACTTTTTTCACCTGTAGTGCATTTCTTAGTAGTAACGGCTTCGAAACCCTATAGCGAGTATGGTCCGACATGCTTTTAGTCGGTTTTTACTTTTGGTGCAACCCGCCCCTTTAAAACTCAACTTGAGCTGTGATCTACACAAATTCACGTCTTACTTGTATAACACGCGAGATTGTCTCCAAGTATAGGTATATTACCCTCTCAAGCTTAGACATTGTACCTTTCTCAAGGAGTATTTTTGTTGTGACTTTTATAAAATTTAATTTAAAAAAATACGCTGTCATAATACATTAAATTAGTTAGTTTCTAATTGTGATTATATATATATATGTATATATTTCAAATAAACGTTTACACATAGTAATCTAATTGACCATTTCTGAACTTCTAATCAAAACCTACATTTAAAATGTTTAGTGCTAAAAAAATAATTAAAAAGCGTAAAATAATTAAAATATTTCGAAACATATTAAAAAAAAACAATACAAATACGTGCTATTTATTTTTATTCGTAAATATTGTAGGTAATTCCGTTAATCGTGCGAATACCAAAATAAAAAACGGGGACCTTATTACGTAAAAGCAGAAATCGATTACGATTCCGGAATCGATTTGAGAGTCGAAATTGTTGGGTCTAAAAAAAATGTTATGCTTTAATATTAATCAAAGTCAAAATACATTTCAGGGCAATTCCAACAAGCCCAAATACGGTAAGGATATATCGTTCCATTATGATATGTTAATTCCGGTGCCAACCGTCCGCCTCCATCATCAGACCCTGAAAGCCAATTATGGCCAAAGTGCACTTAGAAAATTATATTAAGAATACATACGACTAAGTTATGTTGTTCATTATGGAGTCCTAGTATTTACCTTCCGGCTCCATCATCAGACCCTGAAAATCACTCATTGTGAGAGTACATCTCAAAACAACTCTAACAAGCTCAAACACGACTAGGATATGTTATTCCGTTATAGAGTTCCTATATCTACCTTTTGGCTCCATCATCAAATTAATTAAATTATACCATATTATTGTACAGTCATCGGTCTTTGATAAGTGTGCAAAGTTTTAATTTAATCTAACGCTTTAAAGTCGCTTTAAATTGTGTATAAGAATAACATTTTTTTTATATCGAACAATTACGACTCGCAAATCGATTCTGGAATCGCAATCGATTTGTACTTTTACGTAGTAAGGCCCCAAACAAGGCAAGTTCAAATAGTGTGGAGGTTTCGCAATAGAGGTTGAATATCTATCATATTTTTTATTGCTGAATATATTGACTATTTTTGAATTCTGTCTTCTCAAATATTTTTGAACATGTAAACGAAGACCGAGTGAGAGTATTAATAGAGTGAGGTAATCTGATATTTTGATTTGATTTGATGTCTTCAAAATTTATATTGCATGACAATAATGCATAGTTCACTATAAACCGACATACGCTAAATATCGAGTGTCAGTTTATACTGGACACTGAAACGAACCGGAACGAAGTGAACTATAGAATTAGGCTTAGCGAACTATAGGATATGCTTTCCTGTTATCTATAAGTAAATAATATTCGTATCTTTTTCAGTTATTTGGGTTTTTTCGGAGATAAGGGGGAAATGGGCGATTTATTCATGTATTTTCAAAAATAACTTTAAAACCATTTACTTTTAAATTACAAATATGTATATTGAGACCCTCACAAAAAGCAAAAGCGCCTTCATGTTATATGGCACGTGGTACAGTTTGCGACACTTTTTTTTTTAAATTGAACCCCTCCTCCACAAGAGTAACTTCCTGTCTAAAATGTATTTAGGTTACAGGTCTGTGCATTCATCACAGACATACAAGTGTATACCAAATGTTAACTTAGTCGACCCAGATGATCTAAAGGAAATAGCCTGTGACAGACGGATGAACAGACACACGAGTGATCCTACGAAGATTTCGTTTTTTTTTTTCATTTGGGGATACGGAACAATAAAAATATATTACAATCACAGTGGTATTACAGTTCTTATCAATTATATCGGAACGGCTCAAAAAAATCCAAACATATAGATTACAAAAATCGATATACGAAATAGAAATTTCGAATAAAAAAGTAATTTCATATATGAAAAACGATACAAACTTTGCTTGCACATATTATTTATAAAAATCAAATTGCTGCAGAAAACGTCAAGTAATTTCTAAATATATTAAGAGATAAATATGTTATACCTATCAGAAACTCGTGTTTTCTGGTCTCTTGCCTAAATCTTACAAGGTAACCTGTCATGTCAAGTCTTCACTCTATAAAGCTACACAAGAACAATTCACTTACTCATCCTATAATACGATTTTTGTACGAAATATTAAATTCTAAAGGATTAGAGAAGCACCGTTACCCTATCCTGCTACGGTATAAATACAGTATACTGAATATTCTATCCACTCAAAGATTCGCGGGCAGAGATTTTTTCTTCTAGTCAAGAGCAGAAAAGCTTTTAATATTCTTTGAAACGCATGGATTTGGGTAATATGTGCGCCATTTTGCTCAGAACGTGTGTCACCTCCAAGTTTGTTTGGTATATGCATCTAGTTCAACTTTCACGTTCTTTTGGCACAGTTCCGAATACATAAAAAGCAGCAATTTATCATTTTGTAAGGTTAACACGAGTAATAAGCACAAAAAGAAACATTGAAATTGAAATGTGGCTGTTATGGAAACGCGACTATTATGGAAATGCGATTTACGTATAGGAATTTAACGTACGAAGACTACAAGAACGAATAATTTGCTTAATAAGCAAAACATTAAATGCCTATTGTTAAATATCATCAGCGTTCTAGCGACCAAATACCGATTGCCTAGCTACAATTGGTCTAATGCTCGTTGTATCGCCACTCGCACGAAACATTAACGAATATCATTAATTTTTGTACGAGGTAGTTTTATGGAGAAACTTTAAAAAAAAAATTACAAAGGGTCGAACTGTATTCCTATATTTAAAAGATTTCATTAGTCGAATTTAATTTCGACATTCTTTTGTATATAATCGTTAATTTTAACCGATGGGAAATTTACGGTGATCACTAATGTACGAGCGAAACGTGGATAGGGCTCCCGAACCCTGAAATATCCATGAAACTATCCATCAGTTCCGTCCAACTACCGATTTACTGACATCACCTTCGTATTATAAAAACTTGCTAAAAATATCATCAATCACCCAGTTTTTGATTAGCCGAGAAAAGAAGCAGCTGATAAGCGACCATTAATATGGATTCCTTCAAGGCTTTCGGGAGATAACCTTTTGTGTACATGACTTACCAATGAAAGGAAACAATAAAAAGCGAGTCCTTGACCTTGATTTGAATATAGCTAAATACTTCTATTGGTTTTGCTCCCAAAACTTTTCTTGCAGAGTCTTATTTGTGGTCTTCCCAAAAAATTATAAAAATGAATGAAGAGCCTTTTTATGCAAACGGAGTATCATAGTCGTTGTTGACGATTAATCGCAGATTTTATTTCTTCAAATGTCGGTGTACCACAAGACTTATACATTGTTCCCCTGTTCTTATTTGACATCAATAATAATACGTTGCCAATAAGCAGCAATCACTATACTTTGTTGAAGGCAGTACTGCGAATGCCCTATTCTTCGATCGAGCGAAAACTCTCTCAGGAACGCAAGTCGTTGAAACCTTGTCTGAAATAGATGTCTTTAAAATGAAGCAGACTGAACGTACTGATATTCTAGTCCAAAAAAAACAAGAATTGTGCATTTATCGCAAGAGTCGCCACAAACGAAACACAAAGCATCAAGGAAACAAATCGTTATTCTTAGTGTCCGAGGCATTTCCGTTACTATCAGAACTATTATGAGACTCCTACGTTTTGTGTTGTGTTTGCATTTTTTTTTTATCAAACAATTTGAAAATAAATAATAAAATCAATACGGAACCGTACGTTAATAGAAGAATGGAATTCTAACACACACGGCACTGGTCATTCTCGATACGTTTTCTAATAACTTCCCCTGCATTAGATAAACTTTTCCTTCCCTATACTGATGTGATACAGGTGTTTTTCATAGATTACAAAAAAAATAATGTTCATCCGATATATTATTTATATGCATCTTTGTACTTGTCATCATACAGTTATTATAGTAATACTGAATCCAAGTAGTTACATAATAAAACAGTTTTCATCTATATAAACAAAAATAAAATGCTGTTCGCTGGCAATCGCATCGAGATTGCAGTATTATGTATAATAAATATTAAACATAATAACCATTAACTATGGGTGGATCTATTGGATTCTTTTTTTTAATGTCCGTAGTAGTACGGACCAATACAACAATGAACGTTTGTTCTCTACGCAAACCTAAATCATTGATCTGATCCAAGGGCGGATCCAGGGGGGTCATCCCCCAAAACTCGAAGGCGTGATCCACACTTGATCCGATCAGTGAAACCTTTGGTGGTATATCACGCACGCCCCGAAAAGTTACCGAATAAAAACCAAAAACAAGCATTTGTCTCCAGTTTTATCCGCATTTGTTATATTATATCAAACTAACAATTCTTTCACTAATATATAATTACATTATTTCTGAGTAAATTAGGCTACCAAGATTTACCTGAAGCTTCATCCATGAATTCATTTTTTTCAAACTATTTTAAATATTCTTTAACTCATAGAAAGTTACACTATCCTCGAGTAATATGGCTCATATTTTATTTCGATTCTACCATTTGCCCTCGACTTCATCCAAATCGGAAGTGTGACTGAATCGAGATTGAAAATGGAGCGGAAAGCAGGATTGAGAACGGAACGAGGATAAAAATCGAGTGCGATTGGGACTGAAAGTGATTGGGGTCGAAAACAAGTATGGAGTCGAGGAAATTTTTTTTTTGTGTTATATATACAAATTTAAGACAATTTTTTATCATATTTTATTTATATTTAATTAATATAAATGCTATTTTGTTTCTACAACTTGTTGCCATTTTTTAGGTAGTGACAATCCCATTGCTGTAAATATTTTTCAACTTCTGGTTAAAATATCACAAGTAGTTTTGAAAGTCTTCTCTTGATGACGACCTAACACTACCTAAAGAATTCTGAAAAGATCGAAACAGGTGAAAATCCGACGGCATAAGATCATGGCTATATCGTGGATGCACTAAAACACTTCCTAACCAAATTCTCTCAATATTTGCCGAGTGGCTAAAAATGTGTGTGGTCTGATGTTATCATGGTGAAAAACCACACCAGTTCCGTTGATCAATTCCGGTCATTTTTTCTCTACTTCTTGCTTGAGTCTCATCACCTGTTGGCAGTAGAGATCAGGATTGATGGATTTGCCCGGCGGTAAAAGTTCATAATGAATAATGTCCTTCCAATCCCATCGTTAGTCTGCAAAGCTTGCTTGTCTTTGATCATGATTTGACCATGATCTTTTTCGCTCGTTCTTGTCGCAGGTAATCCATTTTTCATCAACAGTGATCAATCAATCTTTTCAAAAAACGGTTCGGTTTTATCACGTTTCAATACAGAATCGTAAATGAGTACACGATTCATTAGATTCTTTCAGTCAGCTCTTGTGGAATCCAAATATCTAGCTTTTTTGTATAAACTTTTTTCAAATAAGTCAAAACTGTTTTGTGGTAGATTCCCAGCTATTCAGCACGCTATAAGAACTAATATATCAATCTTGCTCTACTTTTTCCAAAATGGCATCGAATTTATCCGTAACAGGTCGACCAGAGCGAGGTTCATCTTTGACATCAAAATTACCGGACTGAAAATGCTTGTACCAGTTTTATGCTACTCTTGCTGTCACTGTACATATTAGGTCTATAAACGTCACACATTTTTTTTTGCAGTTTGTGTCGTATTTTTCCCTTTTTTGTAACAAATCTTCAAAATGTATCGAATTTCTCCATTAGATTCACTCATTTTGATGAACAAAAACAAAAAAAGAAACAAAAGAACCTTAATAAAAGCAGGACACCGTTTTTAGGGTTCCGAGCCAATATCACAAAAACGGAACCCTAATGGTTTCGTTATGCCCGTCCGTCCGTTTGTATGTCACAGGCATTTTATTAAAAATTACAAACGCATATTGATGAAATTTATAGAGTAGATGTCTTGTATAAGCCGCTACTTAGTTTGGTAATTAAATAACAAAAATTAATATTTCTAGGGAAGACACTCCATACAAGTATCAAGAAGCTGAAAAATTTTTTTTCAACAAATGTCAACGTGTGACACATATTTTGAGAGTTCTTTTAAAAACACTAAGGTTTTTAAGCGTTTTTGCTGATTAAGTGAATAATTTCACTTTCCAGCAAAAGGATGTAAGTGCCATGAAGATACGCACTTTTGTTGATACACTTTAGTTTACACTAGGTTAATAGTAATAGTCGACATAAAATACCTATTTATTTTTCTAGTTGTAGGCGATTAAAGTGCTTATAACTTTTCTGTGTTATGAAAAAAGTGCAACAAACTTTTTCATCTTTAGTGGATTTCTTGTTAATAATGGCCTCGAAACCCTATAATGAGCATGGTCCGACATGCTCTTGGCCAGTTTTTACTTTTTATTTTTCGTTTTATAAAATGTAATCTATTTAATAGTATCAAAACTAGCGAGGTATAAACAGCAGAACCAAAGACATTTACTGAAACTTTTTTATTTATAACAACGAAAAGACTTTCGCCGACCTAATAACCAACAGTGTGAAAGGGATTGCAATCGAAAGCGAGACGATAATTGAGATTCACATCGATCGTTACAAAAGATGGAGGAAATCATTCTACGTCCACGCTGGCGGAGCTGTGGGCGTTAAATACATGGACAAGCCACCCACAAAAAAGAGCAGAACTTTGCCAAGCCAGGTAGTTTGAAATAAATTAAATGTCTAAGCATGATCTCTCTTATCTAAAAAATTGTTAACATCAAATTAAATACACGAAAAATGTGTATAAATCTTTGAAGTTTCAAATCAAATCAAAATTTTTATTTCGTAGGTAATAAAATAACAGTTGAAATACGTCAATATAGTATTCTTTTAGCATTGACATTAACACTACTATCATACTAATAATTATTTTTTATCGATTTCTGTCGTAAATTAAAAAAAAAGGAGGAGGTTCTCAGTTCATCCGTATATTTAGATCCGTATATTTAAAATATATGTTCGTGCATAACTTTTTTGTTTATGAACCGATTCAAATGATTCTTTTTGCATCGGGTTCAGTGCAGCTCAATGGTGCTCCCATTTTCATTGCACTAATATCAGTGAAATGAAAATGGAACTTCGAAAACACTCAAGGAAACTCTTCAAAATCAAGTAGGATATCTAAAACGATTGAGATATTGGTAAGTTTATGACGGTCCTGAACCGAGATAGGTATCTAATTATGACCGTGGACGAGCTGAACTGGAGTGGACATGGAGTATTAAGGTATATAACGGAGTTCCTTAACAATGAACAGCACGAATATAGATTGAATTAAAATGGATCGCTTCCTCGTACAACAAGAGACGATCTAGCCGTGAGGGTTTCTTCTTACGATGGAAGTCTTCCATGGTGAACGACATAAGACTTCAAACTTTGCATACTATCTGTGACGATGGATCATTTCTTTGTATATCGGAGGACGATGCACTCGTGAGGGTTTCTTTCTACGGTGAAACTCTTCGATGGTGAACATAGACTTCAAATTTTGTATACGGGTTTTTCTGGCGATGGATCATGTCCTCGCACATTAAAAGACGATGTAACCGTAAGGGTTTCCTCCTATGATGGAACTCTTCATCGGTGAACAAGATAGATTTAAAATTTTGCATATAGGCTGTTCTAATAATGGATCGTGTCCTCATATACAAGTAGACGATGCAAGCGTGCAGGTTTCCTCTTAAGATAGAATTCTTTAACGATGAATAGCATAAGTTTGAAATATTGCATAAAAGATGTACTGACGATGGATTGTGTTCTCGTAACGCCAGAAAACTATTGGTCCCGGTCCAGTTTTCAATTTTGCTCCTTATCCCGTTTTTATTTCTGATTTCGCTACTATTCACAGTTCCGATTTGGACGAAGTCGGGGGCAAATGTAATATAGCTTATATTTTATCAAAATAGTATATTACTCTATATATCAAAAAGCTATATTACTCGATGATAGTGTAGTTTTCTGTGAGTTAAGATTCGTAAAATTGTCTGAAGAATATAAATTCATGAATGACAGCGGGGGAAATGATGGCAGTCTTATTTAGTTACAAATAGTGTAGCTTTCTATTAGTGAAAGAATTATTATCTGTATTAATTGAGTCAACGGTTTGGTTTATTAACACGTTAAACGCCGATAGAAAAAAAATAAAAATCGTAAAAATACTTTTGGTCGTAATTTGTTTATTATGTTACGATACGTATAGAAAATAAGTTTTATTCAATTCTGTACATGGGTTACATAGTTACAGTCAAATACATAGCTGAGGTCACCGGTGCACCCCATGGCGCACAAATACAGAAAATATATTTTCCGGTACCCGGCGCCGCGCCGGCCACCCGCTACACCAGTAGTGCGCTCGCGCTTACGGTGATAGAACGTGTGTTACTAGATCAATTACGTTCCTACTATCTTAGCTGTCATCATTTTCTTATTGAATAGTTAATGTGCGAGCCTTTAGATATGGATTTAGCTATGGAGGACTTCGAATTTACGCAGGATGAATGGAAGCAAATCAACGCGTTAGAAATTTCTTTTTCGATCGCTTCTATAAACAATGACGCTCTCGTAGAATCGGATAGTGAACCCATGCAATTACCGAAAAAGAAAAGACGTTTGGTTATCGCAAGTGATAGTGATAGTGACAGTGAGTCGGCTGAAAATTTTGTTGCCGCCAATATATCGCAAAATGACCGTATTTCCTCAAAATGGTCGAGGCCAAAAAGACGACAGCCATCAGTGATTCCTTTCACCGAGTTCGAGGGTATGAAACCTCCATATTCTAATTTGCTGAAAGAAGCTGGCCCTGACCAGTATTATGATCTATTGGTGCCTGAAGAAATTCTTGAAATGATTGCTGAGCAGACAAATTTGTTCGCAAGTCAAAACATCACAGCCAGGCAAACAAAGCCTGGATCAAGGTCTCATTCATGGAAGCCAACAAACAAGACAGAAATAAAACAGTTTCTTGGGCTGGTCTTGTTTATGGGCGTAGTAAAGCTGCCGAAATTAGCTTATTATTGGAGCAAAGACAAGATACTTGGACAAACTTTTCCAGCCACCGTTATGAGTAGGAACCGCTTCGAGTTACTACTGCAATACCTACACTTTAGCGACAATTTATCTGTCGACAGAAACGATCGTATTGCCAAAATAAGACCTTTAATCGATGCTCTCAATGCTACTTTCCAGAAATATTATTCGCCTAAAGAAGATGTTTGTGTGGATGAAAGCCAAGTACCTTTCAGAGGTCGAATAATATTCAGGCAATACAATAAAAGTAAGCGACACAAGTATGGCATGAAGCTATTTAAGTTATGTACTGTTCCCAGATATACTTGCAAACTTAATTTGTATAGTGGGAAAAACATTGACGCAATAAATACTACGCCAACAAATGTGATGGCACTATGTGAAAATATATTTGACAAAGGACACACGCTAGCAACTGATAATTGGTACACTAGCTTGCAACTGGCTTATCGGTTATTGGAGAAGCAAACCCATTTAATTGGCACATTGCGAAAAAACAGAGGAGGATTGCCTAAGGCTGTTGTTGATTCGAAACTGCAAAAAGGTGAAACAATGGCTATGGAGAATGAAGATGGAGTAACAGTGCTTAAATGGAAAGATAAGAGGGACGTGCTTATGCTGTCGACAAAGCATTCCGACAAAATTGCTGTGGTGGTGAAAAAAGGCAAACAGATTCGTAAACCAAAAGTTATTTTGGATTATAATAAATCGAAAGGGTCTGTAGACATGAGTGACCAGATGGGTGCCTATTCTTCGCCATTGCGGAAAACCGTAAAATGGTATAGAAAATTGGCAATAGAACTACTTCTAAATACGGCAGTTGTAAATGCTTGGGTCATGTACAATGAAAATAAGCAGAGCAAATCTTCAATTGTCGACTTTAGGAGGGCTCTCATAAATTATTTGACTCGGCCAGCAGATTCCCAAGAAATAATTATCAATGAAAGACCTAAAAGACTCAAGCATGTTCTAAAATTAAAGGAAGGAAAAGTAAGAGACACGCGTCGTTTTTGCGTGCAATGTTATAAAGATTCAGTACAGGAATTTGGTCGTAAAGTAGCTAAGAATAAAGCTAAGAAAGTGAGTACGTACTGTGTGCAATGTAAGGAGCCTCACTTTTGTCTAAAATGTTTCAATTATGTCCATCGCTAATATGTTGATGCTATAAAGGTTTCTTATCTCATCTTTTACAGCATGTTTTGTCAAATATTATGGCTAATTATTTATATTTCTAATGGTTGTTTGTAATTATGCTTACTAATGAGAACTTTATTTTATTTTTCAGTAAAACTGATTTTTATGACTGCTAATTTTCGTTTAAATAATAAAGACTAATTTGAATTATATCCTGAATTTTTATTTTGGTTACTTTTTTCGCTATCTTTCATTTTTTCAATTCCTTACAAGGTATGTTTGTCCCACTGCGCAGTATAGTTCTACAGCGCCGTGCCGGTCACGGAGTACGAATAAAGTAACAGTCAGTATGGCCGGCGGCGAGAAAAAGTAGTTTGAATATGACTATACGTTGAGGTCACTGGTGACCCCCATGGCGCTATGATAGAGGAAGGGTGAGGTCACCGGTGACCCCCATGGCGTTTAGCGTGTTAATACATAAATAGGAATGAAACCGGGAATAAACGCTAGTTTTTTTTTTCAGAAACCTTCCTGTTCTTGCTCATAACACATCACCAAAGTTTTACCGCAACCACATCAATGATTTAGGCACGCATATGGGACAAAGATAAAAACATTCATTTCTATATATGGGGCGCACTATTATATTATATCGGGCTGCTATTTATGTGTCTGGAATATCAAAAAGAAACCAACATCTATCATTTAATATGGTTTTATCGCTTTTCAAAATATTCGTAATGAATTTCGAAACAATTTGCATACGCCGAAACAATTTTTATAGCACTTTTTTCCATTCTAATTGAGGTATCTCTAAAACGTGCATTTTGAACGCATCAACAGCCTCTTCGGGGCTCGAAGAATGTTGACCACGAAATTTATTCTTCACCTTTGGAATAAATAGAAATCATTGGGTGCCAAATCGGGGCTGAACGGCGGATGACCCGTCAATTAGATCTTTCGACCTTCCAAAAACCTAGTTGTTTCGGCCGACGTGTGACAGCTAGAATTGTATGATGAAGAATGATTCTATCCTCCGAATCCTACACAAACATTTGGGTATGAAAAAGCTGTGCTCGCGGTGGATCCCACACAATTTGACTGAGGCTTAACAAAGGATCGCGTCAATTATGCAATGGCATACTTACCAGATTCATAGAAGGTGCGTCAAATTTTGGGTGGGACATAGTAACATGTGTCATAAAATGAATTTATTGCTATGACTACAAAACAAAGCAGTAATCGACCGTATGGGTCTATCGAGTTGAGAACCGAAATCAACCAAAGTGGCGCGCGAGCGAAGTACGTCTAAGCGGATGATTGCTTCTTTTTTAGTAAAACCTGACATGTGGCTACTGTTACTTTGGAGAATCGTCGTACCATTTATAGTGATTGGTGCACGACATTTGTTTACCGAAAATTATTGATGAACTCCGTAAAAGTCGTATCATCTTGCACCACGACAATGCCAGTTCTCAGACGGCCAACCGGACAAATACATTTTAAAGGAAAAAAAACGTAGAACTTATGACAAATCCTGCATACAGTCGCGACCTGGCACCCTATGACTTTTTTTGTTCGCAAAAATTAAGAGCTAATTACGCGGTCTATGATTTTCATCATCAGAAAACGGTGTTGAAGAGTATGAAAAATGTTTCCGGGGGCACCAGGGAGGAGTGGCGTAAATATTTTCAAATTTAATTTATTCGTATGAAAAAGTGCATTTGTGCTAATGGAGAATATTATGAGAAATAATAAATTCATTTTTGACCATTCATAGTAATTTTTCTCACTCATTCCAGTTTTCAATGCACCCTGTGTATTTCAATTATTTTACCTTTTGTGGTGATCAATATCAATCTCAATCCCGGTCTAGCTTTTGATTCTGAATAAAGAAAAAAGTACATATATGCAAAGGTCAAATTGTAAGTTATGTTTATGAGTTCAGAATAAAATTCCTTACATAAAATACTTTCTACAATTTCTCCCAAATAATAAAATTTTTGGGCAACTTTTCCTATTTTTCTTTTCTTAATAACCTTATTCAGACTATTATGGATATTTAAAGAAAATCGGACAGTTTTTTTTTTTAGGGTACTTCCCCTACACATACGGTGGCAATTAATTTTTTTCTCGTCTTTCTATGATGAGGGGTATTTTTGGACAGCTTATACAAAAACATTGAGGGAGTCTGTGAACACCATTATTCGATTTAGAGATCCGTTTGCGAAATATTAAGCTTTAAAGTGCTAATTTTTATTAGTCAATATGTGAAAAATTTCATAGTAGTAATGTATATAATGAAACTAATAGGAAAACTATCACATAAAGTAGGCTTTAAGTTAACAAGTAATAGGAGACTAACTCATAAAATGTACTCGGAGAAGTAAAAAGCAATATTACATACATATTCCATTGAAAATTACTTAGATAACGTTGTTGTTTGTATGTAAAATAGGTAGGAAATCTAAGTTTATGAAACATAAAAATATGAAATTCATGCATATGAAGTAGCGGCATATGGACAGCATTTTATAATTTAAAGATTGCTGATGGTAGATTACAGAAACAAAACAAAAATAAATGTCAATTTCAATATACATTACACATTAAAATTGAATTATTGATGAAACTGTTAAAAGATTTTGCTAAAAAAAAATATGTATAAATATTTTAACAAAGAATCTAGGGAAATACTAAATAAAATAAAAAAAGTGTTACAAAGTCGGGATACCAGTGTTCAGGTCTAAATGATACACTATGAACATTTACAAATGTGTCATTTTAAAAATAATATCTATGGAATCGTTATTATTAAATTACCATATATAACATATTTCGCATTTTAAAATAATGAGATCGAAATTCTGTACTCGGTTGACGCATTCCATGTCATATATTTAGCATACTGAGTAAGCGTTTAATGCCTATTGAACAGTTGTTATCAGGTGAATAAATACACATCATGTAAAAAACGTGCAAAGTAAATTTACTGAACTCAGATCAATGACCGTACACTCACAATGAATTGTTAAAATGCAAAATGTTAGAAAAGTTAATGTACAAATAAGATACATTCATTTCTTTGTCTCATTTTAAAATTGCATTGACTTCTATAAATATGCATATATTAAATATTTTTCAAAAATTGACAAAATGCATTTACAGATAAGTGATATCTTCTGTAAGATAAAACGTGTAGATTTTAAATTTAATATAAGGACAATGTTTAAAATTTTCATTTTAATTGCATTGAAAGTTATTATTGCAAACGGCATGGAGACATCGAAGATTAAGAGTTCTGGCGTAGTGCAAACGCGGCACAAATGACTCGGTGCGTCATTATATTGAATAGAGTATGTATAAACTTCATTTATTTATTAGAACATTTGGTCCAACTATGGACATTTTGGGTATTTTAAACCGCTAAACTAGCTATGAGGAGGATCAATAATTCAATTTGATAAAAATTAATCAAATATAATGATAATCATTAAAATACTATGAAATTAGAAGCATGATTTAATAATTAGAGAACTAACAATGTCATTCTCTTTATGATAAATCAGTAGCATGAATAGACCATAAATGAATACTAAGAAAGTATAGTGGAACATGAATTATTATGATACCCTTCAATGAGACTAAGGATGCAAAACTCAAGACTGTAAACCGGCACTAGAAATTTTAATACTTAATTTTAGTTTATATGCAGTTCAAAATATTCATAATCACTTGCTTTAAGAGTTAGTGCAACTGTAATGAAAATTGCATGTCAAACATTCAATGGCACCTTCAGTGGCATGTACAGTTCTCAATACATTTATGTAATATACCCTTTTTAAAAGAGAACCGTGTTATGCAGTAGCAATGTTATATGGGTTGTACAGATGCTTTAACTGATATAATAATTCAATAAATCTTATAGTTTTGCCATATCCACTAGTTTGCCTATTAAACCATGGTTTAGCTCCAATAATCTTGATACTAGAAAGCTGTAATTTGGCATGGGTATACATAATAATCAATCACATTGACAAAGTGTAAAATCTTGACAAAAAAATTGTGTTAGGATATCTCCCCTACATGTAGTGGGATAGCTAAATAAAATATATTATAACTGTGAAAACCATTTTTCAATGCTAGCTACCAGCATTAATTTTTGTTAGAGACATGCTTGCCCCCTCTGCCCACTGGGTAAATGGTTATTCTTGGACATGTGAATAAATTTGCGGCAGTGGTGTATATAAAGAAGTTAAAAGGAAAACTATTATAGCTAAGTAGACTTTACAAGTTAACAAATAATAGTCCACTAACTTATAAATTGTACTTGGAGAAGTAAAAAGAAAAATTATGTAGATATTCTATTGAAAATTACTTAGATAAAATTGTTAGTTGTGTAAATAAGGTAGTAAATATAAGCTTATGAACCATGTAAAATTGTATCATCAATCAATAACACCTGTCTTGTGGGCCTGTTTTGAGACATTAATAGCTGTTAAACCAAGAACTTAATTAAAGAGTTCATAATATCAAACAAGAAAACCCCCTTCCAAGTCTAAGGTATGTAATGTAAGTCTGATGACATTTCTACAATCTGTTATTTTTAATATTTAAAAAAATATATATTGAGCAACATTTTTAAAAATATATGTATGAATGGAATGTCACAGTACTGTTTTAAATAAAAGAGTCCCTTAACTATCAATCATAAAGTTAAAAAATATACATATGACATGGAATCCTTCTATAACTTTTAATTGAACAGTGCACACGAGCATGTTAAGAATGTTATAAAAATATTCATGAATCATTTGATGTTTCAGAGAACGTTGCATTTCATGAAATGATGACTTAAAATGGTAGACTGGAAAAGCCCAGGTGACTCTTTAAGTGTTCCATTTTTGAAAATTTGTAACAGAACATTAAAATATGTAGAATAAATATAGGAAAAAATATATTCACTGTTGTTGCAACAAGGGAAGAAGCAAGAAGTGTTAATTTAATGAAGCATTTAATATATATGAATAATCTTACATTCATTTCACATTCATATTCATGACTAACACTAAGCATTTTGTTATGTGCTTACTCTGTATCCCATTTTTTTATGCAAATAACTTGACAACAGAAGCATCAGTATAGAGTATTCACGCTTGTTTCCACAGGAGTTTGTATTACATCTCCTTAAAATAAAAATACAATGATAATTTGTTTATGATGCAGTGACAAGAAGTAATTTCTTTAATCCCTTAGGGCAGTGTTTTAGTACAGTAGGTATAAATCTAATTTAATCACTATGACTTACGATCAAAAATGAAATGGAGAAAGATATATGTAAGGCCCTTATTAATACTACTAAATATTGCTTTTAGAATTCAAAACAAATGTCTGGTTTTAAAATTATATATTTTTATTCAAAAGTATGATTCTAGAATAAGTATTTGATTACTATTGATATACTAATCTCCTGTGGATATTAGGCAAATAACTAAGTAACCTAGAGAATAAAGATATTCCACTTTGGAAAAATTAGGGGAAAGCTGGATTATTGCATAAACCTTCTTGAACCTTTTATTTGTGGTTCTAAACAAAATCCTAAAAGTTCCCCTTGGTCCGCTACTAGTTACTTGGAATCAACAGTCACAAAGTATGGTTTTTCATTACTATTTAATTAATGGTCATTATTATTGAAGAAATAGTACTTATCAAATTTATAGATGAGAAAATCTCCTTAAAAACATATACTTTTTTGGTAAGATTAACTGTTTTAGAGATAATTTAATTCTAAAAGTTGTAATGTTTTTATTTGTCTTGAAACATACACTTCTTTCCATATCCCCTTTGAGGTAGAGTACAAGACGTGTTCTTCTTTAAGTGTTGTCCCCAGAAGGCCTGATCCATGTCCTATTGCGATTGAAAACTTAACTTATTGAGAAAAATTGTTACAGATTTCATTTCCATCCTCTACTTAATCATCTCTTTGTCATCTTTTTCTTTTCTTTGTTTCAATTTATATTGTTTCAATGAAGAAGCACTGTGGATCGATGCTGGTTAATAGGATCGTCATTATCAATAACATTACAAGTATCACATGATATATTCGAACACTTCTGTCATGACAATTACCACATATTGGTGAACAGAATAATCCAACTTTTCTGCAATCACAATTTAAGTTACAAATACAAATTTAAGACTATATACTAAGAATTTTTTTAATTTACAAACTTGTTAACTACTATTTTTTTTTGATAACAGTTACTGTTAACAATATTTTTGTGAAAAACATATGTTGTGACTTTTGACCTCATATAACTTTTGTAGCAGAACATGAATTAATGGGACCTTTTGAGATTTTCTTTAGAACTCTAAATAGGTTTAGGCAAAAATTCAGCTATCTCTTAATCATTCCGAAGTTTGGACTTTTTTGGTTTTTAATCCCTGGACTTTTAGAACCTACATATAAAAAGCCAAAAGCAAAACAGTTCACTATCTTCTTCTCAGAAGAGAAGATAGAAATCTGTCAACTGATGGTCTTTCATTTTCCTTTATTTAAACTATTGACGAGCTTTAGTGTTATCAATAAAAAAATTTGGAAACAGTTAATTTTATTTTCCCTTCACCTTCAATATAGTCAAGGCTTTCATTTAGAAGTTATGTAGAAGTTTCTATTTATTATACTTTATGCTCTTTGTCTACAATTTACAATTTTGTACAATGCTCAATATAGTTTTTATCATTTACAATTAATTATATGTTATATATCATTCCCTATGCATAATTAAACATTATGATATCAATGATAAGTGTGAGTGTGCCCAAATTATGCATAAAATGTGTTGCTTTTTAATATGTTACTAACATATAACTGTTACATAGTAAAACAAGATTGCAAAAACCTTTTTATACATCATTTTTAAATGACATTGGCACTGCTATAGAGCATAAAAAATTATATGTAATAAATATAGAGATATAATCCTAGTACAATATACTTCAATAATGTTCAAATTTAAAAATTTAATGAATTATGGTTAAATTTCAACCATAGACGACCAAGAGTTTTGGACGGAAAGGTATATGTAAGCAGTGAGGTGATACGAGCCAGATAACTCAAAACCTTAAGTACTGTCATTAAAAATATATGAAGTTTGGAATTATGAACTACACCTCTAAGATGGATGTAACAATGTAATTAATGGTGATATCAAATTTATTTCTTATTTCAGCAGTTTTTTAGTCTTACAATAACAAAATGCACCTAGTACACAATTCACAAAAAATTTGAAGATGTTTAGAACTATGTCACACCGCATTATTGAAAAAAAAAATTGTACTCACTGATCATACTTATGTAAAGAACCACTGACAGAGAGGACATGTCGGTAAAGAACATCGACTCTGACGCCATATAAATTGACGGACTGCTGCAAGAACAAAGCCAATTCAACAAAGTTGGGGGTGGGACATATAGCATCAGTTTCATCGGCTTCAAGCGCATGTAGGCCCGCTTCTGTTAAATACTCTTCCATTAACTACAATAAAAATGAAGAACGTCATTTATAATATGTGAAGCCTAACATCAGAGAACTTGGTTGAAACCTACCGCGCTTAGGTCTGTATCGAAGCTGCGGCTTTTGTCGATTGACCGCGTCAGCTCCGCTACGATTTCTTCCAGACGCTGAGAGTTCATGCTCCACTGTGACTCGCACCGAGACAAAACTTCCCTGAAACTCGTGATAACATCACTGGTACCGCTGAAGTAAGCCCTCGGCGTCTGGCGCCAAAACTCCTGTCAAGCGTCCGTTTTTAGTTTTACATTCTGTTTACTTTTGGCGTCTAACGAATGCGATTTTACTTAATCAATAATTACCTTTGAGCTTCCAAATACTCGGCGTCCATTTCCTAAACAAAAATTGTAGCCTTACAACAGATAAAGCTACAAGGTGTCCAATTGTTATTGTTTTCAAAGACTTTCTGCTCAAAATGTCAGTGAACACGCGCTACTGTGGCGCCATCCCACGTATTCGCAATACATAAAATCATTTTGCTTGAGCTGTCAAAATACGTACTTCCGTCAAATTGACATTTCACCATGGACAATATATTACTTATTCCGTGCGGAAAAATCGTATCAACGACAACCGAAAATGGTATATATTTTCTTAAATGTTTCGTCCGTATCATAGAAAATAAAACCTAAATATTTTATAAACAGAATCAATTTTAAGCACCCTAAATTTACATGAAACGATCAATGGATTTGAATGTAGCGAGAGAGGCATACAATTATCATACAATATGGAGTCATGTGGTCTTTAAGTACCTTTCTGAGAAATAGGTACGAGTTTATAAATTAAATTACAAAATAGCTTTGACCCAATTTGTTATATTTGAGAAATAACTACCACATCATGAACGTCATATTAACCTAGTTTGTAATGCGACATTCTTTATTTGAAAAAAGGAGC
Organism: Eumeta japonica; assembly: GCA_005406025.1. Lineage (NCBI taxonomy): Eukaryota > Metazoa > Arthropoda > Insecta > Lepidoptera > Psychidae > Eumeta > Eumeta japonica. The sequence goes on along the minus strand of BGZK01000498.1, from coordinate 276,821 downwards.
ATATATAATAAAAATAAAAGGAAGATAATACTAACATACATTTAGGACGATCGAAGCGATTTCATCACCAAGCAGCAGTTATATTGCATTTCGACCTTCTTTTTATAAAAAGAAACTACTTAAACACTAGACATGAAATTTATTGCAGTTTTATATTTCAGTAGTTTAAATGTGTTATTTGTAATTAGTTTCAAAAAAAAGTTGAATAACATAATAAATAAATGTGTTACAATGTTTTATTAAACAAAAATCTGGAAGATGGCGTTTAGATAGCTTTAATGTCACCAATAGTATATACCCAATAGTTTTAACTGTACAACACAAACTTCAACTGAAATTTATGATTTATTTTCTAATTCGTTGCTTCAAAAACTCTTAGCAACATCTGTCGAACCTTTCTATTGACTGTTATAAAAAGAAACATTAATGCTATCTACATAAATACTGCAATCGCTTTCAACTTTTAAAACAAATCTTGAATATTCTACAAAATAATGGGTTTATAAATAACATTTGCTTATTAAAAGCATAATTAAGTGAAAGTAAATTTAATAAATTTAATATAGTAAATAAATAAAATGTCTTAGTTGCCGTAATTAATAGGGACTTAATTAATAAACGAGTTTAATGACAATCAATCAAATCGACTAATCGATTTTCCAAAAAACTACTTTTGTTTTAAGCCTATTAAAATATTTTCATATTGGTTTTTAATATTGGGGCTGAGAACTGCGAAGTTTAGTTTCTACTCATAATCAAAAGAATCGCATTAAACATATTAGAATGGGAAAAGGTTTTTTCGTCTTTTATAAGTGAAAAGTTGCAATAAGATTTTTTTGGTTGTATTGTTTTTATCTGGCTAGTTTTGATACCATTAAATAGACGACATTTTAAAAAAAGAATAATAAAATTAAAAATGGTGTTTCACTTTTTTTTCTATTGTTTTCCTGTCCACTAAAATAAATGAATCTAATGTAGAAATTCAATATATTTTGAAGTTATTTTTACAAAAAGGGGAAAGTGCGACACAAACCGCGAAAAAAATTGTAATGCTTATGGACCTAAAACAGTGTCGATAAGAGTATCACAAAACTGTTTGAAGCGTCTTCAGTCCAATAATTGTAATGTTAAAGATGAACATCGCTCTGATAGCTCTGATCGATCTGTTACCTATAAAATCGATGCCATTTTGGAAAAAAGTAGAGCAAGGTTGGCATATTAGTTCTTATAATATACTGAATATGTGAGAATCGATCACAAAACAGTTTTGACCCATTTGAAATAAGTTAGACATACAAAAAAACTAGATGCGTGGGTTCCACAAAAGCTCATATAAAGAATTTAATTAATTATGTGCTCATTTGCTACTTTCTATTGACGCGTAATGAAATCGAACTGTTTTTGAGGAGATTTATCACTGGTGATGACAAATTGATTATTTATGACTAGAACGTGCGAAAAAGATCTCGGTTAAAAGGCAAGCAAGCTCCACAGATTATAGCGAAACCCGGATTAACTCGCAATAAGTTGATGCTATGTGTATGGTGGAATTGGAAGAGCATTATTCATTATAAGCTTTTATAATGGGCAAATCCATCAATTCTGATCTCTACTGCTAACAGCTGATGAGACTCAGGCAAGAAATAGAAAAAAGATCAAAATTGATCAATAGAAAGCGTGTTGTTTTTCATCATGATAATGTCAGACCACATACATTTTTAGCGATGATATATCGAGTAAGTTTGGTTGAGAAGTGTTAATGCATCCTCCTTATAGCTCTGATCTTCTACCGTCATATTTTCACCTGTTTCTGTCTCTTCCAAATTCTTAAAATTGTGTTAGATTAACATCAAGAGAGGATTTTCAAAACGATTCGGAGTTCATTTCTAGTATGCTTTCCATTTGAAAAACAATAATACAAGTTTAAATGTAATTGCTTCGTATTAATATCTAAATGTGTTATCAATTATTATTTTTAGAAAAAATATATATACAGAGAGAGAGAGACAGTGGCTGTATCTGTGAGCTACATCAAATACTAATATATAATAGGTCAGTTCATCATTGTATAATATATCCAGTACCTATAATGTGTAGCATTTTTTATTTATTTTGTAACAAATTTAGTATTTAACAGAAAATTTTGATATAGCAGATTTACAAGTATTCAAAACTCACACATGCTACTCTGTCGAAAATAAGAAGAAATTCGGATGAAAAATTTTAAATGCACTTAAAAGGAAAAAAAATTGCATCAATTATTTTTATGCATATATTTTTGAAATAAAAATATTTTCCAATGATTAAAGTATAATTTTATTTAAAATATATATACTTTATACGATACGATTCGCGAACCATTAGAAAGTTATACTTTTAGCTAGTTTATTACATAAGACTGTTTTCGCTAGTTTTTGGCTCCCTCCCCCCTATTATAAAAAAAATAAGAATAGACTGATCCACCCCCCCCCCCTGTTTAATATTTATTACGTGAGAATCTAAAGGAAATAATGAATACTCGTTTAGTTTGTTTTAATTTTTGTTTTTCAAAGTAACAATTTTTAGAAATGTTTATTTGGTACCTACAAAGGCACTAATAATTTTTACTTTTTTGTAGTAATAAATTTTGGTTTTAATCATTCATCTTTATCTACATAAAATTTTCAAACCAGGGGCTCAAAACCCACTCGGAAAGTGGATCTGCCACTGGAACATCTCTAATAATTAATAGGTGTTGCTTCTAGATGGTTATTTAAGATTGTAACGTCATTGACGTCCACCCATTTCACATCAGCCCCGATGCAGTACAAAACTTCTTTACCTCGCCTTGAATATATGGCTAAAGCGTTTTCTATTTCAATATTTGAAATACATTCATGCAGTTTTTTATAAAGTTGTGCTGCCTTTTTCGACGCAAAGTATTTAGAGCATATTAAACAAATTCTTTGTATGAGGGCATCTTGTATTAATGGATAGTAAAAATTGTAAGTAAAAGTCTTAAATGGGGCCTCAACTTCCATGTTTAATGATTGTCGCACAAACAACGATACGAAGCGATCGGATGCTTTAACATCCTCTGAGGAGGGAAACATGAGCTAAGGTTCACCTCTTAAAGGATATGATGGAGGAAAAAACCCTTGCGGAAGGATTTTACGAATATCACTCCTTATATCATCACAGCATTTCTTATTAGTGCATTTTACAATTTGTAAAAAGTATTGGGATAGTTGCACATATATTGCATAACAGTGTTGATCATCTAATACATCTGTCATTTCTCCAACGTCTTCACTGTCTGGAAGCAAATATTCTACCACTACTGGTTCATTATTTATAATAATTGACTTTCCAAATTTCTGACAAAATTTTAACTGCCTGAGCAAATTTTTTCAGCTCTTAATCAGAATTGGTAGTTTTTCAGCTTGCATCGAGATGGTCGCCGAAGGTATCATGTAGTAGCATCAGACCAGACAATGGAAGACTCAACGGTGCCATATGTCTTTCAACCCTGTTGAATGCACTTCTACCAGAATGCATTTGTTGCTACAAAAACGTTATCCGAGTTAAGCTCCTTCATTTTTCATCGGTTTGACTTTCAAACATAGTTATATTAATAATAGCGTTAATAAGCTCGGATTGATCCTCTTCAAATCTTGGACGGCCAGGACTGTCTGCAAACCGTATCTCTAAATTTAATTCATTTTAGCAATATTTGGCATGTTGAACAAATAAATAGTTAAATGTACATATAATCGAATAATTATTTTTTTGGTTACATCTGGATGCTCTTCACAAATCTTGGTCAGCAAAGTTTTTCGCTTTTTCCTGTATTTGGATTGGTATTAAGAATTTCGTTTTTGCGAAATCAGTTTTTTTTCTCCGTTTCTAAATTGGATTTTACGTGTTTTATCTTTTTTATCTATATCTATGCCTTGTAATCTACTGTCAGGGGCGGTGAGCTCGGCGTTTAACTGTGATTCAAGATAAGTGATTCGTTTTTCGGTATTGGACTGTGCTAGCGTGATGTGTTACGGCTTTAATATGTTATTATTTTGATTGTCGTCTTCAGATTCAGCTTTACGTTCAACTTTTTCTACTTCTGGACGATTTGATTGCTAGGTTGATTGCTGGGTTGTAGATACGGACTTAGAAATACTTGCCTTGGTAAAAAACTTTATTATATTAACTTTTTTTCTCGCACATTCTTCAAGTAGACTTCTTATTTTGTTTAATCCAAGGCTTTTTATTTTGTCTAAAGATAAAATTTTGTCCAATATTTGGTTTTGGAAACTTTTAACACCTTTACCGTGATTCGCCTTTGCTGCTTTCCAAAACATATTACTATCTTCTTGGATTTTTTGACTGGAACGTTCCTAATACAAATAACATTTTTTGTATACATCAAATAACCTTTTATCTAAATCGGCCTTTGACAAGTAATTCATGATTAAAACACAATAAAGACATTTACTGTGCAATTGACATACATCAATAAAAAAAACTATTCACAAACTTCAATAATTCAATTATTATTTAACTACAATATTAAAATTATCAATGCAATAAACTGTGTTGTTTATGCAAACAAGTGACGACTAGTCCACAAGCGGGAAGCTCGCGGGTGGCGCGGGTCCGTTGCCATGGAAATGAAAATCGTTTACCTATACGCATCCGAGCGAACTTCAAAACTTGCGCGGTTGCCCGCGCTTTTTCAAAGTTTAATTATAACTTTACGAATTTTTGTGATCTTACGTAAGAACTATCAAAACTGCCTCCCACCCCCTTGTAAGAAAAAATAAGACATGGTCAACCCCTACCCCCCTAAATCCTCTTACGTAATAAATGAATGGCGCCTTGGGAATAATGCAATAAGCAGATTTAACGCTCCCAGGTACTTTTTCGCTTCGTTCCTATTTTACACCATTGCGACGCTTTTGTGACGAACTTCACAAAGGCAGAGTTTCGTTCGTTGTACTGTAAATGTTAGGATTGGGGGGGGTGCACTTTAATACACGGGGCACATTGATACTCTACTCATATTTCAAAACCGAAAAACATTGCGAACATCGGTACATTACTAGAACGCTCATGGACAAACACAATAATGGCAGTTGTGACGGCGCTCGCTGCTAATTCGCCGCTCGGCTTCAACAGGTGTAAACGTGTTTGTGCTGCCACTGACTAAAATTTTACGTGATATGTGAACGTGTATTACAGTCAAGTTATTAGTAGTTTTTATGGTTTTATTTTACCAAAGGTAAATGATGATATACAAACGTGATTTTGAATAATGTTTTAAGTAAAATGTTCAATAGTAAATTAATTGTTTATAAAAAAACGTCCGTTGAGGCACTTTGATTCAATAAGGTACGGGCCACAATGATACGTATCAATCTGCCCCTTCAGTGAATTATTCTGCCCCGTCTGTGTATGAAAGTGCCCCGTCATTAAAAATTCAATGTTTTCTTTTTTTTTTTTTGTAGAAAACGGTCCTCGCCTATAAACCCAAGACTAACAGAAAAGACATTGGTGAAGAGAGCGTAAAAGATGCTATACGCGAAGTACTGTGACTTTATATATATGCAAAGCGGCTGTCAAATATGGAATCAAAGTTGCAAACTTACAACATCGCATAGAAAAGTTCAGGCAATCATTTGAAGCAACCAGGACTTCATCTTCTACACATACAGCATCTTCGCCACCAGCATCAGCACCGTCTGTGGAGATGGTACAAGCAGAATCGTCTTCATCGCATGCTGAATTACCATCATCAGATACTGCTAGTGCATCGTTATCGAACATCTACGGGTCAAAATATACCATTGCATAAGTTTTTTCAAAATAAAACTATAAAGCACTGACTGAATATTTATTAAATTGTAGTAAAATGCACTACGGTCTTACCCTAAAGCAGCTTTTGACTTTGGCGTACGAGTACGCGGAATCCTCTATTTTCAGTACGGGTTATCATGACTATACATACGAAAATAGTCACAACGCGGAACAAGATTTAGACTTTGTATATACGGAAACAAGTCACAATGATAACATTGCTGATAGAGAACTAAATAAAACGCCTGTTTTTGGAGACCGACCCGTTTAATAAAGTGCCTGATGTTGACGAATCTCTTCGAGCTTCCTCGTCGATTCTTTCTCCAGAAATAGTAAGACCTTACCCAGAAAAAGCCACCATTGAAAACGCCCCAAAAAAGAAGGGGCAAGAAAAGGGGCGTTCAAAAGTATATGCTGAGACGCCAGAAAAAAAATGATTAGAAAGGTTACGCAAGGAGAAAGAGAGAAATAATGAACTACAAAAAGTTAAACAACGTGCCAAAGAAATGAAAAATGCAAAGAAGCTATTGGGATTATCGAAACCAAAAAAGAAAAAGAGGAAAGTGGTATCTTTGCCATTAAAAACAGATTCCGATTCTAATCAAAATGAAATCGTGATGACACTGATGCCATATTCGAATCAGAAGATGAGGTTAATCATAAAGTTGTTAACCCTGAAACAATAAACGTCAGAGATTTCTTGCTTATTAAATTCGAGAAGAAGAAAACTGTCATTTATTATGTTGCCAAAATTCTATTAACATATGAAATGACAGAGTATCAAGAGTCATAACTCAGAAAAAAAGCAGGGTCTTCTAAATTTGTATTTCCCATTGTGGAAGACAAAGCAAATGTAGATGTTAAAGATGTAGTTTTGCAATTACCAAAACCAATTTACTCCAAAGGTATATCTCGTACATCATCGTTTTACTCATTTTCGGTAGATTTAATGGGATGTAATGTGCAGTAGATATTGATATAAAACAATATAGTGTTCTTTTTTAATGTTGGTGAATTTATAACCACTTTGTTAAATTTGTGAAAGTCTATACATAAGTTCGTAATGTTTTTGATTAGACATGTTTAGAAAAAGATTTATTATTTTGATAGGAGGATCTATCAAGTTACGTTATTGTTTTTGTGAACCTTGTGCAATTATTAAGTCTGTTTGCTTCTTATTTAACTGATTAGATAGTACCTAAAAGAAAGTTACAGGAGCTAATTATAAGTTGACTAATTGTGTTTTTTTCATTGTTATTTTTTCAAACTTGAGAGACTGATTAAAAATAATGTTTCTACGTAAAATAAAGTTGATTTGTGATCTCATTCAATCATATGTTTTTTTATTTGTTCTTTTTAAGCAATAAAGCAGTCAAGATGGTGGAATATCTGATAGTACTTGTGGTTTTCGACTAAGCATCAAACTGCCCCACCCTATATATCAAAGTGCCCTGTAGGTGGGGCAGAATAATGCAAAACCGTTTTTTCATTAAATCCAAAATAACTATTTTACTGATAACTTAGCGGGTATTTCATACCAAAAATTTAAACTGAATAATTGAGCTATCCATACGTCAAAAAAAATTGAAATATGACGTTTAAGTCTGTGAAACTGGGTTTTGAATTTTTGTGCATTAATGTGCCCCCCTCCCCCCACATTTAACAGAAATAACACAGCTTTTCAAAAAAGTGTCCTGAAACCCATAGAAAGTTGTTTGTTTTTTATGCATTATTAATAATAATATAACCTCACGCCTATTTCCCAGAAGGGAAGGCAGAGACTATAGATTTTCACATAGTACGATCTTTGTATATATCTCTCTTGTCTCACTGATATCTATAAATCTTTTCATGTAAGCTCGTCGGTACTGGGTGCTTAAAATGCATTTAAGTATGCAGAATATTCAACTTTTCGTAATAAGAATTATTCGGACAAATTTAATTAAATTTAATTTTATAGACATACTTTTAAGAATTATCCTTTGGGGAGTTTATTCGATTATTATTTTATTATTCTCACAATAATAACAAAATCTTATAATGCTTGCTTTTTCAAATCGTAAAACAAATAGACTATATAATTTTAGGCTATAAATCACGCTAATTGAAGCGTTATTAATCTAACAAAAAAAAAACCGGGTCGGACAATAAAAGTTTATGTGATTTACGATCGCGTGAAACCCTTGTTCCTTAATTTATCTCGTGGACTAGAAATGTACAGAGCCTCCATTTTTATTAAATTATCGTAAATTTGTTGATAAGAAATAAATAAAATATAAATATGAACAAAACTGCTTTTATTTATTTGTAATGTGGTAAAAGCTCAGAAGATACATTTTCTTTGATTATAACTTCCTCTTTCTTTGCAACGGAACTACAAATACTTAGGAGTCACGCTCGATAAAAATCTACACTTCCGAGATCATATCGAGCGTGTTAGAAATACTGCACTTTTCTACAAAGCAAGGCTCGGGGCCGTGCTTGGTAGAAAAAGTAAACTATCTAGACGTAATAAACGTACCATATACAAAATGTGCATTAGGACGGTGATGACATACGCGTCTCCCGTCTTCGCTCACGCCGCTCAAAAGCACTACATAGACTACAGGTAATACAGAATAAATTCTGTAGAGCCGCAACGGATGCACATTGGTGTGTTCGTAATTCAATTCTCCATAGGGACTTAGAACTCCCACTATTTCCAAATATGAAGGACGCATCGAAGCGATTCTTCGACATCGCGGGATCACATCCCAATGCGCTCCTACGCGCGGCGGTTGACTATCAACCGCCGCATCCCACCCACCTTATCCGTAGGCCACGAAACGTACTTACCGATCCACCTGACGCTCTTACAGCGGCAGTTGAAAGCCTAATGACGTCAACGACGCATGACTGACTTAGAGTAGGTCTATCCGTTAGTCAGGTCATCGACCTAAGCTCCCTTACTCCACCCGGCCGCCGCTAACCGCCTCCGGCCGGGCAGGAGGGAAGGGAACCGACCCGTGACGGTTTCCTGCGACATCCTATGCCGAGACGACTTCCACCAGGCGTCGTCCATAGCGCATGTCACGCGCCGTCGGCACTCGCATGTGCCGTCCGGCCGCACTCGGTGAAGCTATCAAAGTCGTCTGACTTGTCATCTGACTCGTCTCGACCAACTAAATAGCATAGCCGACCCAATTACTTCACTTTCAGGAGGAATTTTTTAGTGGGTTTCAGTCCCACACTACCCACGCGTACGGGCGCGAGGGTGTGCAGGATAGACATTTTTTACCTCCTCCTCGTCGCAAGAGGGAAACAAAAAAAAAAAAAAAAAACCTCTTTCTTTTTAATGAAAATTTTCTTTTTATGTTCCTTCACAAAAAGTTGTCTATTTTATCTACATTTAAAAAAGATATAATAACTACAGGGTTTTAGTCCAAATTCTATAACATAACTTTATTTGCTTATGTTCGGTCGCAGGGGCACAACCGTCAATGGTTGTGCCCCTGCGACCGATTTCCGAAACATATAGAACGAAACGAAGCGACTGCCATTTAGCACCCCATTTTTTAGTTCTTTCATTTTTCTTGTTTACAATCCTTTGAGGGTCTTTTAATAGTTAATTATTGTCTATTTTTATCATTTGATGGATATTTGTTTATATAAAAATAATATTAAAAAAAAATTAAGTTTAGTTTTTTTTCAATTAGCACCGTATTTTTAAAAAATGTGATATATATTTTATTCAAACTTGTTTGATGCTTAATTATAGTTGATGAACAATAATTTATTACTATTATCTATTGAATAAACAAAAAAATATGTACTTAGATATTGACAATCGAGAGATAACAAAACATTACCTATGAAATTTTACGTTTCATAAAAGTCGGTTTTTTTAGGTTTTGTTATCAAAAAGTTTATATTAGGTATTGTGTATTATGTAACAAAAAGTTTTGAGATAATAGAACTTTCAAAAATTGAATAAAATGTTTGTATAAAGTACTTTAGTGTGTACTATGTATGTACTATGATATACATACATTGGTTTACGTATTAATCAAAATAAATGACGAATTTTTAGTATATCTTCATTAGGATAATTCGATTGATTTAAATTTACCAAAAAAATACAATTTTTCCAATATTTTGCCGGATAATAAGCACAGATATCCAATCATTTCAATGGTTTTGTCATACTCTTACTGTCCAATTCAGAAACATTGTATTAAAACCAGTAATAAGCGAAAGCTTAGCATCATGCTTATTGATTCTGGGACAAAATTGAAATCAAAGCGTGGCCCGAGTCTGTTTAATTATTGAAATGATAACACTCTCCCAGCTTGTCTGTCAGTATTAAGCTAAGATTGTTAATCACCATTATATCAAGTTTTACAAGTGAGACTTGGCGCAAACTTGATAATCGAGATTGGGCCGAGGCTTGGTGAACAAAATTACCAAAGTTTAATTAAGCTATCATCTTAGTTAACAAAAATAATCATTGAAACCAAAGTTGCTATTGTCGACTATGGAATTTATATATATATATATATATATATATTCATTGTGTAACGATAATTTCATATTTGTATCTAGTTTCTGCTTTGAACGAAAATTTGATTTAATTTTATGATTGAACTGAATATCAATCCCTGGACTCTGGTGGAATATCGAATTACTAGCAGTACGTCGACTGTTAGATAAAAGGCTAGGTAAAAAAATTATTATTTATGATTTTATAGTTTAAGCCAATTATTTAATGTTCTTAAAATTAAAATACCCAAATTATCTATATTAAATAATTGTCGATACATATTTTTTAGGAAAAAGTAATGTAAAATGAATAATAGTCGAGTAATTATAACTTTCGATCGCGAAATTTTTATATCTTAAACAAATTTTGACTATTAAATAATAAAAAACATGTTTTTACTGTATGCTATAATACAAAACAGAGTTTAGACATGTATATTTTCCATTGTTTGTATCTAGATAAATACATATTTTGTGATTACGTAAAAATAACGATAATCGATCTAATTAACTACAATTAAACTTCATACGATTCTAAATCAAGATATACTTATAAAACATTTATCAAAAAAAAAGTTAGGTCAATTTTTTTTGTTTATAATCAAATATCCATCAAATGATAAAATTACACTATTAATGACTATCAAAAGACCATGCAAGAAAGAAAATAGCAATAACTCAAAAATAGGATATTAAATGGCAGTTGCTAGAAACACAAACTAACTATTAAAAAAAATGTTTATTATTTTTATCGTAGTTTTTGCTTATGGTATACACTGTGTACGCTGAGGTTGAATAGCGTTTGATAAGTAATGTTTGTAAATTTACAAATTTTGAAATCAAGAAAGAAATAAAGTTTGCATCTTATTTGTCCAGAAGCAAGTGGCATAGTATTATACCAAAAATAAATTGAAATGGGCATGTCGCGCTGTTATTCGGTGATGAAATGTTTATTGATACTTTTCAATATCGTTCTCTTGGTAAGTTAAAAATTTTATAAATCTCCATAAAAACACTTTTATGTGATAAAGTAGTAATCTTTTTACACAAATTTGGTTAAAAGCGTTGTGTAAATTGTGAATATACTAGAAAAGAGTAGCTCACGGTTGACTACTCCAAAGGACTGGAGTAGTTAAAATACATTTTTAATATTGTGAGTATTTAAATTAACTAAACGATTTGACTGAAAAGTGATTCCGATTGCATTATTTTGAAATTAAATAGAATTATTATTAGCCAAGAGACAGTAAAACTATTGTTCTTACATGCTTAATTACAATTTTGGTTTTAGTCTTTTTTGTAAATATGTCATTTTAAAATGACCAGCTCAAACAATTTTTATTCGTTGGTAACTAAGAAATTATTAATTTTTAGGATCTTTGGTTTATTATATTGTAATTAGAGCTTGCATAAACTTATAGTTCAAGTCAGGGCTGAAATGTAAATACTGCTAGTGCTCTGCAATCCCTAAGCAGCACAGAAAATTAATTTTGAAGAATTTTCTAGCATTATTACATCATTTAAGTAAGCACTATTCCCCTAATTGCATTTATATATTTTTTAAAGTATTTTAAAAGGGGAACTGGTCATGCAAGCTACCTGAGAGCAGGTGGTCACAGCCGCCCATGGACACTTGCAACCCCAGATGAGCCACCGATTTATTGATAATCTCTTGGGTAGGAATAGGATATCTGATAGAGAGGAGCAGAAAATCACTAGAACTCTCACTTACTGAATGAAACAGCAGTGGAAACTGCTACTTTACATCAGTATTCCCTGACAATATATTATCTCACCAATTAAATCAGCACATTTTCATGCTGCAGCCCAGTTGATCACATTATGGCTCCATCACTTTTAATTTTATTTTATTATTTAAATCTATACATATAATGAAACTGTAAACGAGCCGTGTCTGCATATTAAATATTTTTTCCAAAGAAAAAACAGCTTATACTTGTCATAATTATATTACCAAGGCCAAAACCATGGTTTTTAGAATTTTGGTCTCTCTCTGTGGGTTTGTGCATGCTAATCTCAGAAACAGCCTAACCGATTTCAATATGATTTTCACTGATGTATTTTGACAAGCAGCCCATAACATTTAATGTTTATTTCATTCCATTTGTTAGATAAATGAAAAAGTTGTGTTAATTTGTACATATATCCATACATCAATCTCTTGAATTATGTATGCCATTTACTAATTTGATTGAAAATAAATGAAACAATTTAGGAAGACTATTCTTTACATATATTTATGAATATACTTATTTGGTAACTTAACCTATTATAGTTAGAAAAAAATTGGTTTTTTTGGTTTTATTGTGTTTGCCCAAAATATTGTGTTTATTGTAAATATTTTATTTTTGATTAAAAGTAGCTATGATATGTAGAGATTAAGGTGGTAGGTACATTTTTATTTTTGTTGTGTGTTTTTAAATATTTTATTATTGTTAATGTATAAATTAAATAGAGAAAAATAATATGTATAACTTCCATTTGTTTTATTATGTTTGATTAAAATCGTCTCTCTATCCTTAAGTATGATTGAAGTTAATTATTTGTATAAAATAACTCACTTCATTCTTACTTAAGGATAGCTATAATGTAGCCTAAATTTTATTTTGATATCAGCAATTGTCCCAGCTTCATCCAAACCGGAATCGTTACTGGTAGTGGAATCTAAATAGTAAGCGGGACGGGAGTAGAATCGAGATTCAAAATCGGGAGTGATTGAAATTGAGTATGAGACCAATATCCAAGTTGAGTGTGCAACTAAAATTAAAATTAATAGCTTGCCTGGAATTGGAATGAAAAACAGTTTTTAAATCATATTTAAAAGCAGGACAAGGCTCAAAAGTGCGACATAGATCTGAATCTACTTAAATCAAGACCAAGTTTGGAATCCAAAGTGAGATCACAATTGAAATTGAAAGTGAGACAAATTGGCATTGAGAGCAGAATCAGATATGGGATAGTGATTGGCATCATGATTGAGAATGTGATTAGTTAATATATAAAATGAAAGGATTCATTCCATGTCAATGCAGGCGGAAGCTAGCATTACATATATATGTATATATTAATTTAATTTTTGATAGTTTTCCTGTTTGTTCTGTACTTATATCTGTTTAGGACATTGTAAGTTCTGACCACTTTACTCATGTAGAAGGTAAAGAATTTTGCTTTTTTTTTGCTTATATGACTAAAAATAATATTTTCATTCTATATTTTGATATTCATCTCACTTTGCATGTTCTTTCAATAATATTACACTCTTGCAAAACTATAATGGGATCTTCAGTGTGAATGTTAGAATTTTTTTTGTGTGCAACAAAAAATTTAAACCCCTTATAGACCCTTAGGTTTTGTGCCTGTTGAGATGTCATTGCATCGTCATGATGATCCTATACGCTTGGGTAAATAAATAATTCTTGGATAAATAAATAAATAATTCTTAATTGCACCCATGTCTGCCTTGGTGTATCATTCTTTCAACTTTTACAAACTTGCTAACCGGATTACTTTTCTTATATACATTAATGAAAAATTTTCATAATTCATTTCCAAAATGATAATCTTTTATGTAAATTTATGTGACACTAGTTTTATCCGTGGCTCCAATGGACATGGTATGAATTTCTTTGTGTTTTATATTAACTGATAATGCTGTGTCCGGCATCATTCAGATCTTGATCCTGCTCTTGTTTCAGATGTAGATTCTGATTCAAGTCTCACTTTCTATGTTGATCTTATTTCCATCTATGATTAAATTATTAGCAAATTATAAGGGAATTTTTGGTTTTTACACATGAACCTTAAATATTTCCAGGATAAAAATTATCCTATGTGTAGCACAATAAACTACACATAGGATACTTTTTATCCCGTCCTTTAAACCGATCTCAATTTCCCATTGAAATCAGTTTAGCCATTGTGAAGATTGTAAGTTGAAAAAGGGTTGTTCTGGTGCTTGACATGTATAAACTATGGACTTTAAAAAAGCCCTTATTTTGAAATCATGGGCAAACACTACAGTTTCATTTATATACTAGGTTTCCCCTGCACCTTTGCCTGTGTGGAAATCAAATTAATTTTTCTATTTTTTATATCGACTGATCGTGCTGTCGAGTATGACATTAATCTTGTTCCTTTTTTCGATTCCAATCCTGGTCTCACTATTGTTTCCGTTTCTAGTCTTAATCTACATTTGGTTTTATTCAAGAAAATAGATAATGTAAAAAATGCAGTAAAATAGGATAAAACAATTCTATATGTGCTTCTGGATATATAATCTATTACTTTACCAAATATCTATCTTAGTTTAGTATATACAACAAAATTCTGTCTATTAGTTTTTGCAGAGTTCACAAACAACTGTAGAGATAAAAAAATATATTCTAAATCAAACAATACACTTCAATGTTACTAATGCCCATAAGAGCAGTTTTTCTCAAATATTTTTAAAATACAAGGTATTCTCTGTTTTATTATATGTGTAAATTAAAAATAGTAAGTAAAAAAATAATTAAAACTGATTAAAGTCATGTTTGACTTTAATCAGTTTTAATTTGAATCTTAATTTGAAACTTTGAATCAATGAATGCCCTGTTTTCTGAAATTCATTGATTCAAAGTCAAATTTAACATTGACAAATTTTATTATCAACATTAATATTAACAATAGTATATGATGCTGGTTATTTAATGCAGGATGTGACTAAAACGATGGTGCAATGTAATTTTTAAACAGTGTCATCTATTGACTTCTGTGAGAAACAATGGTACACTTGAGAGTAAGGAGGAACATGAAAGTTTTAAAGAAAATTACTTCTTAACATTTTTTTAATTATTTTATGTGAGAAACGATAGTGAATTGCACCAAAATAAAATATGCAACCCAATAATTTGACAGATTGTCAATAAATTCTTAGTCAAATCATATATTAAGGGCCTTAAACTCCTTTTTAAGAAAAAAATCACTTTGAAAAATTAATTTTCCTTCCATAACCTCCTTTTAACAGTTTTTAGTCCTAAAGACTTCTTCCACCATCTTCTATTAAATTAATATTTAACAAAAATTCACTTTTAAATTAATTTTGTGTTCCATATCTTCTTTAATGGTTGTTAGGGCTAAAAACTATTAAAAGAAGAACATGGAATGCAAAATTGATTTTAAAAGTGATTTTTTATTTATAAGTCATTTTAATAGAAGATGGAACAGGCCCTAAAAGTGACTTTTTATGTAAAAGTCAATTGAAGCAACCTTAATTGCCTTTAAAGTATCTTTTAAATATGGCAGATAACAGTGCACCTGCTTTTTAACATTAGATGCTTTGCCAACTGATGCATTTTAATTTTTGAAATAAAATATAATTAACCTGTTCTTAATCTGGATTTAAGAAATTGGCAATATATATTTTGATCATGCTGTATAAAACAACATTAATTACAATTACTTGTTTTATTAATCAGACTACTTCAATGATTAGAATACTCCACATTTTCATTTGAAATTGATTATTGTCAATGGAAGTTATTTTGTGTAAAAATATTTGAATATATGTAGCTCTCAATAATTTGTTGTAAGCATTTATAAAATATTATTACAAAAAAAACGTAAGCCCTAAAACTTTGTAAATTATTAACTCTGGTAAGTAAATAACAATTTAAATTCTGTTATAAAATAAATGTCAGATTTGGTGGAATCGAAACTGAGCTAAAACTACTTCTAAGTGAGTTTTTGTTAAAAGTCACTTTACAGGGAGATTGTGGAAGAGGTCCTTAATTTCAAGATTCCATGTTTTGTGTTTTTGTGCAACTCACCATAAATAAATGTGGGATAAAAAGTAGCCTATACACTTGTATAGTCCTTTATCTATCAGTGCAAATTCTATCAAAATCGGTTCAGCCATAGAATAGCCTGGATAAACAGACAAGCAAAAAGATTTTAATGCTTTCTGGGGAGTTGGTAATGTGTAAAAAAACAATATGAGTTTATGAAAAAGCCTTTATTTCAAAATCACAGACAGTCTTCAGTTTTATTTATTTGTATAGATATTCACTATGTTTGTAGACAAATGTTATTTAACTTATGTTTCCTCTTTATTTCTCAAGCAAAATTTTTATTGTCTATTGTTATCTTTTAACCGACTTCAAAAAAAAAAGCAGGGCAAAAAATTTTATAATCTATAAACATGAATATGAAATGGTAAATATTCAGTCAAAAAGGAGATTTTCTTCTGATGAGACGTAATTGTGTTTATAAGTCCATCATTAGCTGGAACCGACTTCAAAAACATCTAATTAGTTGTTTTTTGAGTCTGTTTAAAAAATTATTTAAGTATATTTTTAAAACCGGTTTTTAGTTTTCTTTCTATTTATTTTATTAATTTCATTTATAAAGTTGCTTTCAATAGATTCCAACAATCTTATAAATAGGATTAATATCCAAATCTAAATAATACTATTATCCCAAAATGTAAAAGTGATATAACTACTAATTAAAGATTCTCAGATTTTTTTAAATGTTATTTTGGATTGTAAGGCCTTTCTTGCCAAATTTCTAGATTCTAAGTCAATGGAAAATACTCTAAAGGCTTTGATTTATTTGCAAAAGTCAAAATATGTGGCTAAAATGGCTGTATTATTTGATCCCATTTACTTGGAACTTTCATTTTTATTACGCTCCAATAGATCATAGATCTACATATTTGATATTAATTTCAACTTGATACCTCCATGCAATACTTAGCAAAAAGGTCTTGATAGACAGTTGGTCAACAAAATGATCCTAAAAGTGTTCCTTTTAAAGTTTGGAGCATCAAAAACATTATTTCTGAAAACTTTTTGACAATTTCATCGTTTAACTTTATCTATTTCCGATAATCTAAAGAAATTCAATGCAGCTTTTTATAGACAGTATAGATTTTTAAAATTGGTTGTTCAACAATTCTTTAAATTATTACTTAACAAACATTTAAAAGCACATGCATGCACATACATAGACTTTCCTCTGAAAATGATCAGACAACCTTCCTAGGACCTCAAAATGTCAACATCTGATGAAATCTTGATTTCCAAAAATCAGACTAAAAACAATGCCTTTCCTATTTTTATGAAAAAAAGAACTGCCCAATTATAAGGCGTGTTTGTGCTAAAAATCCCATACTGAATTAAATATGTTACTATAGCAAATTTTCAACTTGAATGAATTTCTAGTTAAATTATCTAATTAAAATTATGGTGTAGAACTGTCAGAGCACAAGTCCCTCTTGTTCAAGTTACTATGTTAGCGATAAACCCCGTTTTCAGTAGGTTTTTGTAGTAGTTAGTGTAAACCATGATTACAGAATACATCCCTAGTAAAACCTAGTGGTGCAATTGTTCTTACCTTTGGTTTATTGTTTATGATGTAAATCTCAGGTATCAGCGTTATATCGACATGGACTATTCAACATACTTTCGACAAGCTACAAGTCCTACTCAAATTGCCTGGTAGCCAATAGACAATTGAGGACAAAAGAAATGAATTTATTTTCCTAAATAGAGGAGAGACACCATGTTAGGGCTGCATTTGCTGGACTTGTAACAGTTTTATATTATTGCTTCTGCCTAATATTTAATACAAATGCAAAATAGGTTTTTCATTCCTTATGAAAGGCTTACGTCGAGACGCCGACGCATAGTCAGATCAAACGTCCCGCACTGTGAAAACGAAAAAGAATGTATCATGATACTCTCACTTAAATGAAATAAAAATATGTCCCTTGGTTGCAATCTTGAATTCTTTTCAATGTTGATGAAATCTTGCATAAGCTATAACAATATGTGACAAATGTAAATGAATGAACTAGTAGCATACACTACTTGTAGTACCCCTTTGTAAAGAGGTGTTAAAATTAAATACATAAATATACATTATGCGAAACACAATTTATTTTTAATTATATTTAAATTTAATTTGTATTGTTTTGTTGAATTTTGTTTCTTTATATTAATTCACAAACTCTTTTTAATCCCATTATTGGTTGAATTTTTTAACCAGATGAATTCGAAGTTGATCATGAGGTTACTATGTACAATTTGTGTAGAAAGTCAATAACATCAGCAGTTTTCATTTGATGTCATAAATAAGCTTATTTAATACAGACATTAAAATAGAACCAGATCCATTGATGGAACAATGTTGAAAAATGGTGCACGCATGTTCATCAACTCATTCCTCTTAATTATCTATTATCTTGTAGCTTTTAAAAGCATTTCTTTTAATAATTTGTTTCAAATATGTTTATATTTATTGGCACACTTATAGTATCTATTACCTATCCCGAATCCAGTTTCTGGCTAAAGTTTGCACGAATACTGGCTGGCTCTACACTCCCTGCACTCCTAATCCAGACTAGAACCCACACTCACCCCTATACTTACGCTCCCTTCGGTGTATCGGAACTTGTCCCTTTCAATCATTGCGACTGGCTGAAGGTTGAGCAATGATGATGATCATCATATATTTCATTATATTATAGTGATATCAAATTACTAAATATCATGTTATGTGGATGATCAGTACTAATTGAATTATTGTTTTAGTGTGTAGGCGTCTGTGCATGCGTGGGAGTCGCGTGGGCCGCGTGGGAGAATGCTCCGAGCGAAAGCGGCGAGGCACGCGCCGGTTTAGGCGTGGTGGGTGCCTGGGGCAGCGCATTAACATTGGGCGCTACATTGGCGCTGTGTGGTGGCGTACGCGGTTCGCCAGGTGCTCTAGCCGCTGCTTTCGCGTTGCTGGCTCTGACGGCCGTCGCCGAGGCGGCGGTGGCCTGGTGGGGTGCAGCACATGTGCCTCAGCTTCGCGACGCCCTTGCCGATCATTTTCTGCTTACGGTGCAGCGTGACTACGGCAACGTTCATTCACGCACACAGATCGTCGACGCTATTCAAGACGGGGTATCTATCCTTGTAATTCTTTTATTTAAAGAGTCTTAACATTGAATATTTACAAAAAAAAAAAGAAAGGTTTTTTTTGTTAATCACTCACTACAAATATTGAACAACATTCAAGTGTATCCCGTATCACTTTTTAACTGTTGGCATATTTCAAATATTGTTTTTATTATGAAATATAAATATCTCTATTCGAAAAGCAGTTTCTGCCAAATAATGTTATTTTTACCATTTTTTAAACAAAAATATCCATGAAAAATCTTTGACTATAAATCGATCAACTGTGGGTTGATAACATTAAAATAATTATATATTTCATTTGTTTGTATGATGTCCATCATTTTCTCTATTCTGTAGTATTATTTGCTTGTAGATCTGTTATTCATACTGACCCTTGTTTACCAGATTTTGTGACTACTCAATTTACATTTGGCATTCAATATTGATCTGAATTCTCTGTAGCAGTCCAAAAAATAAGTGCAAAAGTGCCCTTTATACTCTTACAATATGTGAAATGAAATGACAATTTCAATGGAGCCGGAATAAAAATACTAAGTGCCCCATTCTCTTGACAATGTACTAAATCATGTCATAAAATATGATATCATTAAACTAATTTGAGTTATTCTTGTAAAGGTGTAAAAATTTCATTCAAATTTTATACATATTTAGTATCAAGATAGAGACTAGTACAAACATTAGTTTTTTATTTTTTTCTGTCAGACAATTATAAACATTGTCAATTTATTAGGTCTATTTTAGTCTATTACTTTTGCAATTGAATTTTTTAAATTAAATCTCATTAATAGCTTATAAACTAAAAATTGCCAATTAAAGGTCTGATGCTGCACCACGACGACATGTCTGTTATATCGGAAATATTATTGTTGGCTATTTGAAAGAAAACAATGTTGAAGTTTTGTAACATTCCGCTTATTCAATAGATCTCACATTGTGCACGTTTTGGTTATTTTTAATTACAAAAAATTAACTCCTCAGGTGTCTCATTCTTATAGTATTTCCATATCCCATCAATTTCAGAGTAACCCTCTTACCGGCAAGAATCACTGAAATAATGTGGCTCACTATGGCACTTTATTATTAAGCACTAACTGTAACCATTGTAAATATTGCGATAATTAAAGTTTAAACTTATAAACTTGTAGCATACTTCAAATTTGTGGTTCATCTCAAAGACATACACTATACCACTGCTGTTTGAAATAATGGGGAATGGCTACAGTACTCATTTTACAATGAAGTAAATTTAAACACATGCATAGTAATAGCGTTGGAAAACATATCTTTGATAATACCACAATAATTTTAGAATAGCCCTCATATCAAGCATTTGAGTTCTTACATAGTTATTTACCTTCGTGTATAACTTGAGATACAATAAGAAATAGTATTTTTCCATTATTTTTAATTAGGATATACAAAAGTAAATCTAAAAAAAATTAAATTAGTCTTTGTTTTAATTTGAAAAATAGATGCACCAATAAAACACATGTGAGTTTTATAACGAGCCATCTTCATACAAGCAAAACTGCAGACCTTGCTAACAGGTAAAAATGTATTTGATTAGTTACAGTGTTGCGGCGCAAACGGTCCACGCGACTGGCAAAACTCAGCTTGGTCACGCGGTACCGTTGGTGATTCTGATTCTCCCCTTGATCTGTCCGTGAGCGCCGCTGGATCGTATTACTCCGTGCCCATGTCGTGCTGTGAAGAGCAGGTGGACGACGAAACATGCAAGCAGACGCGCGTGGTGCCCGCCGCGTCCAGTGGCAAGGCGGGCATATACGGCGGTGGATGTACACGACATGTGTTGACGGTGTTGACGGGCTGGGCGCGTTACCTGCTATGGGCGGGTGGGGCGCTGTTGGCCACGCATGCGTTAGCGCTACTCTTAGCGTTGGCACTGTGCCTGCGCGTACCGGCGCGCCCTCACAAAGCCTAAGCGTCTGAATCTTCACTGCCTCCTTGACCTCTAACCAAATATGTATTATAGTCCCTAAGAGTTGTTTCTCTGTAAGAGTTTGTTTTTACACTGGTACCTACAAATATTTAATTTAACAGAACATAATGTTTTTAAGACTGAATATTATTTGTTTTTTTTTAAGATGAGAAATATGACTGTATTGCTTTAAATACTTTAAGTACAAATCACAAGTACCTAGGTAGTAATTATTATATAGTGTTGATGTTGATGTGTATGTGCTTGTATTGTAATGTATTTGTACGTATTTGTCTATCTATGTGTGTTTTGCGTGTCGCAACTTGCTGCACCGCGGAGGTATCACACCTCGTACTCGAATTGTGCCATTTTCCCTCTCAATACTTGTTTTAATTTAATCATTATTATACAACTGAATGTGAATGATGCGTTTTATTGCCGTTTCGGGAGCTAGAGCGGTAACAAACTATGTACAGCAGCGGACGTCTTTATCGAGCGTAATTGTCGTCAATTGGTAGCTACGAGTTGTGAAGATGATCTAATTGATCGTAATAGGGTCACCGCTCCGATTTCGATAGACATCATTTCCATGCTTTGGTAAACAGTGTGTTGCTGTCAAATTATACTATTATATTTAGAGAAAAATGGTATTTAGTGTTCAGTTGCAAAATTTTCAAAACAATGGTTTATGATTCAATACAGTGTGTCTTTTTGCTTGTGTTTTTTCAAAGGGAATTCAAACTAAAGCTATGAAAAAAAAATCGAATCTTCAGTCATAAAAAAAAAACTTAAATAAAGCGTTTCCTCGCAAGATCCCTGAAAATACTACTTTTGTAGTTCTAAATATATTGATTTTTGGAAATAAAATTCACTTTTAAAGTTTTGGTGTTATTAGTTTGTTAAAACAGTTTAATTTATTATAGGAATTAATTGCTTAACAGAGATGAATGACAGAGCTTATAGGAATATTAGGAAAAACAAAAGCATGTTAATGTCGTCCACATTAAATCATGAAAACATGATTTTGTTGTTATGTTAGTCCCATTCACTTTATTGATTACCTACTTACCCTAATCAGATCTTAAATATTCCACTTTGTGTCAATGCTTTTAACTTCTTATATTCAAAGTAATTGTCGTTTTTACGGTAATATTATAAAGCTCTCTATTATTAAACTCTAAAATGCTTACTATACTAAATCTTTTCATTAATACATAGAACGTTACTCGTAAATAACGGGTAACCGTGGAGCTCTATACAAGTTTAAAAGTAACGCAAAGATTGTATAAGACTGATTATATATGTAGTGGTGTTAGTTTCTGGAACTGGCCACTTACATAAACAAATATTTAAAAAGTAATTTAAATTACTATATTTGTAAATGGAACTCTGACTGCAGAATAGGTTTGGTTTCATTTTACTGTCAATTGTTTTTACATTGTGGTGTCATTTTAAAAATTGTGTGTCTTCATTACTATGAATTTAAAACGTGAGAATTTTCATAGTATGATTTTCTACGATTTTAAGCGTAATTTGACAACTCAGTAGAGCCTCACTCGCCTTCGAACTACTTTTGCCAATGAAGCACTATGAAAGGTGTGCAGGTATGCATAATTCAAGCGCGGTCGTGTTAATTTCTTGAAGGTCCCCCGCGACCGCTGTGAACAACAAAAACGTAGATGCTGTTCATCGTATGACCGAAACAAACAGGCATGGGACCTATCATGACTTTCGGGCATCCTTAAGCATAGGCACGAGTCAAATACAATCAATCCTACACAAACGTTTGGGTATAAAAAACTGTGCTCACAGTGGCTCTCACACAATTTGACTGAGGCTCAAAAAAACGGATCGTGTCACTTAATGCAATGCCACGCTTACCAGTTTCAAGAAGGAGCGAGGAGCGTAAAATCTGGTGTGGGAGACAGTAACAGGTGGTGAAACATGGATTTATTGCTACGACCCCAAAACAAAGCAGCAATCGACTGTATGTATGGGTCTATCAAGATGAGCAGAAACCAAACAAAGATGCGCGCGAGCGAAGTGCCTCTAAGCGGATAATTGCTTCGTTTTTAATAAAACTGGACACGTAGCCACTGTTGCTTTAGATAATTATCAATATACACGAGATTATCTGCAAGGTGAGATAATGAGTAATTTAAATCTGTTTTTTGGAAAGAAACTTTTATTGCTTACAAAGAACCTATGCTACGAGTAATTAGGAATTGCAATCAGGTGTCGCGAATTAGTCTGTTCCAGTATTTATGCACAAACCCCTTATGTTACGAATAGATAACACTGGTACTTCACCTGACGGCATAATACTGCTGTTGGAACAGCAGCTGATACTGATATCACTGATAGCTGTAGTTGGCGACGTGCGGCGTGTCGCCCTAGCGACGCAGCTGTGGTTGTAGTCGTTACTAGCACGAGACTGTGTACTCCCTTAA
Organism: Eumeta japonica; assembly: GCA_005406025.1. Classification (NCBI taxonomy): domain Eukaryota; kingdom Metazoa; phylum Arthropoda; class Insecta; order Lepidoptera; family Psychidae; genus Eumeta; species Eumeta japonica. Next base: position 253,116 of record BGZK01000498.1, on the reverse strand, counting down.
GGACTCTGGCGTTCTTAGTAGAAAGTCCTAAAACGTAGCGCCTTCTGCTTGTCACTTAATTGTTGATGCACCTGTTCCTGACGCTTTATCCTGTTGACATTCAAGTCTTCGAACAGTGTTCGTTTCCAGTAGTTATACAGAATTAATTTTATCATGCACGTTTTTTCAAATTTGTATTCATAATCACCTCCCCTTATGAAACAATTTTGCCAAAGAAATAATAGTCATTAAAGTAGTCGTTTATAAGAAAAATAGCTTAGAACGTCTACATAGAAATGTCGTACTGACCTTAGAACAGCTGACATGAAGGTACTGCGCCGTGCGGCCGGCCACTGATCCAATTCGCACAGCCGCGACGGCGCAAGTGTGTGATCGTCGTAGTTTTTCCGGATCGTCGAGTTTTTCCGGATCGTCGAGTTTCTCCGGTCCGGACGGAGCGGCGACTCACCAGTTCAACATCACTCCCAGAGCCGGCCGTAACGGTCGAGGAAGATGACGGTGTATCCACTGACAACTCCTCTGGATCTCCGGTTGACTTGGGAAATTTCAAGATTTGGAGCCACGAAATGGGGCCATCACTACTGGACCGTCGAGAAAACGCCCGGGCATGAGGCATCCAATAAGTCCTCCGTCCCGCACCTGTACCCGCAAAAAGGGTGTGGAAGATCCGCAAACGAACACAGCCACGATCAGTCGCGAACTTGCACTCATAAGAGTTCATCGCGTCGCACCGCGACCCGACCGAGACCGCGCTTGCAGTTTGGCCAAGCATCTATTAGGACTGTGTCTATATTATTTCATTACTTCTAAGTGTATTTTTAATAATGTATTTTTGTTAAAATTACTTTGGTAAAGTTGTTCAGGAGATTATGAATATCTGCGAAACGAACATGATCGAATCCATCTTGTATACGGATGCCAGATGTGATTTATATTGTTAGTCTCATAAACTCAGAGCTTGTTAGTAAAGTCATATCATATTATAAACAAATTGAAAGACAAAACTTAAATAATATGTAATGGAAACACTTATCTTCGGGATTTCTTTGGGATATAAAATCCGAATCTACTGTGAGGTATAATTGACATAATGCAAAATTAGCAAGTTAAAGTGGCAACATGTAAAACAGTCGCTCGTAAAACCTATAACTACTGAAGAAGAAAGGTTTTTGAGAACTGATAAGAACTCAAAAATATCTGGGTTGGTCTAAACAAGGTGTATTGACGAGCTGGTAAAGATCGCCGACCACTGGTGGTTACGAGCAGCTCAGGAGGTTAACTACGTCCCTAGAATTTCTGGAGAAGGCTTACACCAGCAGTGGACGTTTGAGAGGTTTAAATGAATAAATTATATCCGAAAAAGAATGAATATATTTTTGAGTTAAAGCTGAGTCGAACAATCGCAGCATTCCACGGCATAGTTTTTGACAGATATAAGAGTTGAAATGAAACTAATAATGTACTGTAATATTATTATAACACATTCTAAAGTAAATTTTCAAATTGATTTCTAAAGCATTAACATAAAAAGGATTTTTCAATAATTATGCATATCGTCGTGAATCAATGTGTTGTACAGTTTCTGAGATACATCCATGTGCTTGTTATGGGTATGGTATGAAACAATTTCTGTAAAAGAAATGCTGAGGGTAAGTCTGGAGTACCTACATTGAGATAGGTAAGGTCAACTCTCGCATTGAACGGACATAATGAGTTGAGCAGCCATCTTGTCAGTACGACATAGAACACAATATGTTTATTGATATATAGAAGATCTAGCAGATTTAAAAAAAATAAAATAAAAGTTGGTCCACTAAAATAATTGCGGCAGTTCATAAGGTCTATTCGCCGTTTAATACTCCCGAGTTCAATGATTTATTTGAAAGTGATAATGAAAATTACCTTTCCACAAAAGATGCAAGTTGTCAACATCACAACAGAATAAATTGTGTAGATTTAAGTATCTGTCGCTATTGCATGTTTTTCGATCTGCTGTGATAGTCACAAAACTGCATACGCTGTACGAAGTGTATCAGGTAAAAATGAAATTTATGACGTTGATGAATAAGCTGAGAATAATGATGTATTTCATTTCCCTCGGATGCTTTTTTATGGCTCTGAGCCAAAACTATAAAACGTATATTGATGAAATTTATAGTTTAAGTGAATTGTAGAAGCCGCTAATTAGTTTGGTAGATAAATAACAAAAATAAATATTTCTAGGGGGCCACTCCATACATTTAATAGAAGCCGAAAACAATTTTTTCAGTAAACATCAACATGTGGCACTTTAAGGTTTCTGAACAATTTTTTTGATTACGTAAATAATTTTGAAAACAATCGCTCCGAAACTAGCAGAAATTATGGAACCCTCACGTTATTTTCTAAACCGTATGTCCAAAAAATATGAAAAAAAAAGAATGATGGTAACGCTTAATAAATACTTTCAACGAAAAATATTTTGTATATGATTGTATATACTGTTTTTGAGTTATTGCAGAAAAACTGCACTTTTCAACAAAAGGATGTAAGTGCCGTGAAGATACGCTTTTTTGCTGGTGCACTTTAGTTATTAAATTAGTGTATTAATAATAATAATCTACATACCTACTTGTCTTTCTAGTTATAGGCGACTAAAGTGCTTATAACTGTTCTGTGCGAGAAACATGGAAAAAGTACTTTTTTCATCTGTAGTGCATTTTTTTGTAATAGTGGCTTCGAAACCCTACAATGAGCATGGTCCGACATGCTCCTGACCAGTTTTTTTTTTCTATAGCATATACCAAAATGTTTACGACAGTTTCGAATTATTGTAAAACCATCGTAGCCTACTCTAAGTTTTTCTATATTTTCCAATTGGAAAATATTAGACCTTCCAATAGTAAATAGTGGATATTCATAATCACTAAATGATCTGAATATTATTTAACGTTGTGACAATTATATATTTTTTACTACAGAATATGCTTGAAACCTTAGTAGCATTGCATTTTTATCATACGACACAAAATCAATTTCGAGTTTTCAGTACGATAGCAATATGAATACGGAAAGACGTGCAGTAAACGAAAAGAAACGCAGCGTACTGAGTATAACGTGATGTTGACTTGGTTAGGTACGTCATATCGATGGGACAAACCAGAGAGAAACAATGAAAAATGACGTAACAATCTGTTCCTCATTTATCCTTCAATAGCGTCATTGTCTGTCACTGACATTCTGACGTTATGACTTCATTTACATTTATTTACTTACTTCTTTTACTAAGACTCAAATAGAAAAAATATAAATAAACTGAGGAAAATCTGGAAAAGTTGACTTTACAGGCCATCCCAAAATTTGCCGTTATTTTTAAGCCTGGAGCGCTTTGTTTATTTTCCGATGTGTTTTTTTGAGCTCGAAGTTGTCTATACGTGTGTGAGTTGTTTGAGTTCAAAAAAATCATGCTTATAAGTATTTTTTTATAGCATTTTCAAATTAAGGGACAAACGAGCAGGCGAACCATCAGAGAGTAGATGGTTATGGACACGGACACCCACAATCGGTGCGTTGCCGGTCTTTTAGGAGAAAATAGGATATCTATATAATCTATGAGGAATCGGGCTAATGGAGGGCAGGAGGGAGGCACTGAAATTCTCACTGATTGGATGAAATGCAGCAGTGAAAGTTGCTATTTCACGTCCGTATTAACCCTTTAATGCATGAATTTTCATTTTTGCGAAAAAAATATATATCTGGTAGTTTTGGACATATTAGCGTTAGGGAAAATACTAAAAAAATAATTAAATGATATATTAACCATAATTTGTTAAAAAAAAGACTGTTGCAATTCTACAACATCATGCATTTATTGTAAAATATACATATATTAATTATGAAAATTTCTGAAGCAGTTTTTAGCCTTTGACAGACATAGAGATACTCCACACTTTTCACACTTTGTTTGAGTGTATCCTGTACACCCCCGGCATCTTGCATCTGCTGCGCACACAGTCATCAGGCCAGTGCCCAACATTGTCAGTCCTGATGTCCTTCGGCGGAATGTACTGACACGGACCTCGTTTTTTTTTAGCTTGGAGATTCTTCTCAGTACTGTTACTAGTGCTTGGTCTTCCTCGCTTATTGCAGAGTTCTGATGCATTTCCAACTTTGCTCAATGCCTCTGCCAGTTCCAACCTGTATTGGCACAAATTCAGAATCGATGGATCTGCTTCAGTTGATTTCAAATCTTTGTATATAAGCCAAGAATTTATTACACTCATGTCTAGTAGGTGATAAAAAATACGCAGATACCATTTTCGACTTCTCATTGCAATTCGATATCTCCCAATGAAGCTATCCATGAGATCAACCCCACCCATGTGGGCATTATATTCTTTGATAATGTGGGGGCAATCAATCTTGATTTTCGCCTTCTTCGATTTATCAAATCTGTCTACTTTGGTTACAGGTTCTGATCCAACATAGGTAGACAACAAAGTGACAGCTTTATTGTCTTTCCAACACACAGCAGTCATGTCAATATCTTGAAAAGTGGTTGATTGCTCTTCATAGGCCCCCCGAGGATAACATTTTTTCATTAGCTCCTTTTTGTCTGGCAATTTACAGTTGACAAGTCTGTTAGATTGGACAGTGCCCAAAGTGAAGATCCCTTCTTTTCCAAGATGTGCAACCAGTGGTATAGAGGTATAAAAATTGTCAAAGTATATAATGTGATTTATATGTCTTGGAACCCCTCTGACAAGTCTGATCACTACATTTCCCACTGGGCCAAAATCCGGTTCGTCTGGAAGTCGCTTATAATCTTCACCAGTATAAATCTCAAATTTATGAGCATAGCCACCTACACTACATAATACAAATAATTTGAATCCCCATTTGTGTGGCTTGTTAGGAAGGTATTGCTTCATGAAGTGTGCTACTTTTGTAGCACACATTTGCTCATCAATAGATAAACGTTGTTCCATAGGAATCGATGCAAATTTTTCATTCAAGTAATTGACTACAGGCCTTATCTTGTGAAGCCGATCATGATCTACATGGTCTCTGAAATAAAACAAAGTAATTAAAAGAGACGAAATAAAATTAAAATTAATTTATTGATAATTTAGTCATTACCTGGGCAAATGTTTATCATTATCATTGAAGTGAAGATATTTGCGAATAGTCTCAAATCGATTGATGGTCATTATTTTCTTTATCGGTTCAAAACCCACTTTATTTGACCAGTATAGTCGAACATTAGGGTATTTTATGACAGACATATATATCAACACTGATATAAACTTTCTCAGTTCTGCTTCAGACAGGTTCAATGGTTTTTGGACATTAGTTTGAACTGCATAGAGATTGGACTCCTCAACGATCTTCTGAAGTATTTGACTTGTAAAAATATAGGAAAAAACGTATATGGAGTACCACCAGCTGCTTGATTCCTCAGTTCTGGATATGTAGTATTGCCACGAAAGGTAATTTGGTCAGGATTCAAAATGAGTTTCTTTACTTTCCATACAAGTCCCTTCATTGTTGCACGTCGACTAGCTTGAGTTGTGGAGGAAAGGGAACCTGAGGTACTTGATGACTTTCAGAGGTAGCTGGGGATCTTCTATCAAGGACAGATCATCATCACAGTAATCATTCTCATCATCTACAGGGTTCTCAAGATCATTGTGTAATTCTTGTCTGCTCGAACAAAAGTCTTCAACATCAGATACATCAAGGTCATCCTCAGACCTCTCTCCACCCTCAATTTGGTTTAAATAGTTTTATATCTTTGTCAGTCAAGGATTTCATCTGAAAAATTCCAATAATTCGTATATAACTTGTTGGCACCTAAATGCATATTGTTGTAGATTTACACGCTCAAAAAGCCGAAATTACTAACGAAATTACACTCAGTTTCTCAAAACTAATATATTGAAAAATATAAATATGAAAATCTATGTAAATGTTTTTAAGTACTTCCGCAAAATCCACAATTTCCACAGCAAAACAAAACAACAAACTTTTACAACAAACGAAATCTTCGACATAAATCATATGATTGCCAAATGTCAGTTTGACAGCCAAAGACAGCGAAAATAATGTTGCCACCATAAAGAAAATATTACCCAGTTTGTGATAAATGTACAACAACATGAATTGAGGAAATATAATTATTTCCATAGTCGATTGTATGGTATGTTGCAGTTTTGCAACAACATGCATTTAAGGGTTAAGTAAAAGCGTGGCATTGCCATTCATATTCATCTATGGGCATCACACTGATCGAGCCGGTCCAATTTCGTGCTACAGCTAAACTGGCTCTACCACAGTAATGTTTTGAACTCGAAGAGATCAAAACATACGAATAGTTATATTTTTTCACCAGCTGTCGTGATAAATCTTTTTTTCGTTTCATTTTACATGTTTTTATTAAGAAAGGACGAATAATTTGGGACAATAGTGGTATATAGTTCGGTCGGACAAAGAATGACTTTTTCTCTCTGTAATCGAATAAACCGTATTGTAGAAAAAAAGTTCAGCAGGAAGATTATATCATGGGCGTACCTATATTAATCCTAGACATTAATCCTAGACATTTTGTTTTATGATGTCATGTTGGATACAGTGTACCTTCTATCTTATTTATTTATTACATTTATTTATAATCATTATTAATTTCTTACTCAACTCTCGTACCTTTCATATTTATCTACCAGTCTTCTCTGCTGGTTGATCTGACGATTGAGAAAAACAAAGACTTCAAAGTGTTTGCAAAAAATTGTCTACTGGACGAAGTCAATGGACAAAGTTGAAGAATAAGAACAAAATAGGCTCGTCGAAATTAGAAATTTTAGATGAGATCGACAATTTCTATCAGCAGTTATAGACATTGGCACAAAAATCCGTCATCGGCAAAGCTAGAGATCCTAGAGCGAAGCGGAATGTATTAGGAATGAACATCTGAGAGCAGGTTAAAGATCATATATCTATAGTCCTGTAAGAGTTATATATTTTCGTGACAGTCAAAGGTACCACGCCTAATGCGTAGAGCAGGAATGTTGTGATGAACTCGAAAATAGCGGGAAGTTTCAGGGTTGGCCTACAGGGTTAACCTATTTTTTTTATAATACTATTTACTACGTATGGGCCAACCTTGTTGAGTTGTGTAATTTCGAGTAAAGTTAGCGCACGAAGATCATTAGAAAGAGTGATGATGCTCATATTTTCGTGGCTCTTCTCCTAGCTCACGTAGCAATATTTTGAGTTATTGCCGAAAAACTGCGCTTCTCAACAAAATGACGTAATTGCTATGAAGATACGCTCTTTTGCTGGTGCACTTTAATTTACACTAGTTTCAGAGTAATAGTCGCCATGCCTACCTATTTTACTAGTTATAGGTGACTAAAGTGTTTATACCTATTCTGTGCAGGAAACATGAAAAAAAAGTGTAATAATGTAGTTTTCTTCATCTGTAGTGCTTTTCATTGTAGTAACAGCTTCGAAACCTACAGTAAGCATATATAATTATTAAATTAATTGACTATAATGGTGTAAATGAATGTGTATGAAAAGCTCGATCAAGTAAAAAGTATGAAGTAGAATGTTTATCATGCGATATCCTACATTAAATCATGACTTCACGAAAACTGTCGATATAGTTGCATATAAAGAAATGAGAGATGTATTAACACACTGATACTGATGAAGACAGAGTAACTGGCCATCCCGGGCTTGACGCGGAAATGATAGGACATTGATCTATAAAAAAAAGAAGATGCTCAGTCCCGTGCCATAAAATAAATATACCCAGAAGATCCGCTTCTGCGTGTACTCAATTTTAATTACCTGCTTTCGGCTGCGCATTAAGGGATGGCGGTTCCAAATTTTGTAGAATTATATTTTAACATGTGCTTTTTTCTATTAAAATATTATTTTACTTTATTAGAAGATAAATAACTTTTTTAATAAAAAATAGTGATTCTAAAATATTTGCAGAAAGATGAAAATGTTTTGGACAGAAAAATAAATGAATATGGATAAAAGAGACGTATTTAATTACTTAACATTACACATTCGTGATAAGAAAGTACTTTTGACGATTGTGGCGATTATTATTATGTATTATATTTAAGGGTATAATAAATCTGCATCCTTAAATAAGTTTCTTGTAATAGGCCACTGGAAAATAGGTGCAAGGCATAGAAAAGGACAGGTTTTTTTTAAGGTATTAAGAGACCTTTTAAAATTTGACAATTAATGCAGTTACTTTAAAGAACTCACAGAATTGATCCTCTACTAATTCAAAAAATTATACAAATTTTGGAATTTATCATCACTTAAATTAAAACTAAATTTATCTAATTACCTACCCATTAAAAAACCTTGTTCCAAAACTTCTACTATCTTTTTAATATTGTATATAGGTAGTAGTTTTTATACAATGTTTTTTTGTTGTATTTGATGTAGCAATGTTAAAATAGAATAAGTATCAAAATGATATTCACACGCACAATAATAGAGTGAGGGCTTATCATTTAAGTGCTCTCGTTGTATATATTCGAAGTTATAATGTTCGTTTAAAAAATCACAAGATTAGTTTTTTTTTTTAGTTACTAACAACCGGGTGAAGTTGGGTAAAATACTAATACAATTCATAGGATGTAGCGCTATCAACTCGAAAAGAGTATTTTAAAAATACTCCTTTCAGAATATTTTAAATTAATTAGAGATGTTTTATAAAACATATTTAACTCAGACTACTATTTTTCAATATTAAGTATTTTTTACATTCAAAGAAAATTTCTTTATTCATTGTGTTAATGTATATAGTACACCTTAGATTATGTTTTAGTACATTGTGTATTCTATACAAATAAAGTCATACATTCAATTTGAGTGCAACAATAGTATTCGATGGAACTGGGTTTAAATACCTATCTACACAATAAAAGATTTTACCAAATTTTTTTTATTACTACTGCTCTATGTCAGTAGGTAAAAAAAGAAAGTAATTTCACTACTTATAGCACATTCACTATTTACAGTTTATACTATTTACTCAGCGACCATAAAGACATAACTCTTCTTAATTGCAGACATTTCATCGTTGAAATAAAATAAAAAAAAAGTATCTCTCGCGCGCATCGGTCGCGATACACGTTTGAGATGATTTGGGATTGTTTTTCTTTTGGCCGGCAGCGCATGTGCATCATCGATTGGTGCGCTTTGTACGGAATGGATCTTCTGTCCTACTTATTTTGTGTCTGCGCTTAAAAACGACCGCAGTAAATGAGTGCTAAAACAGACAGTTAAGCACTCATTGCATTCAGTGTAGTTTCATCATACCTTCCATTACGACGTGGTAGTATTCTGTTAAAATATGGAAAAATGACACGTCATAAGCTATGAAAACGGATGGCATTTTTTAATTTTTGATAAGCAAGATTTAATTGATTTACGATAGATGCTCAATCATGTATTGTAATGAGTATTTGATATAGTATTTTGTATTTCCATTGTTAATATCGCATCAAAAGCCAAGATTTAAGGCGACCTAAAAGAAATAGACTTAAGTAACACGGTCGCAATTTCTTGCGTTGTCCAATTATTCAGTCACTTAACAACAAAGACTCCGTTCTTATACTAATAGAGTCGCCTTTATTTTTTTTATTTATTATTATTTTTTTCATAAAAATTTTAAAATTACCTCTAAAGGGAATTTATACAATATATTAAACCTATTCAAAAAAAAAATGTGTGTATTATTATGTCATGATTCATCTCGTTGCGAAACCTAAAGCCAAAAGGCTTTTTTCAAGAAAGTTAATTATAAAATTTAGTTTTTAGTATTCATGTCATTTTCATATTTAAAGATAATTTATATATCGTCATAAAAAAAGGAGGTACGTTATGTATCAACCTATTAGATAGCGGTTAGTGCTGAATTAAACAGATGGGATAATATTCTATTGAGTACAAAACAGACAAGTTAGTTTGGTCATTATTACCTATATAACAGGAACATACAGAATAATTTATAACAAATGACGAAATATAGATTTACAACTATGACCTCTAAACAATACACAATCTACCATTCGTATCTTTCAAAACGGGTCGCCTACCCAACCATAATGACTCGAGAGAAAAGTACGTAGAAGCTGATAATAGCTTCCGACATCAGAAAATCTGGACTCGGTGAATGGTGGTAATTGTTTTTTGGAGACTCATTGTATTGTGAATGCTGTGACAATTTATGATTCAGAGCCATTCTCCATGCAGCTCTGGCTTGCCACTCTGCTACTTTTTTCTGTCATGAATTAAATATCTATTGTGCCGTCAATGATTTTCATTGTCATAAGAAGGTCAATACAAAGGCAAAAATGTATGTATGATGCGGAGATAATTTTGAGAGATAAATGATTCTGACGATTCATGAATTTTTAGTGTTCCTTACGAAAGTGGATTATTAAAATTATGCCGTTTGTTAGTCTCTTTGCTGACCCATTTTTAAAAGGTTATATCTTTAGAACCGTAGTAGACAATCAGTTGAAATTTTCAAAATATATGTATTATTATAGCAGATATCCTAAAAAGAAATAATAAAAAAACTAAATAAAAATTTCAATGGGTGGGCTTATACAACAAATTCACTTCGTTCGACTTTTTTTTCGGTCTAACATAAAATCTGTAATACGTACAAGCTGGTACGTATTAAAGATTTTATGTTATAACGAAACGTACAAGATTGGTGCGATTTCAATGCAAGCACTAACGTAAAACGGCAAATAATAAAAACCATACAATAAAGCTTGTTTGCTAATCAATTTTCTGCTTACCTTGAATGGCTTAGCGTTTCTTCTGATTACTGTGAGTCATCGCATGTGTGCATAACCTATGTCAAGGAGATGAATATGAGATAATGTATCCTCAATCGCCAAGTTATGGCGAAAATATTCAAAATGTAGCTTTTATAACTTCATAGTTGTCGGTTTCTATGTCAATGAAAAATCCGCCCCGAACAGCTTAAATTATCACAAAATGCCAATAAAACTATTATACAACAAAATATAAAATCTTTTTTTCAAGCTCACTACAAAAGCTTTATATTCGATACGGACAACGAATTTAGGTAAAACGATTTTGAAAATACAGAGCGTTTCAGTGAATCGTTTCAAACCAGCGTTTATTGTAATCTAGGTAGGTTCATATTGTTTGAATTATCACCGTATTTAACACTGGACTTTGACTCGGTCTTATTTCGACATAGGGAAGAGACTTGTATTTTAAAAACCGATTCTTATTAAATTGTCTAAGACTGCGAAGCCTTTATTTAAAACTATTCATTTAATTACTTATCTACTAACTATTAGATTTATTATTATCTACTAACTATTATAATTAGAATTCACTACTAATTACTCATCTTACTATTACATTTAGGTACGTTTCAAGTTTTGCTAAAATATCTAAATACGTATGAATATAAAATTACACCACATGGCTCGGCATAGTGATAAATACCTATAATAGAAATTCGAAATATGATATCCTTTCTAAAAATCATAATAAAATGAACTTTCAGGTTTTTTATTGTCACGGAGTGTAATATGTATATTTAAAATAAATTAGATTATGATATTAATAACAATAAACACTACGACGCAGTAGGTACTTAAAAAATTTAGGTTACCTACCGAAAGTTGTCATTGTTGCAAAACTGTGGGTAACTTAAGTTTTTGATAAAGTTATGGTTTTGGTGCATTTTGCATTTATAAATTTGAAATACATTTTTTTAATATGTCCATTTGTTACAAATATAATTTTTGAATTAGGCGTGTTACTTGAAAATCTACTGGAGGCTATTGAAAAAGAGGTCCATCGATATAATTTTCAACTCGTTCGTGCACACACGTCATTCGTTTTGGCGGTCTATTCTTTATCACCCTAGAGTCGGGGCGGCTACCTGCGGCGCCCGTCGGCGAGCTTGCGCGATGTGCGCTCGCCCCGTGCCGCACCCTTCACACCCCGCGACGAAGCGGCGGCCGACGAGCGGCGCCCGCCCGGCCGACCCGCCGGCCCGCCAGTGCCTTACTCGGTTGCGGTGGAGTTGTACGTCTGTTCGGCGGTAACTCGCCGTACGATTCCTCGGCCTGCGATAGACCCGCTGCGCCGTGCCAGCGGCGAGCACCGGCGGAGGCCGCATGTGCTACGGAGCCCTACCCCTTCGGTAGCGTCATGGGCTGCCCGCGTCGTCGCTGTAGCGCCGAGAGGCTGTTCATCTTCATCAACATCGGATTCGCGGTGAGCACGATCATATCAATAGATCCCAACTATTCAAACAAAGTTTAAAATTGATTTCCCAAATTAATGTGTATTCAACATAATAAGACCGTGCATGTGCGGTTGTTGTGGTCGAAAATGAGCGAAAGCGCGCCCATATTTGGGGGTTTCTCAACGGTTTCTATTAGTTTGAATTTCAAAAGACAATATAAAATTGACAAACCACTTTAGTGCCTGCAGTTTGTTTCATTGCAAACGCATAAATTATGATATATTCAAGATTTAAAATGTAATTTTTTAATATTACGTTTCGCGTACCAGTCATCTTTTCTCCTATTACATTGATAGAAATAATGATATGTAATTCTCCTGCCATAACAATTTACATACCTGTTGCTTATACAGTTCATTCAGCTCTAGAGCGCTTACGGTATTTTTTCTAATTATATTAATGTTTGCTATTATACTTATAAGTATAAATGAGTTTTATAATGTAATACTATTTACTTATCACTATTCGCGCGATAGCGCGACTGGAAAAAAGAGAGACGCAGGATTGGAATAGAGAAAAAGACCGAATCGGTACTAACTGTAAAATTGGATCTTAGATCAAAGACGAGATTGCATAGGTATCGAATGATAGCGACTTTACTTAACTAAAAAAATGAGGAATTAATTGCATTTCGATGCGGGCGGAGTCGCGGACAAAAGCTAGTAATCTATGAAAATGTAATTACATATTAAGATTCTCGAGCGTGTACCAAAATGAATCGGGAGAAATTCTCAAAGTCCAAAACATAAAAAGAACAATATCGGATAGTTTAGATTGATAGGTATACACAGTAAAAAGTCAATTTCAAATTGAACTAATACCGTTAAATGTTTGACGTGCATTCTATCAAATACGTTAAAAAATTACATGTATGATAGTTATCCTTTTACTACTATCTTTATTTTAATGAAGCCTCCGTATCCTACTCTGAGGTTGTAAAACTTTAAAAGGAGTCGATACCTTCATGTTTTTATTATACTTATTAATAGCATTTATTCCCGACTTCGTCTACGTCTTTCTACTATTGTACTGAACTACTGCACCAATTCTAAAATTTCTTTCACCGATAGCATTTGTCTCAGCTTCGTGTAACCGGTAGAGGTATCGAAATTGAAAGCGGGATGGGGAATTTCGATACCTCTACCGAGAATTGAGAACCGAAATCGCCACCGAAATTGAGAACGATCGGGGTTGAAATTGAGTGGGACCGGAATCATGATTGAGACAATATAAAAACCGGCCAAGTACGTGTCGGGCCAAGCGCAATGTAGGATCCCGTAGTTGACCGCCAGAATATGCAGATTTAGAAGGAGGCTTTTTGTTTGATATTATGAACCTATTGCTAGTGTTCACGGTTTAACGGCTAATAACATCTAAGACGAGCAGACATAGGACGGGTGCTGATAATGTTATGATTTTACATTTCTATAATTTTGAGGAGTGGTTCATAAACTTACATCTACTAGGTACCTGTTTTATACAACCAACAACGTCATCTTCAGTGGAAATTGTGCGAACTTTTGCTTTTTACTTCTTTAAATACATTTTGTAAGTTTGTCGTCTGTTACTTGTTAACTAGGAAAGCCTACTTAGCTGTGATGGTTTTCCTTTTAACTCATATAATGAGTTATATGTATACTAATGCCGTGATTTTTTTCACATATCCAATAATAACCATTTACCTGGCGGAGTGGGAGGAGACGACACTAGACTCCAATAAAATTAGCACTTTGAAACTTAATACTTTACAACGGATCCCTAAATCGAAAAAATGGTTTTCACGGACCCGCAATGTTTTTGAATGAGCCATCCAACAATAGCCCACACCATAGGATAGACGAAGAAAAAATATTCATCCCTATTTTATGTGTAGGGGAGGTACTCTAAAAATTTTTATTTCAATATTTTACTTTACCACTTTATCGATGTGAGAAATATGTTTGCCTATGCCAAACTACTGCTTTGCAGTACTAACAGTCTCTGAAAGCCATGGACAGACAGACAAATTGCCGTATGGACATGGCGAAACTATAAGGGTTCCTTGTTGACTACGAAAACACCAAAAATGGATGTTTCTGTATATGAGATCAATAAGGCCAACACCGTTTGATGGTTCATCGCCAAATTTGGCAAATCTGGGTGTTCTTTCATGGAGAATATTTCTTGCAATCTATTTAAAAATTTGTCGTTGACTTCGTCTGTATATTTGTACTATCGAACTGAATAACTGCATCGATGCTAAAAATGTTTTTACTTATAAAAGTACAAGTCTCAAATAATATAGCGTATATTTTATTTTGTTGCTGGCATTTATTCCGGTTTTATACAAATCGGAGTCGTAAACGGTAGCGGTATTGGAATAAAAGCGGAATGGGGAGCAGAAACGAGGGCCGAGAACGGGGATGGATTGACGAACGGGATCAGGGCCGTAATTGATTGAAGGAGGTACCAGGATCGTAATCAGGATAGTGGCCGAGATTCAAATCATGAACAGTGCCGCGACCGGTATTGAAAGTGGGAACGAGATTGGGTTTACTAACAAGATCGTTTATATACTTATAATTTATCTCACGAAGGCGGGTGACACTCGAATGTGTTGGTGTCGGATGCGTGCATAATGCGTTTGAGTGCGTTAGTAAAAGTTCGTTCAGTATCGTCCGAGCGATAAATGGAATTACTTATGTTTATTGTTTTTTTGTATAGTTTTGGTTTTTGGTTTAAGTGCAGTCAAATTACTATGAAACACCGACATCTTATTCTTAATGAGGCAAAAGTTACGTGAATGTTCTAAATATTTTGTACTTGCAAAGAAAATAGTAATGGGTATTTTAATAAATTACCGGTCGCCCAGTGGTCGAAATTCGACCTTTACCCGACTCGACGAATCTATAGACCGCCAATAAATGATTAAATAATACTTTCCGAGTCCACGTGCTCGAAGGCGCTGGCGGAAAGCTCGTAAGTATATTATAAGAATTCAGCCTGCGAATACTTAGGCTCGTAAACTCGGAGAGAATTGTCGATCGACTAATTTGAAAATTTGACACAGCGTTACATGGAATATGTGCGCGTTTGATGATTTGATGAACGAAGTTGAAGATAAATGCTAATATTCAATAGTAAAATGACACGAACGAAGTCGCGTAATTTTACTATTGATTCGAACTAAAATAATTCTAAATTTTTTCACTCAAAGAATGTTATACTGCCCCTAAACCATATAGTGTATGTTTTATTTTAATTCTAACAATTGGCCCGTTTGCCTGTAAATCGAAACTGTGACCGTTAGCGGTACCGCGACTGCAATTGAGAAAGGAACCGGGGTCGTAGTCAATTTTGGGACCAGGATTAGGATCAACAGCGTGACCGATTTCAGGATCAGAATCGGGATCGGGATTGAGAGCAGGTACGAGGTTGGGATTGACGGGAAGAAAATTTGCAGAAAAGATGAAGGAATACATTGACAATTTACGACCACGCGAGCGAAGCCATGGCAGAAGGCTAGTCTCAATCATACTTCAACAAAAACATTTGTTTTATTTTCCTGTATATTTTTATAGTATAAACCGTACACAGTATGTGTGGATCCTGTCATGTTGTTTTAGGTACGAGAAGAGATTGTGATTATACCGGATGTCTTAAATTTCCTACATTCTTTGTTACAAAGTTTTGCCTTGTATATTATTTTTTGACGTCGTCCTTATCAAGAAACGGAGCATAGACTATAGGATGGTCATTTTTTTATCGTATAGTTGTGCGCATTTCTGAAATTTTAGTGAATATGTGTTCTCTTTTATTTGTTGAAACAATTCCGTTTTACTATTTTCAATGTAAAGGAGTTACGTAGATATATTCCGAATATTCCAATCTTATCTGCGTTTAGAAATTATAACTGTGGGCCGCGCTTGCGTCCAATTATTTATTATCTATTATTTAACTTAATAAAGTGATTATTATAAACTACATAATATAACGTGATTTAGTGATTTAGTGCCATATTGACCATTTTTTGTTTAAATAAACATTTTTATCACCACTTACATACATTTATCTCTGTTAAATGTTAAACCTGAAACTTATACACTTGCTTTTTGTTTTCCAATTATAATCTAACTTTAAAATTGTAATAGTACTTAATCGAAGTTTTAGTTTTTCAATCAGTGGTTATTAATTTTTAGTTTCTTAGTTTATGATTATGTTACATTGGCTCTTCCAAGATTTCTTAAACGACTTAATTCTCGCAAAGGGTAAATACTTTTTGATATAGTCTACAAATGATTAAACTTAGCCTTTGGCGAATAAAGAGTCCAAATATCACATCCTAGAATATTTTGTTTAGTATGTTTATTGTTCAAAAATATTTCAAATTACAATTTAAGAAAATTTGACAAATTTATGAAGACAACACCACTAACATTTTATTGGTAATTTTAATAAAATGTCAGTCGAGGCGTAGTGTGATTTGCTCCTCCACTCATCTGCCCATCCACGTCTTTTTCCAATACTTATACTTTTAAACAATACTAGACTATGAGAATTCATAGTAAAACTGGTCAATTTTCTTCATTGCGTATTTTGTCGATCTACTGTATAGACTTAGCCTAAGGTGCTAGCTGTATTTCGTAAAAAGTTCCATTTATCTACCGCTGAAAAAGGTTCAAGTGATTTATAACATATTTTCGTTTACCAATAAAAAACATTGAAAAGGAAAAATATGTGGATGCTCGCCTATTGGAACAATATTTTATAAAGATTGCTTAGAGTATAAAGTTATATATATATATATATATATATATATATATATATATATATATATATATATATATTATGATAGTTATTAGATAGGGCGAAGCCCTAAATCATCAATATCTATTAAAACTATATTACACCGCATAACAAATTTATTTTGAAACGTTGTCTTTATTTACTTAGATAAAGTAATGAGGCGATGTAAAGGAATTACAGACTTTAATAAAATTATGAATAGAATGTTTTATTGATATTTTTCATGTATAATTTATTGTTCTTTTGAAAGAAATCATGTAATTGTAATCGTTAAATGTTTCATTTCGAAACTAAATTTAAATAGTTAGTAGTATTTTAATTCCACTTTTGGTTTTTACTGTTATTAGAACAAACTTCCTATTATAACAGACTCTTACAGCGGTGTGCTTCAAACTCTCATTTACAGTAATTAGCTGCTAATTGTTAAAGTTAAAAGCTAAACACGACAAAACATGCTCTTGCAACTTCACAATTGACAGTTAATAGGTAACTGTAGAGTTGATGTTGGAGGTGCGTGGGGACATCTCCAAACGCTAATTTAACTTTTTGGCATTTGTAACATTGACGGTATATACATAGTATATATAGTGTACATACATAGTATACATAAATTACATTTTAGTTCTAATTTGATTATTTATTTGATATTTTATAGTAGTAGGTAATAATTGAAGTTTTTCTTTGTAATCCATTTCGGAAACTTCCGATCTCTATAAAATTAAGAATCATATATCAGGCGCTCATCGTAACTGACAGCGACCTGTCCGTTAACATTTAACTTGAAACAAGTGATTTTTGAAGCAATAGAATTTGACAGTTCTACTAAATGTTAAAGTAATTATTATGTTTGATAGTTAAAATTCTATAGTTAAATACTACTCTGATTTTGAAACACTCCGTCGTTACAGTACATTTGTCTATTTTCCTTCTGCGATTGTTAATAACCGCAAACTAGTCATTTGAAAGTACGCGGTCAATGATTTAACAGCGGCGGCGTCGAAGTTAAATTCCGACCGAAAAAGCGTCGCGTCGTCGATGACTCCGGAGCGATGAGCCGAACGTCGGGGGCGGGCGCCGGCCCGCGATAGCGGTCCGACCGGTGCGGCGGGTGCCCGTTCGGCGTGTTACCCGCCGCACCACATGGCACGCGCCCGTTTACACCTACATGTAACGTGTTACGTATGATTGCCCATAATTTGATTTACCATGTGCTCGTGGAAGTTTATAACGTAATAAACATCTTCCTTGAGCGGTGACGGTTTGTAATTTTTCAAGTTTACACTTGAAGAATCCTTTCTCGTATTTCCTACGCGAATTATATCGGGAGCAAAATTACGTGTTATTAAAAGTGAAGTCGCCCATTGGCGCAACATATTCGGCGCATATTTTTTTCCATTGCCGATTTGTAGATGTTTCATTTTTGACGTAGATAAGCTAAGCTTTCGATATATAATATGATGTTGAACGTTGTCACCAATCGTTTGATTTACAATCTTCAGCAATCAGCCTACGATTTACAAGCATCTTTGTCAATTACATTTTTACGCGTCTAGAGTTTGACCACTATGGTATGGTAGGTGAGTGGTATTCATAACCGACAACACTGCCAGGTTTTAGGCCCATCGATTGGATTTTAGTTATATTACATGTTTTATTTGGCTAATAATTTTGGCAAAAGTGATGCAATTATAAAAATATGTAACATAACAAAGGAAAAATATGTTCATAAATTTAAACCAGCGGATAAACTCCTGACGCACGCTAGATGACACACACCATTTTTTTTTTAACTATGGCATTGTTTAAGGGCTGACTATTGTAAATAGCACACTTATTGGACATCCATTTCTACTTATGGTTTGTAAGCGCTTTACCGTTTACCATTTTCATAGACGACGAGAGTTGTTTTTATCCTCAAAGTGTGGATAACTCACGATTAGCGAATGGGTTTTTCTAAAAAGTATATTTATTTATTCAACAACTTGAATCAACAAATATGCTTAAATCTATAACAACTCATTGGGTACACGCTTTTTCAGTCTTTACCTTGGATAATTGATATTGTACAAATATAAGCGTTTTGTTCAAAATATGTAAAAATAGCAACGTAACTGAAGAAAACTATTCCGGGATATAAACTGTTACCAATCCAAATGTCATTAAATTCGGTTTAGTAATTTTTACGGAGATCGTGAACAAGTATGCAGACAGACAGACGAAAATTTTAAAAAGCATTAAATAGTATTTTTTTATGAATTCCCATCTTTTTTGCATATCCCTCTTGGTTCACCGACATTCATCAATCCTTTTATGTCAGCTCGTGGTTTCGAGTGCTTAAATTTCGACCTTTTTTTTTATATGCCACTAATTTTGTGAGCATAAGATTTTCCAGAGCAACCCTTGCCGGCCCTTCCATTACACAAATTTACTCTATAGATGTGTTTGGTCGTTCTATTTTCATTCGTCCCTTTCAATGGGCCAAACCTTCACATCTCTTTTTCTTCTCTAGTCATTGCATCATTTTCAAAAAAACACCGGTCTTTCATGCCACTATTTCTGTATCTATTTTCCAAAGACCACACATACTACACAGCAGGGATCACATCTCCACTGTACTGATTTTACTTTAATGTTTCTTCTGCCGTAGCCGATTTTCACTACGGTATACGAGCGAGGATCCCAAAACTCCATTATGAATAAGCGCTTGTGAGACCCTTTCGCTATTCATAATGGCAAGCAATGCCCCATTAACTTTATTTCCCGTGTTTAATTGCTTTTTTCAAATTGGGTTTGATTTAATCGTAGATTATTCTGAAAAAGAAAGACGAAAGATCATAACAACTTGGTAAACTAGACTAGATTGCAGTCTAATGCTTCGATTTTGAACCTGTACTCTTACATTTAGTTATACAAAACTAATAAAATTGACATTTCTAACCAACATTATATAGCGAAATGCCCAGGTTGTTTTTCCAAAATTCGGTTTCTACGCGTACTTAATCGATTTGTGTAAGTGGCTGGTACTTCATGAAAAAATGTTTTAAATTCCTATCACAGGACTGTAGGTTATTTAAAATATTTCTTAATATGAGATTGTAGATAACAAAAGCAGATGATCCACACTTGCTGCAACGAGATATATGAGGGAATTTGAAAATGTGAGAATATTGATCTATGCTGAAAATAATGGTAATTGGCGTGTTGCAGATGTATGCGGGTGCGCTGCTAGCGACGGCAGCGCGGTTGGCGTGGGACCCCAGCACATACAGTTGGTTCCGATGGTTGTGCGCGGCGCAGTACCGCGCGTGCGCCGCTTATGTGCTGGCAGCAGGCATTTGGCTGGCGTTACTCACCGCGCTTGCCGCGCACGCCGTGCACCCGCGTCGTGTGCGCGCCCTACGCTTGGTGCGTCACATTTTACAGACATTTCTTTGATAAACATCCTAGCAAGCAACTAGCTATTGTTAATGACATTACTCATTTGTCAGAGGAAAACTTGTTATTTAAATAAATATCACGTACGCTGTATTTACCTACATTGAGCACGTGCAGCGAGAATAAACATGAAGACGTAAAGAGCTCCGTGCGCAAATTGGGAGCAATACTTTTTACTGCTTCTATTCATATACAATAGTAGAAATGTAAGGGCTCGTACAGGCGAACGTCCTTTTTGCAGTGATGCTAAAGTAACCTGAAGTCACTCGTTGTCGGGCGGCACGACTGCAAAGTTACGCGGTCGGCGGCAGCCGTCGTGCGGCGCAGACGCACCTCGGCGCGCGGTCGCCGGAGGTGACGGCCGACGTTGACACGCCATTTTCAGTGTTAACGTCAGTTGCAAGCTTTCAGCCTCACACGACAGTCTTATACTATTCCGTATGCATTCACATTGTGTTTAGAATGCATTAGGTTGAATGTTTAGAATCAATTTTATTACTGTCCCTTGCACTACATATGCATGATTTTCGGCAAGCGACGACTTTAACTCGACGACAGCCGTCGAACGTGCCGACGGCAAGAGATGTTTCATGTCACGTTCGTTACGATTGGAAAAGCGACATTCGCCTGTCTGTATAGACATAACAGGTCGAAATCGGTATATTTAAATATTGGAGGGAACTTATTATCGGCACGGAAGTAGAATTAGTAGTTTCTTTTTGCCTGTTGGTCTTTCTGTCTTCTCACCGCGCTTCACGCTGAAACTTCAGAATGGATTTGAATGTAATTTAGAATGAATTATAATAGAATTCTAACTGACTAACATCATGAATACTTCTTACCTCGAAAATCGATACGGTTTCCTAGAAGTAGACAATAAAAATTTAAGAAAGTTTTCGTCACATCACACGTACTACTGCATACATTTGAATGGATTTGTCGTATGTTCGTAAAGGAGAAAGTTTGTTTGGTTGCTCGTCTTCTAAGCATCGGAACCATGACCGGTAGCGGAATAGAATTTCAAAGCGAGACGGGAAATATAATCAAAAAGGTAGACCAGAATCAAAATCGAAAACGGGACCGAGACTGATCGAGATCGGTGTCAAAATTATGTGTGCGACCGAAATCAGAAACAAGAGTGTGGCCAGGATGGGGAGAAATTGAGGGGAAATTGAGAGCGGATATATATGTATCTACAAAGAAAATTGGCAGGAGGTATGGTTATGATGCGTGAAGAAGTATATAAGTAGTAGGGCTGATTATTTTGAAAAAAAATTCAAGTTTGAAAATTTGTATATTAATTAATAAGTAACACGTAACTTTGGACATATCTAGTTTCTTATAAGGCCACCCGCCTACTGTGACGCTGATCGTCATCATACGTGGATCAATTTCCATTATTTCACTGGCACCTCATCTTCTGTTTACTACGTCGTGTTTCTATAAGATGACTATTTTTTTTTGTCTTAGGGGCATTCCTAAACCTAATGATTTACTATGAAATTTTATAAAGAAAAATATTCCGCCAAAGTTAATTAAATGTTACAATTCTATATCTTAAAAAAATAAGTTCTAGAATTGTATTATTGTATAACATGTCACGATCTATAAGTGTTGTATATCTGAAGAGTTAGAAACTTAGAAACACTTTTATGTCTTTTTGTTTATACGATAATAATTCTTAGAAACGTATAAGAACACTTAAATGTAAATGTATTCGGGTCACAAATTAAAAGCATATTATTGATTTTCCTGTATTCATTTAGTGCGTTTAATCAAGCAGCACAATGCTAAAGTTTGATTTATTTTCTTTTATGACATGTGAAATCTCTTCCGTCAAAGTTGTCAAAGTTATCAATATCAAACATGGCGTGATAGCCGACTCATGCCTTTACGTGCACGTCATGACGAGTGTGTTATTTGTTACGTCAATTAAATCATTGGAGTAAGCCATTACTAATAAGGTCATTGTTATTTATTATTATCGTTAATATTAAGGTAATTACTGACTACATATACTGATTGAACTTACCAATTAACGAAGAAAACAGTTATCCTCGAACGTCAACGTAACGGTTGGTCGTTATATTTTGCGTAGTAAAGCTCTTAATCGGATATTTGTTCAGTTAATTATGCTATCTAAGCGTTACTTAGTTTTTTAGAACGAAGACCGTGGTATATTATCAGAAATTATTAGTGTAGCGGTTCTGGTGAACTGTTAAGATAGCGTATTTTTGTTATGTCATCAAGTGGCTTCCGGACAGCAAAATTTATGTTCCTCTGATAGCTCGCTCACAGAAATTCACGTTCTATTTTGCATCAAAAAAAAGCGACGATTCAATCTAGGAAAGAAAAGGATGATGCTTCGACATGAAAACAAAGCACTCAACTCGTTTCTGGCCGTTCTCTAAACCTCGCAAACGAAATAGGTCTATGATTTATAAAACGTAACGTGAAGGAATGGTTCACATGTGCGTATACATTATGTATAATACATTAACTACGTATACATTTTTTCTTTCGATTTTGCGTTGTTTTACGTATTGACTATTACCTATCGTGGTAAAGCCGTACTGTGGCCAAATTGGCTGCACCACAAAAATGGGTCAAATACCACTATCACGGAATACGGATGTGAAGTAGTAGTTTCTGCTGTTTATTTCGTCCAGTGAGTGAGAATTCCGGTGACCCACTCCCTCTCTATCAATCCACCTCCAATAGAAATCCTATTCCTACCCGAAAGGCCGGTAACTCATAGGTGACTTCCCCGGGCTTGCGAGTGTCCGTGGGCGGCGGTGAACATCTACTCTGACAGCTCGCCTCTAATACGCTATAAAAAACATACTACTAATAAAATTTCATAAAATGGCATTGCTAATTATGTCTAAATATATTATTAATTGATAAGAAATAAGAGCTTTTTATTTAGACGGATTCTTATCGTAACTGTCTGTACATTTTGTGTAGTTAAAGATTATTGATAACACGACTTGAATTTTTCTCTGTCTCGGTCATTCGTTGTTCATTTATTCGTTCAAAAGGCCGACGCATTCGTTATCTTGACTTTTACCCTCGACAACGACGTCACCTTTTTTGTCGTTGTGTGTTCGTATTGTGGGATTGATTAGTACGATAGCTGTGTTTTGTATGTTAATCTCTTTGTATTAGTTTGTTTAAAGTTCACGTACAGCGAATATTAAAGCTGACCGTTAGTTAAATGGATTTGTGGCGAAATGGCATGAATAGCAAAAAATGTTTCTCTTTATTTTGTACTGAATTGGGTAGGAATGTATTTTTATGTAACAACTGTTAACCCAAGATTTCAACATAAAGTTTATATAAGCAATTTTAATTCTTACTTTTTTTTCTTCATGAATATGTGTTATATATTCACGAATATGAGAAGGAATATTTGTCATGGGAAAAGTATTTTTTTTAATTTGTTTTTCGAGCCTAAATCACAACTCTTTTTTCATTACACGTTATGTGTCTAAGCCTTCGTAATGTATAGTATTTGATAGATCAGGAAAAAACCTTTTCATATTTTGTACGTACCGAGCTGTATTCAAATCTTTTTGGTTGTACTGATTGTAACTGGCTGGTTTTGATATCACTACGAGTCTATATACTGAAGAGCAAGAAAATATGAAAAAATATATATGCCCACCATTTTTTATTTTCTTTCAGCCTATTAGGGTTGGTAATTATCTAACTGGCGCTGTCGTACCTCGTTCCAGAGACAATATATTCCGCTGTAAAATTGAAAGTGAAAAGTTTACGTCAAGGACGGTTGAAGTTTATATTGTAAATGTTCAGTAGAAGACGAATGTAAGAAGATGAATAAGTACATAGGTAAATATCGACTGTATTTTAATAAAAAGGTATAACCATACAGTATTTAGTAATATCTGACCCACCTACCCGTCAATACTTTTGGTTTTTGGGATAAACTTGAACGAATGTAAATATATATGTGTCTAGATATATAACGTTTGACTAGTTGCTTTTTGTTATGTTTTGATTCATTAGAGAATAACGTCCATATAAATATCTGTATAAAGGAAATTGCTATACTAGTTTTTCATGGAAATCAAAGCTTTGGTAGTGAGTGGTTTAGGCAACAAAGCCTAGAGCTGGGCGGTCTCATGCTCAGAAAAAGCTCTTGTTTCAAAATCAGTATACAAAACTTCTTTCTCACATGAAGATAGGAAATGTGACCATGCAAAAAAAAAACAGCAACATTAACCGCAAATGTCATTTTAATACCTTTGGGACTCGAATCTTAAACATTCGGAGGATGGTCTCAGCAGCGGTTTTATGTGCACGCATTAAATATATTTATAATAAATATATGATAATAAATATATAGGGAGTAAAACGATCGTTTTGGCGTTTCTTCATATCACAATTAAATGCAAAGAGATTGTGCTCTAAGTAATGTACACTGATTAAGTTAACTCAAATTATGTATCCTTTTTTATGTTTTTTTTTCACGTGAAAAAGAGTTCGTTAATTTTTTTAATAAACGGATGGCGTTTGATGAAACCTCAACACGGACGACAGTAGACCGTATGCGATCGTCAAGCGCGTTTAGCTTTGGATTTCACTGGTCGACCGAAAACAAAAATGTTGAAAATGCTACACCAGCCGCAAGAGAAAATTGTGTGGTTTACGAATGTAGAGCGGTATCGGTAAGAATGATACAATGTTATTCATAAAAATTGTATTGAATTTGTATAGAACACGCGACCCCGACCTAGTAAATTCTTTTACTGTACAAAATCTCGAATTTCACAGATTTAACTGATTTTCAGATGATGGAATTAATAGCTTCCATTATAATAGTGAAATAAATGTTTTCTAAAAAAAATTGGGCTAGAGTTGACCTTACAGGCTAGCTCCACAGTTTCCCTTATTGTTCGATCTATAACATTTTCGAGCTTTAAAAACACAAAAATATTATTCCTCGCTTTTTCGGGCTGAAAATTATCAGCGTTCAAGTATAAAAAACGATCAAAGTAATTGTTATTTTTTAAATATTTAGTTGCATTTTAACTTTTAATCAACGAAATCTTCAAGCAATTAATCGATTTCAACGACATTCAATACAGCTTTTTAAGCACAAAATAGATTTTATTAAAAAAAAAAACAGCCTTATAGAAAGTATAAAGTGATTAGGTACGCAAGCGTGAGCGATATCAGTTCATAATAATAAAAAATGGCTTAGTGCGTGTTTTTGGTGTAAGAATATAGATTCGTCTGAGATGATTTCATCGGTCTGTACGAAAGATGAAAGAATGTCCACGCGGGCGAAATGCAGTCTTCCATAAAACGTTTAGCAACAACAGTGAATTGCCTTTGATAATCATCGATTAACTTCATGGCGCGCATCGTCTATGAGTGTTGTATTACAGAAATATTTCTGTTCCCAATTACCGTCTCGCCCTCTGCTCTGACCTTTTTATCGGCCCGCCCGTTCTTAATACGCGACCGGACTTCAATAGGCCGCATTGATGCGTTCACGCATCGTTTATTGGCTGCCTACCTACACGGGCTGCCGTAAGAGGCTGGGGCACAGTCGTCTCGTTATTCAGAGGAATTCGCTTCATTAGCGTGTCATTTGTTTGTCCAGGATTCGTATTCGTGATGTTCGACGAAAGCCAATCCGATTGATAAGTTACGCAACGCTCGAGTCACTCGGCCAGTCGTATTGACGGGACAATCGGGCATTGTGTGTGATGTCGATGTCGACGTGATACCGTTTGCCGCTATCGCAAGGAGAGTATTGAATTAAACCTGTGACGTCATAACCGATGATGTAGTTTTCTTTTGTTTATGTTTAGATTTATTGTTATCTTTTTGTAGCATAGTTCTATGGATTAATGATAAAAATAATAATAAAACATGAGGAATACAAGGTCTTAAAAATAAAAAAGTTAATTCGGCAACAATAACACATCGCGACGTGACGTAAGAAGAGAAAGGATTTAGGACTATTTTAGAAGATTACCCATATATAATTTATTTACCAATTTATCGTGTTAATTATCATACGAAATACATGAATGATTTTATTTTATGTCTCGAAGCTAATTGTAGGATGTATTAATTTGATCCCAATTCATATGAAAGAAATCAATATGATTTTTTTTGACCAAATTATCGCTTTCTATGACAATGTATTATTATGTTAACAATGTTATATTTTGTGATTTTTATAGTTAGAGTTGAGTGTGTGATTTTCAATTTTAAATCAAATTTTTTTCTTGTATAGATGCTGCTACTGAAACAATGTATTTCTAGCAAAAAATAAATACGATAATAATAATAATAACAACAACGATATAATTCGTCAAAAATATTTAACTTATATAAATGAAAAGATGGTTTCATTTCTTTTCATACTTACTTTTAAAACGGCGTTCAAAACATATAGAAAAGAACTGACACATTTAAAGTTATGTTAATAATTTTAAAAAAATCCTTTAAACAAGCTGTGACATTGAATTTAAAACGTCATGTAGCTACCCACTGTGACTAGTGCAATGCGGCTTAGAAGCCATGATTCATTTTCGACAAAAAATTCTGCCGAGGTATTTGACCATGAGGAAAAGAATCCCAATCTACGCCAGAGTTAACTCTATTGTCGAGTTCAATTATCGAGCACCTATGGTCGTTGTAATAAATACTCGCATACCTGCTATTACTGATACAACCTTGTGGCCATGTGTTCGAAGTTGCCCCGTAATCGTGCTAAATGTATTCAAGTAAATATGGACCGTCAGTTTCACAGAATAGAAATGGCGTTAATAAGTAGATACAAAAAAAAATTGTAAAAATAAACATAAATAAGAAACCAATGCGTATACCAAGATACCGAGCAACGAAAATCAGTTCTATAATTATTCCAAAACCATAGATTCATCGGGACTATAGAGGATTGAGCGCTTACAAGTCCGGAAAAGTGCCCACTTTGTAAGTTTATTTACATTTATAAGATATTAATGATGCACCTTTGAAATGCTACTTACGCCAATAGTATTGTACAATTATATTAATCCAAACACCTGTAAAACTTACCACAAGTGACTTACAGTAAAAATTGAGATGAATACGCGTATTGCTTTTATAAGTTCATTTCTGAACAGTTATGGATAGAACGCAATCGATGTGTTACGTTTAGTCTATCATTTTAAATTTTTCTATCGATGTCTACTAAAGTAGTTAAATTACAAATTATTATGTGGTTGAACTGTTGATATATTCTTAGTATATTATTAGGCCCTATCCGCACTGCGATTTTTCATCGCACTATTTTTTTTCTCGCAATTCGCACTAGCGTTTAAAAATTCGCTCGAAAAGATGTGTGATTCGATACAAATCGAATCGCGATGCTGTACGGATTTATTTCCGAGCGATTTTTACTTCGCAGAGTGGGCAGCGCCCTTAGGGAAACATATCTGTTAAATCTATCACGTTTTTAGTTAAAATTTTAAGGCACCTCTTAAAATTAGAATATTTACATATTAGTATTTATCATTTTACTTAGCAAAATAATATTCAAGACAGCTACTGTTTTATTAGCTACCATTTTGAAATGCGCTATAGTTTTACAGTAGGGATACCTCGTTTAATAACTGCAAGTGTCAAAACCAAAGAATACGCCATGATTACCAATTTTAGGGTTCAGCAATGTCAAAAAAAAAAAGAAATCGACGCGATGTTTATGAATCAGTTTTGTCGTAGAAATATTTGAAGGTGTGTCGCTTTTGACTGAATTAATAATCCTTTTATTTGATTTTTGACCAAAAACGATTTCCTATCTTCAAGGAACTCGTTTTTAGGCTAATGTAAAATGAAATACAAACTGTAAATGGATTCAAGTAATTTGAGCTTATACTTACTTGTAATGGTCACAAAATATCACCTTGTAAACGCTTATAAATAAGCATAACCAGAGTAATTATTCCTCACTATATGTATTCTTGGTATTGGCTCTTATAAGAGCCTAAGATTGTACTGGACCGAAGAAGTTACCTATTATAAACGCTTCTAAGTAACCGGAGTAATTACTCCTCAGTACAATTGATCTTGTATTGTCTTTATAATACAACAGTAATTGTCTTGTAGTCTTGCACCTATAGTGGCCAGTGAATATGATTTTGTAAACAGTTACAAAGTAAAATTATAGTAGTAACGTACTTAAGTATAGCATTTACTTGTACCGTTAACTGCGCAGTAGCAAATACTAAGGTCATTATTGACGCTTTATATATCTATATGGCATAAAATACTCATTTCAGGATAATTTTGCTTGTTGGAATTGTTTTATAACTAGCCAGTTGTGATCGAGTCACTTTGATGAGGTGGGTGACTCCACGGTATGATTAATACTAGGGGAAAACATTTGCTCACAATACCTAGATTTAGACTGTTAAAGATTAATAGTTTGTTTCGGACGGTTTAGTGGCTAGTCATAATCAAATTCCTAAAGAAATAATGAATAGGCAACATTTTGTAATGTTTTTTAACTTCTCTCACAGTTTTTTGTTTGCATGATGTTTAAGTTATTTTAGAATGTATGAAAGTTAAAATGTAGAAAAAGATGCTACTGCTATGTGCTTAAAATTTATTTGGCAAAAATATGTCTATAAGAGAGTGCTTTCAAATGTATGCACTATTTACTCATGTCTACGACGTTAGTATATTCCCATAAATTACGTAAAATGTTTAATGATTTTACGAGTGAAATGGTTTCCTTTTTTTTCCCCTTTTTTTCTGTTTCGCGTGCCACATAAACAAAACCAAAAATGCATGTGATATCTCCTTACATCGCCTCTCTTTCTCGACGAGATCGTGACCTCTGTGCGTCTATTCAAACCTCGCGTGATTAATGAACGACTCCTTAGTTGCTTTATTTGTAGGTGATATAACAATATAAAACTATTATCGGATTACTGCACATGAAATATTCATATTTTCCTCTATATTAGTCATTAAAATTTTCATAGCTGTAGACCTGTTTTCTTATGAATAAAACAATAAATAATTATTTCCTAACTCCGTTTACGCTCGGTATGAGCTGTCGGAGCTTGGATTTTAATTTAAAGGACTCTTAGATTGTGACGCCGTTAACATTAAATGTATAGAAATTCAATGTATAGTATATTAAATGTATAGAAATTGTTGCCAGGTTTTTGTCGCCCTACTGTTGAAGAATACATTCCTGCATTTTTTTCAATTGACATTGATGGGTCTGAACCTTGAACCCTATACATTAGGTTAGTGCGAGTCGCAGACCGCAGATACGGTATCTATAGTACAGCGCACGAAACTGCCGCTGTGAAGTTAGTCACGAAGGCGTTACAATGGCGTAAAATAAGAACAAGGGGGAGAAGAAGGGACGGAAGAGGAGCGTTAAACTTGCGTATTGCATCATTCGCAGGCATTCAGCGCGGCAGAGTTTCGTGCGTTGTACAATACGTTTCGAACTAACGGTTTAACGTTTTCAACGAGGCATAAAATTTAAATATTTAATTTGAATAAGTTTAAAACTTTTCGATCGTTTCGTCCATGCTGTGAATTCGAACTTCTTTCCTTTTCATATCGAAGGCAACGCTCAAATACTATAAATATCATTATTTGTATCGATAATATTATCCAGGTCTCATATTAATTTCCCGTATTCTTCTTCGAAAGCGTACGGATATAACTTTTTTACTCTTTTGACTGTACCTTACGTCGAAATATCGTTTACAGCTCGCGACCTTAGCAATGCCGCGTAGGTTACTTAGTCCTATGTCTATACGAGTGGAGCTGCAAGTCGTGATCTCGCGCTGTTCGATGTCGTCACTCCACGTCCCGTGTTAGTCTTTTATTTATACGAAGTCGCTAGCGCTCCCCGCTAATTGACCTTCGCGCTGTAACAGCTGATAAAAGGTCGTCGTTCGGCGTAGGCGCGACACGCCGCACGCCGTCTTAACACTGTTCCATATCTATTCGATGTTCGATTTGATTTATTGACAGGTGATGTGCGTCGGCGATGGTTTTTGCCACCAGGTGGTACCAAAAACTCTTAATTTTTCTTTATCGCATATTACAATCGTAAATGAATAGTTTAGAATAGTAAATATTTTATGAAAATGTATTGTTGTATTTCTAGATGCTCCAATTCGTCCGACAAGAATGAACTTAAATAGCAGAAGGTACACAATTCTATTATTTTCTTATTAACAATGTTCATTTACCATGACTGAATAAATAAGAAAATAAATATGTAGTTATTCTAAAGAAATATACACAAATGTGAATTCTTCAGAATTTTTTTGTAGTATATTTAAGAGCAAACAAACAGGCGAGGCATCATCAGACTGTAAATGGTCACCGCCGATTATTTCCGAAATTATTCACGTAATCAAAAAAATTGATTAAAAACCTTAAGGTGTTTTTAAAAGAACTGTCGGAATATGTTCCACACATTGTCCTGAAAAAAATAATTTTCAACTTCTGTTACGTGTATGAAGTGCTCCCCTAGAAATATTTACTTTTGTTATTTAGTAAGACACCTATACTCCGAATTACATCAATATACATCTTGTAGTTTTTGATTAAAGTGCCTGCGACATACGGACGGACGGACATGACGAAACTATAGGGGTTTCGTTTTTGCCATTTTGGCTCGGAACCCTAAAAAGCTCCGGAGAGTTTCTATCGAAATTATCGAAATATGGATATTGAACGTTGAACGGGAAGCCTGTGA
The DNA here is from genome assembly GCA_005406025.1 of Eumeta japonica. NCBI lineage: Eukaryota > Metazoa > Arthropoda > Insecta > Lepidoptera > Psychidae > Eumeta > Eumeta japonica. The sequence goes on along the minus strand of BGZK01000498.1, from coordinate 221,818 downwards.
TAATAGCCGAATGCTGAACAATAAAATTACTATTCTGTAATTAGCATCACGCTCGTCTGAAATCCCTTGCTGTGTATGGTGACTAATCATTTAAAGGCGTTAAATACACACAGAGAAGATACTATAGTATTTTGTCCTGACTTTGGATACTTAATTCGTTCGTTACAGAAAGCTCATTGATCATTAAACACGTGTTTTATATGTAGTACATGTTTAACTTTATGCGCATATTAGTTAGTATATTATTATCAATATTTTATTGATAATTATAGCAATGGCTTTTATTATCCGTGTATTGATAAATACATAAATGTCTATGTACATTATGTTTCTTTACCTATTCGTGATTTCGTTTTAAATATATTTTAGATATATTAAGCTAAATATGTTTCGTGGGTTTCCCGTGTCGTCGATAGGTATTTAAGTGACCCGAATACTCGATGCCTCGTTTAGGCGTATTGGACAACTGCCAGCTGTCAATAGCGCGACCACAGCACCAGAGCGTTTGTCTGTTTCACGTGCACAAGTCACGAGGAGACAGTTAGTTCTCTCCTTATCTTTAATATTCACTAAACGTATGCCCAGAGCGCGTCGTCCAACGCCGGGACAGTTATTCAATAAGGCATCTGGCTGTCCAATAACCTTAAAACGTTTTTTTATTGGGGTTTCGATGTGCGGTATTGTTAAGTGGGGTAATAATACTACACAGTGAATTATTGTTGATTGAACTATGTACAATGATATAGTTTAATACTATCAAACTATATCATTGTAGTTATATGGTTGAATATATAGTAAATCAATAAATAATAGTACAATATATAACATAGATTTATAAATGTTGGATTCATATGTACATTCCCTCAGATATAGTGGATTTATAAATGACTGCAGATGAAATCATTAAAAAATTTGAATGTTGTGTAAAAAAATAAAATCTATTTCTCATAATTTGTCGAAAAATTACAGTAAATAGTTGTTCGACATAAATCTGAAATATTGTGCTCAGACATTGCCTCTCTGAATGTACTCGTCTAATAATACTGAAATAGATCACAGATTTAGTTAATATTTGAATTCATATTTGGAATCATAAATTAAATCATTAGAAACATTACACTCTTTTAATTTGAAAACTTCTGTTACTCCCTTTCGTCTCATTGCAAAGTAATATTACGTTTATTTAATTATTGTTTTAACAATTAATCATATGAAGGTAAAAATATTTTTTTTAGAATGAAAATGAATTTTTAATACGGACTTTTAATCACGCAAATCAGATGCACTACTGTTGGTGTTTAATTTTATGTGATAACATCATTGGATCATGGGGCCCAATGGGGTCATCGACCTATCTTAACAATAGACAGGCCGTTAATAAAGTTTAGAATCATCCCTTCGTGAAAAATATATCTTACTTTGTTTATTTTTAACATTTGTTGTTGAAATAGGACTTAAGTCTAAAAAAGCATCGACGAATAAAGTGATTGAACAAATTTAATTTTTAATGTTGAATAAATGTAACACAAAACGATTTAATTTACATGAAAAAATAATTTCATATCAAAGGAATTCAAAAAATTACATTTATTTAATTAACGAAAAATAATTGTAACTATTACCATAACGTAGAAACATCACTAGTTGTTGCGCAATTTGAATTTTATGTCATACGGCCTATTCACCAAACTATTCACGATTGCCCGACAGCAATCGTCCGCGGCTCGGCGCGCCCGGATTTAGTATCTGTTCGTCCTTTTAGGCCGGTCGCGTTGTGGGTGCGCTTTCGTACGTATCTGACACGTGAGAATACGTACGCACATGCAAAATCGCTCCCGACACTCCGAGTACCGCGGCGCCTCGCGCACTCCATGCGAACTAGTCGTGCGTGTGCGCGCGTATAGTTCCGAGATCGGCGGTCAATCCCAAATTTTTATGGGATTAAAGTGTTTTAAGGGGCCATCCATAAATTACGTCACACGTTCTTGGAGTCAACGAAATGTGACAATGCGCGACAAGGAGCAGGTCAAAGGCTTTGTGACGTCAAATCTGAAATACGAAAACAAAAAAAGGTTTGTCTTTTGTTTTGTCCAATATTTAAAGTATTTTGAACAAAAAAATTGTAAAAACTACTGTTTTCATTTACGTGTGACCACATATGAAAAAGAAGGGGGGGGGGGGGTCAAAACCTTAAAATTTATATGACGTAATTTATGGATGGCCCCTAACGTACCACTTGCGCGTCTATCAACGCAAGGCATGGCGAGAAATATGCAATAAGCATGGAAAGAAATAATAATACCTGGTAAGTTGATGCATCGTATTTATTTATTGGTGACAAATTGTAATTAGATTATTGACGAGATAGTCTAACTTTAATGACAAACCTTCCTTAGAACTGACCAGACTAAACTTAGACCGCGCCGCCGCCGCCGCAATCTTCGAATCAGCGAAGGATTTTCTAACAGATATAAATTCATTACGGTGATGTCACCGATGAGGGTTCACAGAGACGACTGACTTTATTAAAAGTGAAAAACGCAACCAGTGGGTGCGTTCAATTCGTACGTCCAATAACGTACGCTTACGGACGATACAAATTCGTTTCCAATGTTACCCCCTTTCCCCCTTCTGTGTGCATGGGGAATTGGGTAAGTTGTGCGATAACATAAAAAAATATTCTACAGGTCAAAGTGGACAAACAACACATGTGGATATGTGGTTATGGTATTGTCAAAGTAAACAACATGATGTGTAGGTAAAGTGTTACTTATGAAAAAACCTTATAATAATTGTGCGAGACAAATACAACACTGAACACAACGTTTGTGACACACATTTGAGGTTTACATTTAACACGCCTTAATTGAAGGTTACTGAAGTAAAGAAACGTGTTAAGTGACGAGGGCCGTGTGTAAACGCGCAAAAAGGCCTTGTTGTATTACGTGTGTTTTTCTTTTTCTGTTTTTGGTATCATTAAAGTCTGAAGTGCGTTTTTAACTTACAACGTCGAAGTCGAATTATTTTTGGAAACTGCGAAAGAGCGATTGCTATGAAATGGGAGATCTTAGCGAAATAAATCACAGCGATTTCGCGAAAGGTGAACATTGAATAGAAATAGAAACATTCAATACACTCATTCAATTATTATTTATGCTCTGCGTTTTAAATATTTATAACTAAAACAAATGAAACGGATTGTGCATACTAAAATATATCAAAACCGTAAGAAATAAATAACAGATATTTAAATATGTATAGATTCGTTTTCGTGTTTTCTCTAATCATTTAATATATAGGTCACAACCTATAGTCATATCTTTTTGGGTTTAGTGTTTCTTATCAAAAGAAAAAGAATGAATTTAACCTTTAAAAAAGTAAATTTGAGGTGTAACTGCATAGTATTTTTTGTTGAAAAGGGTTGTATTCGTTGTAAATTGTATAAAAAATATTAAGAGTCCTTTGTCGTTGATAAACTATTATTTATCTGATACATATAAAATAATAAGCATGTACTTCTACTACTTGAACATTTTTCGCAATACTTGCAAGTGCAAGTCCGACTAGTTGGTCTGTTTGATGCCCCGTACGTCGATCAATCACCTTACAATTCAAGATTGTTATTTATTATGTATATTATATTTTAGCACTATTGTAGATATATCGCCTATTGTATGTGACAGATAACCGTTATTTTTGTATCTGTAATAAAATCAAATTAAAGAGGGCGACACGGGTATATGCAGTTGACGTTTGTAGTTTACGTTCATAAAATATAGTCTAGACGCTATTAGATAATTTAAGATGAGACTTTGATTTTACATCTTTGAATATTTAAATGTATGAATTTGTATAAAGTCTCACAAAACCTATTTACGGAAGCATTCAACTCAATATAAATTAAATAATCAAATATTCTCTTGTATCGGTTCGTTTTGGAAAGTAAAAAAAATGAATGGATACAGAAAAAATTGTGACGCACTACTGATCTGGTAGCGTCAAGGTCGTTCTGCGGCAAGACGGAGCCAAGATGACCTTTTGGTTTTTTTTTTCAGTACGCGTGTGCCGTAGCGGCGCTGGTGCTGAGTGAAGTGAGCTTCGGCGCTTGGCTGGGAACGTCGTTGTGGACGTGGTGGCGCGAGTCGCCGCGCGCCGCGCTCGCCCGCCAGGGCCTGGACATCGTGCACGACCTCAAGCCTATACTGCTCACGCTAGAGCGTCACCAAGAGTTGGCACGAGCGCTTTATCAGGTCATAGAGGTGTGTATGTTTCGAACACATCTCTATGACCTGAATCGAACGGAATGATTATGAATGTTGCAGGATACAAAACGCATGTTAGGGAGCTCATCATTTAATCGATTATATGAAGTTTATTGGATTGAGCTTCAAGTTTGGATGCATGTGTTTTAATTAACGTACAGATGCGTTAAATCTACCTGAAATTTGCTTTAAATATTTTGTTGTTCCAAAATTGACGAAATAACCTTTGACTGCGCATATGTCTTCTTATATCACTGAATTCAAAAATATGTTAAACGCCGTCAATGTCCATTGAAATCGGCGGTTTACTGACGTGCATTAACATATTTAGTTGTATATCTTCATCTATGTAATATAAAGTTTTGTATGTGTAACATATTATCTTATTAATTATAGCTTTATCGATCGTAAGGATGTACACATCTACGCAATTCTGTTAGCTCAATATCTTACGCTATAATGAAATCATCTGCTATCATAGACATCAAAGACAGTGTGATCACGGCGATAATGAATATGTTAAAGAAGTCCATAAATTTTATTTTTTTTAAACTTAGCATGCAAGTCAGAGCACACAGTTTTCTAATGAAAATTATTCCTTAAGAACCTCTCTATCAACATATACTAATATCATTTTTTTTTTATATTAACCAGTAATAAAGTTAGAACGACCAAAAGAAAATTTCGTTAATAGCTTTGTTATTTTTGTTTCTATGATTAGATGTTACGGAACCAAAATTGTAAAAAAAATAATTTGCGACAAAAAACGTTTATACCAATTTTCTGGCGACGCATAGTTTGCCCGATGTAGCGTAAAAAAGCCATTTTTACAAGATGGCGGCCGCGGGACAAAGAAACCCATGAACATGGATTTAACTTTAAACTAATCCACTCTTAACATCGAAATGATAAAATTGTATGCTCTGACTTTTGCAACCCCAAATGTAACTTTTCAATGGACTAAGACGCGTAACTCTTATTAAGCAAGTTGAACCAAAACGCTGTTGAATTTGCAATACTTATCATATTGTTTTGCATATATATATATATATATATATATATATATATATATATATATATACGTTATAGTTAAGACAAAAATAAGAAAATTAAATTACAATGCTTGACGCCTTCAGATTACTACTCCCATAACAGATACATCTTAAAAAAGCAATTGGATAGTTATAAGTAATAAATTAATAAATTTTCTCAATTCATAATAAAATTTATGTAGTAGTGTTATTTTATGTACCCAAAACGAGTTAGATTTTAATTTTTTTTATAATTTCGAAAAGCGCCACCTATTGTAGAGTAGCAAAAGCACGATCAATTTTCGGCACAAAATAATTTATAAAAGATGGCGTAAGGAATAACAGAACGCGAAACAGTAATTACATAAATTTAAATTGTGTCTATTATATGCATCTCGATCCCATCAGTAACATGATTATGTAAGAAATTTAACAAGCAGTAATTAAATATAACAAAAAGATTGTTATATTCAAATGTATGTTGGTAATATGTAATTGTAATATTGAATAATAAAATATCAGACATCAGATCTTTTATAAATCTGCTAATTGTAACAAACAAAACTCTGTTTCTTACCTAGCTATTATCAGAAAGTAACATTTTTTATGCTAACATAACACATTAGTTACCTACTTTTGATCGATCATGATCAAATCTTTAACGTTGCGTTATTTACCAATTATTCATTCTTCAAAAATATCATTACCGGAATTGAAAAATTTTCGAAAAAGAAAGTCGTTTTGCAAAACTTTATATAAGATATATAAATATATATATATATATATATATATATATATATATATATATATATATATATATATATATATATAATTTGTTATTAAATCACGTTTATCGTGTTTTGATTCGGTTGACAAGTATTCAGTCCTTACCCTTAACCTGTACCTGTAGCTCTATATTTGACCTGAGACATCTTCAAAGTTTAACTATAATTTTTGCAAATAATTAATAATTTTATTGCAGGAAACCGAACGTGAGGCACCTAATAATGTGTTCGTTATCATTGTGTTCGCGTTGGCGGGGTGCGTGCTGCAGGTGGCGGCGGTAGTGGCTGCGCGCCGGCTTTGGCGGGATGCGCCCGCGTCTCCCTCGCCCGAGACGCCTCCACCCGTCGAGGAGCATCTGCGCGATCCACCGCAGTGGAGAAAGAAAGCTAACCTCCGCATGTACACCATCCTCGATAAAATTTTCTAGCAGGTTAAAATCTTGTTATAAATTCTTTACTCGCTCGACCTGACCGCGTAAGAATATAATAAATCTTTCATGTCGATCGTGTTTGTCTGATTCTCGAGCTCGCTTTGATAAATAAAATACGCCTGCAGGAGGAAGCGGCGACCGATTGTGGGCCGCCGCTCGACCGGCCGGTTAGGTCCAAACGCGCCCGCCGCCGCGCGCACTCCTACGCCACTCGCGCACCGCGGCGCCGGCCCTCCGCGCCGCCCGCACCTGCCGCGCCGCCGATGGCAGCCGTCGCCGTTGACGGCGCACGGGTTCGTCGCGACGCCGCCTGGGACGCTGTGCAGGCGCAGTTGCGCGTCGCGCACGCCGACGCCGCCGCCGCGTTGCTCATCGTGCACGCCACTGCCGATCTCTAGGAGCCGATGGAAAACCAACGTCGCAATTCGTGGGCCGAGCTAGTGCTCTGCTTTGCTTCTGTGATTTAAAGATTTACTATGAAATGGGCCGCGGCCTGGTGCTTTCGATTCGTCTGCGGCCATCTCGCAGTACCGAATGCCTAGTTTTATCGTTAATGTAGAACGTACAATAATTATTACTACAGGTAACGCAAAACAATAACGTATAAATAAATATATTTTTTTTTATTGAATTGGAGTTTTATTGCGGGCGAATATGTGTGCTATCGCCATGCATCCCTGTCAGTCGACTGTGACTCTACTTCTGTTCGATAACGATAAGATAGAGGTATGCGTACGGCGCACGAGGCGCGGTCGCACGGGGCCACTGCCTGCCCGGCAGTGCACGAGTGACATGGCGGGAAGGCCGCGGCCCAGAAAACTGCGACTGGCTCTACTACACGTTAACATATTGTTGATGGTGAGTATTTTATTCGATAAACATACGTTTATCGCCTACTTGTTGAGCCTTATTGTGTACAGCTATTTAATCTGTTTGGTATATTGATAAGTAAATAACAAATTGTAAACTATCAGGGTTGTAAATATTTACTGATCAGGCAATCTATCTGATATACGTATACTGCCGCAGGTGGGCGCAGGTGCGCTGTTGGTGGGTGGTGCGCGACTCGCGTGGGATCCCACGACATATATACCCTTACGTGAATTGTGGCCGATCGAGCATGCTGTTGCGACGGTAGCGATTCCGGCAGCAGGTCTTAGTTTGTTGGTGCTGGCGCACGTGACCGCCGCTGCGGCCACGGTCGAGACCGCACAGCGTGCTCTCCTCATAACGGTGGGTTGTAGTAAGATGAGGCAGTGGCGGCGGGTCGCGCTCGTGCGCTGACCGTGCGCATGTGTACACTGTGCAGTACGTGTGCGGTGCGGTAAGCATGTGCGCTTTGACGGCGGCGTGGGCGGCGTGGACGTGGGCGCGTCTTCACTCCTGGTGGGTGACAGAGGGCGAGGTTGCGACGCGGCGCGGAGCACGCGTTGCTGAACGGCTCTCGGCGTTGCTGGAATCTGTAGCAGAGCTGCCGGGCGGCGCGGGTGCAGCGCGACTGCTGGAGTTGGAGCGCGAGGCGCGCGTGGTAGGCATGCGGCTAGTGCGCACGTGGGGAACGGTGGGTGGGTTGTTGGTGATACTACAGGTGGTGGCGTTGGCGCTGGCGGTCGCTGCGCTGATAGTCGATCGTAAGCGAGTACAAGTGACGCGGGCCGCGAGTCCGCTGCTGTCTCGTTGAAGCGTTGCTCAAATTGTCTTGTGATATCGGAAATATTTCACGCGTCCGATCATTGCCATAAACTCGTTGACGTGGGTTATGTGAAAATAGTACGTCGGTTCGTAATAATATGTTTCTATGTAAAATAATTTTAAAGCACTGACAGTGTCTAATAAAAAAATTGCATTTACTGAAATGACTATATAGTTTAACAATTCTATTAAAATACTCGAAGTCTGTTCTTAGAATACATGAAAATATATTATGGTTTGATATTGCATTTTTAAGCACGTTCGGTTTTGTTATACCTACAACGCTTTAAAGCATAGTAAAGAGCAATATTTAGTCATTGAAAGTGACTAATACCTTACATTTCTGAATTAGATACTATTTACCTGTTTTGAATTTTTGTAATGAATAATTTTCTTTGGAGTTCGTCACTGTTATAAATATTTTACTTTTATGAAAATTTTGCAACATTTAATACAATTTGAATATATTTTTACTCATTAAATAATGGAAAGCCTGAGTGTTCTCAGTTTTAGTTTTAAGTATTTTTTTATTTATAATACCGTTGCACGATTTAAACGGATTATTCGTACTCTTCCAAATCGCAAATTTGGACATATTTATTGAGTTATCGTTTCGATGGTTATCGTAAAAACGGTAATCTATACGTATGATGAGTCAGGTCTAACTCGAAAGTGATTCATGGTATAACAAAAGAGTTTGCTATCTGATGAAGTGCCAGTAAAAGTATTAAAACAATTCAACAACACCGACCAGGATAGATTAGAGGATTCAATATTTTATAACTCTTAGGTTAACAAATTTATATTAATAGTTTCTTTATGTCCTTCGGTCGGTCTCTTAATACGACACGACTTTCGAACTCCGCCATTTTTCCTCGATTCCGATGAAAAATATACTTCATATCTAAGACAAACCGCTATATAATTTTCTAAAGTAATTACAAAAAATTGTGGTACTCTTCCATACATAAAATTAAGGGTTGAATTTTTTTCTGTGCACTTCTACGTGAGAAGTGTCGTTAGAAAAGTATTTAAAAAATGATCCAAACTTCTTAAATGACCTTTTCTCTCAGGTGTATATTTTGCTGTTTATTATTAGCAACCACGATCGTTAATTGTATGTCCCCTCTATTTGTTAATTATATTTTTTTTTTAATTAAAAAGAAATCGCAATAACTGAGTTTTGAAAACAAATTCGACAAAAATCTTCTTGTCGACAAAAAAAAAGAATCTAAATTAAAAAAAAAAATTAGAAGTTTTTTTCTACCGTAACCGTAAAACCATCGGCCTGCATGGGCTCGTGTGTGTGAATATTTTAGTATAACAGATGCCTGTCATGCAAACATAATTATTTATGCCGATATTAGATCGGATTTTTCAAAATTATGAGTAGCGATGCGTGATACTCCGTTTAATAAAAACTTAATGGAATTGCAAAATATTATTTCCTTTCGCTTGTTTGAACGGAATATTGTGTTTGGGAGTGTGACTCCCGTATTTTTTTCCCGTCCGTATTTTTTTATGTTACCATAAGCAAAGTACCGCTTCGAATTGTACGTGCGTAACTAATTCACGAAATTAAAAATTATAATTTAAAATAATAATGAAAAGTACCAGTTAATAAAATGCAATACATATTTCCAATTAGTTTCTTAGCACTGGCGCTACATTGCAATGAATGAAAAGTTAAGTAATTTCTTGACCCGTCCGTACTTCAATGTTTCCTTTGAATGTCAATGTCCGATGTTCTACTAAACTTTCTCGTATTGATGTATTGATATATGACAGTAGAAAAATTATTTTTGTAAATAATAGTATGGAGGTTTTTAGGGTCCGAGCCAAAATGGCAAAAACGGAACCCTTATAGTTTCGTTCCGTCCGTCCGTCCGTCTGTCCGTCCGTATGTCACAAGCATTTTATTCAAAAACTACAAAACGTGTGTTCTGTGCTGAAAATATGGAAAAAGCGTAACAACGTACTTTCTTCATCTGTAGTTGATTTCTTTGTAATAATGGCTTCGAAACCCTGTAATGAGCATGGTCCGACATGGTCTTGACCAGTTTTTTTTTTAATTCAAGATGATAAATATATCAAATCGAACAGATCCATAAATACTGTGGCATTTATTCTTATGTTTCCTGAAATATTCAAGTACAAAGGTAAACATAGTAACATGTTCACACAACTGATAACTGCGCAGCATAGTACCTTACAACTGGCTAAAAACGTTTTCTAAAAAACAATTTCTACCGGAAGGATAAATTTGGTTGTTAAAAATTTAAAGGGCCAATTTTTTAAAAGGCCCGTCGGCATTCCAATGCATCGGCAATTAATTTGATGTTACTTAATTGTGATGACTTTCGAATTTTCTACTGTTTTTGTAAGCAATCACACATATTATATGGAATATCTTTCTCGTAATGGTTGTTTCATACAGATTCGATATTTTCATATTTATTAAAAACGTTGACTTTTATTGAACTTTATTTTTTTTATTAAAATTATATTCATAGTAACTAAATGTTAACAATGCTGTTGTTTTATTTCTCTAATTACTAATTAACCATGTACATTTTGGCTCAATGGTGAATTATATTGTGAAAATTGTACAAGAACTCTATGTCAATTCTTGATTACTGCCATTTTAAATTCATGTATGCCCTATGAACAGAACATTTTAAGGTCTTTTTACGGGCTACATTCGCTCAAATTATTAAAAAAAAAATATGCTTTGAAATAATGTAGCATAATTAAAAAAAAATGTCAAATTTATTTCACTTGCCCAGTCTTCTGTTAACACTTCCACTTACGTGTTTCCAGAATAAATTTGTATTGCGATTCTCGACTTCTATATTAGTCACCGATGCCGACCTGTGGACCAATTCTGTAAACTTAAAACGACTCGGTCGATGTCGTTATAACGTGGAAATCACGTCAGGGTGAGAAGGGTTGCTATATGATTTCCGCTGGGCACTCGCGATTTACGTAACTTGACGTCATGAGAATATCGACGTAGTGCTTTAAAGTTTACATAATTGGTCCGCCGCTGCTACGTAATGGGTGCCTTAGAGTCGTTTAAACTTGCGTTAGATTTTTATAGAGATTTTATAGACCTCTGGTAATCACCTCGCTTCTGAGGTATATACTCTTCCACAACCCTTTTTATTCCAGGTACGGGGTCTTGGAGCTAAGATCTCCACTCTCGACCAGTGCGGATTGGGAACTTGACGTTTAAGATTTATCACAACACAATAGATTTGTATCAAAGGAAGTTTTTTTTTTAACTTACGAGGAGAAATTAGTAAAGCCTTGTTAGGTGCAGCGTGTACGCTAAATCAAATTAGGCATAGGTTTCATGTAGAATCAAACAATTGCTGGTACAATCAACATTTAATAAATACATATCATTTGGAGAAGAAGTTGTGCCGCCGCCATTATATCGTGTTACGAGATAGGTATGTATGCTAATTTTAAATGATGGCTCTACACATGATAACCCCGCGGCTGTTTTTGCAGCCTGATATGACATTGCTTTTACACACATATAGATTTTATCATTAATTCACATATTTCTCTAAACAAGTGCAGAGGTGGTCTTCCACCCATTTATCTGAAGACACGTTGAGTGTCTGTCAAGAAAGGATTAGCCGGAGGTGGCTGAGCTACGGGCGCAAGTGCGGGTGCAGTCGGTGCCGCTTGTTGACCGGGCACACCTAGCCTTTCGCCTCCCATATATGGCTCTGTAGATGGAATGGCTCGTTAAATAATAATCGCTACGTGTAATTCGTACACTTCAAGAGAACCTTACTTACCTGTGTTGCGCCGTAAGAATCGTGGCCGGCCAAATCGGTGAGACGCGTAGAGGAGAGGGCACGCGGCAGAGGGTTAGAGGGGACGCCGTGCGGGGCCAACACGCCTGTTTCGGCCACGCGATGGGGGTCTTCAGTGGGGGGCAGTTCGGTGACGAACCGACCCGCACTGAAGAAATTGATGAAGACGAAAACAGCCAGCATGACGCCGCAGAGCAAGCCGTAACCCGCGAAGGTGGCGGTGGTGCCGTAGCGAGCCACGAACATCCCGCCGACGACGGCGCCGCAGCCGCGGCCCAGGCCGTGGTGCAGGCCCTGCAGCACGCCCTGTGCCGAGGAACGCAGCTGCGGCGGTGCGCCGTGCGCAATATATGAGCAGCAAGCCGCCCACACAGCCGCATGCGTGACGCCCTGCACGAACTCGAACGGCAATACCCACCACGGGCTGGGCAACCAAGCGATGTACATGAATCGGACAACATTACCGGCTAACCCGAGACACAGCACCTATGGCAAAATAGATTATATTTTTATCAGTACATTGTACCTTTAATGGACTATCCAATATATAATTAAATTAAGAACTGACAACAGTACAAAAAATATTTGTACTTTATTCAGATGCAAATATTTCAATATAAAATTGAAATCGCGTGATTACAAGTAGGTAACCCTCATTGATACTTAGTGATGCGATTGGTAAAATTTGACTAATCATGTATTACGCTTTCTTTCCAACATCACCGTACGTATAAAAAAGATGAATGATATTTAAAAACGAAATGGTCTACAAAAAATAGCTAGTTTCTTAAAAACCTGAGTAGGGTTAGTTTCGAACATATATTATACCTACCTTAACATGACCCATTTGGGTAATCAGCTTGAAACTGAAGAAATAGGCGAATATCTCAGAAATATGATTGATCACAGATGCGACGCCGAAAAGTGTGGGTGATCCATTAATATCCTGTAAAATACGAACTATCAGCTTTCATACACAATCAGTGGAATAACTACTACCACACACGACGAATCTGCACACCTGTAAATGCCAGAAGAGGAACGTGAAAATGAGACCGATGCCGAAGCCCATAAACCAGGCCGTAAACAGGAAAGAAGCCGCCTTTATGTTACGAAACTGACGCAGCACAGCTACCCATTCTGGCATCTCACGCGTCGTCTGTGCAAACACTTTGGCTTGGCCAAGGGTCGGTTCGGCACGCTCCGGAGCCGATGTGTCGAGGGACGGCAGCTGTAGTTGCGCAGCCAGCTGCGCCTGTAGGCGCTTTTCTCGTGCCGCTGCCGACTCTACACCTTCTTCGTCTGTCGCCGCAGGCTCAGTGACCGTTGGCGGGGCGCACATGCCTTCCGCCGGGTATTCATACTTAAATCTGATCTAGAACCGCAAATGATATAATATTGCATTAACATGTGCAAATTGTTGATATTGTAGAAAATAAAATTAAACGCACCTGCGTAGCGGAGACGAGCGCTCCACCCATAAGCACGGAAAAAGTTGCAAAGCAGATTATGTAATTTTTCTCGTAGGGCTGCGGACCTCCGCAAGGGTGTGAATCGAATGCGGTGCTGTGATCGAGCACAATCCCCACAAAGAACATTGCCAGGCCCCAGCCCAGAGAGCCGAACATGCGTTGGTGGCCGTATCTGTAAGAAACAAAATTTAATATAACATGAAAAACCTTAAAATCAAATAAATTGTCATAATTATAGTCTCATATTCACCTGTCGGCATCTTCGCCTAGTAGAGTGATGACCGCGGAGTCGGCAAGTGTGATAGCAGGTGCACTGAAAAATTCACCTATAACGACGAGTAGCAGTAGTAGGAAAAATGTTTTTTGGATGTCAGCCTTGCTATATACAACGGAGGAGTGCAATGGTGTGACGTAATCCTTGTCTTTGTATTTATTGTAGTTGACAGCATCGTTGATGGGATGGGGCGAACTGGAGCTGCCGCCGGAGGCCAGCAACAGCGCTGCATCGACGGGCAGTTTCGAATCTTTGTGGTCGTCGTTAAGTTCTACAATCATGTAATTTGTGTCGTTCCAGCGCTCTGTGCACGCAACGGCCGTGGGCTGCAGCCAGCTCAGGGGCAGCGTGAACACCACCCACGCCGCCAGAGACGCCAGCAACAGTGTGCGACCCTTCTGCCACCTGTGAACAATGGATAACACAAAAAATCAAAGGCATTCCGAGACGCTCAACGGTTTTATTTTAGCAATTTCAATGTTAATGTATAGAATGACGATTACAGTATTTATGAATTTTCCCTTGCAGCGTTGTAGGTTCCGTTAAGTATATAAAATATGTACACCGTTTATATTATGTCAATACCTTCCTGATTGACCCATTCCATTTGCTCAATCCCGATTATGGTGCCGACTTCAATCTTCATTCCGATTCTGATTTTAGACTTAGTATTAGATACATCGGAAACAAGTTTTCTCAATCAGTTCCATATTCCAAAAGTGAAGTATTTTATTTACCATTATCATTTAAACCGATAAATATTTTTAAGGAGTGTCACTTTTTTAACTTAAATGGACATAATACGGTGTTCGGAAATTCGTGCGCCTGGAATTCATTTTAAAAATCGAGTATTTTTTAAATTCTTAATGTGAGCCGATTTTAATGGAATAGTGTTTTGGACATTAACGTGTTCAAACAGAAAAACAGATAGACACGTGGGAGGAGTTGTCAATGTTGTTACAGAAATTAAAACTATTCTCGAATATTTATTTTTAAGGGTTATTTTGTATTTTTAATTTATTTATCTTTTGAGGTCAAATTTCTCGCTCTCTATTTCTTGCAACTCGCACTAATATGTATTTATAGATAGGTCAGCTAAGTTCAATAGGTAATTACATATGTTTCTTTACAAAAATAGAGATATAGGATATAGATACAGCCTAGGATGTAAAGTTAGATAACGATAATTTTGTTTTTGGGATTTATTTCTGTTTCGCATCTAGACACAGCAGTGCTGGATTTAGGAGAAAACAACCGGGGTGGCTGTTCGGGGTCTCTACAAGAGAAGGACCCCCACATAAATTGACGATTTAGAATTTAGCTTCGGCAATAAGTTGTTTGGTTGGTTATACGTATAGTTAATAGATTTATATAAAAAAAAGACTATAAAAACACCTATCAAAGGAGCTGCTTTACTATGAATTTTTTTAAATCAAAATTTTAAAACTACATTTCCAAACATTAAAATTACACTGAAAGTGTACGATGGCGTCGAATCGCATTGGAAAGCGTTCATTTTCAAAAAGAAAATTATAAAAAAATAACCCACGCACTACGTGTTGACGATTACACAAATGATGACACAAAACCGCTTATCAAAGTTATCCTTATTCAGCATTGAAAGTGAATTACTCCGGAAGATGGATTCAGCGAAATCATTAATGATTTTTGTTGGAAAACTATATGCCAGTTCATAAATTTATTAAATTTGCATAAAATACATCTGCTTTGCAAACTGATTATTGACTAGAGGAATTGTGGAAAAGATTTTTCAATAAAATTGTTCGTTTAAGTGAAGGTGAACAAGTCTTGACATAATTTTCGTAAGTTATTACTAAGTTTATAATTCCTTAGATATGTATAAAAGAAATCTATTTGAACGAAGTTGCAGGTTATACACCTTATTCCTTTAAGTGTCCTATTCTTGTATATATATAGTATGTAAATGAACAGCACTGCTCCATTTTTTTCCCGTTATACAGTATCGTATAATTACAGTAAGCATACCAAAAGTAATATAACCGGAAAAATAAAAATTACCAATGAACTTATTAATGACTTGTATAATTTATTTAGACGCGCTTAGTGTGATATTACCGCCACTTTTCTCACCGCTAACTTACTCTCGTTTCTGATCAGTCACGCGTCTTCAGTGCCAACGTAACGACATGGAAACGTACGCGTATTCTTTTACGAAAAATATGATCTTTGTCTTCATCTTCTTAAAATTATATTCATCTTCGTGAATCTTGTATTTAAGTTATAATTTCATTATGATGAGATCACTACTGGCATGAATAATATGACTTAATAATGTATTGTTGCCAAACCGCGATAGTCAGGTTGGCAAATCAGGTGGCATTGTTAAAGGATGCTTGATTTATCTTACGAAATTGTTAATATTGTATTTTATGAACTTGGCTAGCTTTTAAAAAAATATTATTAGGGACTAAATAGGAGTTTTAAAGAAACAAGTGACACGATGATGTTCAATTACACACTGTATAAACTTATACATTAGTACCTCGGAAAGACTAATAGTTTCGATACAAGTTTGTACTATGAGATTATCTTACTTTTCAAATTTATTGATGTCGGTATCTTTTCTGGAAAAATGCGATTTCTATTATTTTTTTCAAATATTACTTTAGAGCGCCATCTTATGGAATTTTAAGGTGATTAAAGTGTTGGTATGATATTGAATGTAGTGCCGAGATACCAATACACTTACTTAACAACAGATGGAAGTACATAAATAGATAGATGGCATTACGTGATGTTAGCATGGGAATAGGTAGTAAATAAATTTGGCATATTATGTGTAGTTTGTATAATATGTATCTAAATGTTTATTGTTTGTAAATGAATTATAAGCAAATTTTTTCATAGAAAAATTATTTAGTCACGGCAAATTCGAAAAACACATAGCAAATCTCGGTTGCTCAGGTACTCGAACATAATATGACATACGAAACTGTTGAACGTCGATAATGCACACTGTAATTATAATTTATCTATTTGTATAAAAATCGATGTATGTGGGTATGTGTGCATATTCCCCGTGGACTCCAAAATGGCTGTACCGATTTTAATGAAATGTTCAGGAAATTTGTAAATTAGGCCAACGGGTGATCCTATGAACTTTGGTAGCTATCGGATGAATGTATATTTTTTTGTTTTTGTTCAAAAACATTGTCTACCCATTGACCTTAAGATAAATTAATTAAAGAAATATAATTTTCTATATATGTACTTGAATCTGCGAAAACTTCGTTACATGATTGCTCCCGTCTGTCCACCAGATAGAGCTAATTAGTACTACCGGCTATAGATAATTTAGTGCTGCCCGTGCGAAGCCAGGGCCGGTCGCTACGAATACATAAAACATTTTTAAACAATTTATTTTAATATTTCGGATTTATCATAGCTAGTCGTACCTGTCGGCGAGGCTGCCCCAGAAAGGCGCCGATAAGAATTCGACAAAGGGCCGAGTGCCGATCAGGAGGCCGCACTGCCCGGCGTTCATGCCCATCTGCTTAAAATAAACACCCATCAGCGGGAACAGCGACCCGAAAGCCGAGTAGAAGAAGAAGTAGAAAGTCTTGACGGTGAGCAGCTCCGGGTCGACGGCGCCCTCGCCGCACAGCAGCGCCAGCACATCGCTGCGGCCGCGGATCTTGTGTGTCGCCTCTTTGGGTTGCGGATACCTGTGACGTGTGAACGACCACACCATTCCTCTTATATATTTTTTTTAATCATAACTTTCTTTAGTGGCTTTCGGGACTACGTAACTTACTACAAGAATACCTATTATTTTATGTTTTATTTTGGATGAAAAGGAGTTTATCATGGCACGCTTCAGGGGGTATTACCAAAAAAAGGTCATAGAAAAAAAAGCGGATCCCACCTTCCTGGTGAGTGGCATTCTGATTTCTTTTTTTTGTTCGAACTATCGTGTTTGCCGTACAATACAATATATCGTAAATATTGTAATTCAAATATCGATCGACATCTTCGTTCTCACTCCCAGTACGTTCAAGTACACATATTGTATGTTTTTGTAACTGCCCTTTTTCGTATCTTTTTCACTTCTGCTATAGATGTGTATCAAAATAATTTATATGGAAATCTATATTATACTTAATGATGATTTGAAGAATAAGATCTAATAAACAATGTGTAAATGATAACACACTTGTTTCGGTTGGAGGAGGTTTTTAATACCAACTTAGTCGGACAAAGATCTGAATTTTTAGTTCGTGATTAGTTAGGATTTAGTTAGGACTAGTCGTATCGTAACGGACAATCAAAATCAAACAAACATGGAAGCAAAAAAGAAAAGTAATGTAATTGGTATGACCATTCATAAGAAAGCTGTGGGCGTTAATCATATGTTACAGAATGATCCGTCTACATTTATTACCTAATTTTAATTTAGGGCAATGATTGATTTGTTTATATGATTTTTATCCTTGTAATATTATAAAATAATATACCGGCTAAGTGCGAGTCAGATTCTTAAACTAAGAGTTCCGTACCACAGTATAGTATTTAACACTGCATATCTTTTAAAATTAATTAATGAAAAACAAGAATAAAAATTGTAATCGAGCAAAAACATTGCAAAAATAGATTTCTTGTATGGGGAGCCTCTTTGAGTTTTAAATTTATTTTGTTTTTATTATTTGTAGTTATAGCGGCTGTAGTAGTACAAACTCTATGAAAATTACAAGCATCTACCTATTACGATTCAAAAGATACAGCGCTGTGACAGATGGACAGACGGCGAAGTCTTAGCAATAGGGTTCCGTTGACACCCTTTGAGCACAGAACCCCGAAATAAGGTATATACTCAGTTACATAATCATCCTTCTTCAAGGTTCAACATGTGAATACGCATGCGCTTTTATTTATCGTGCGAATAAAAAAGTTGTCAAACAAACCCTATTAGTGCATTACCAAGACCTAGGAAGTTCGATCTATATTTTTTTAGAACACTTAAAGAAATCGAGATATAGTGAAAAATATGCTACTCTTTAAGTTGTTTACCATAAAAAATACCCTTAAAATTGATTTTATGGACACGAAATACATAACTTTGGAATTCAGAATAATTTTAGACTAATATGAACACACCCAAATTTAATTTTGTGTTTCTTAATACTGTCTTGTATACCATAAAATCCACCATTAGATGCGAATTGTGCCAAGTTGTAATCTCTATGTAGATCCACAATCCATATTTCATTTTAGTAGGTCAAGACCGTTTCTCTCTTCACGTTACAAGGACGTAGTAGTGATTTTTTTCTAAAGAGCTTCAATCAATTTCAGTAAATGCCATTATTAAACAGCCAAGGTAAAGAATTAAATATAGATGATGGTATTTATCAACTGAGAATGTTAACATAAAAATTAAATGTCATAGTATAACATAATATATTTAATATCTATGATTATAATGAGATAATATCATAAAATACGTTATATGTTCTCTATATTTAAAATTTTTATCACCGCAAACGCTCTGTGTATTTATTAAATTTTTCATTTATCTTGAATTTAATTAAAATACCTTTTGTTGTTTGGAGAAATATTCATTATTATAAGTCTTATCGATATTAAGATGAAGTGTTAATTACTGTCGAGAGGGTTTACCTCATTATACATTATTAACATTAGAATAAATATGTTTTTAACTTTGTATTTTTGCTAAATAAAAATCAGGATTCAATGAATATATCTTAGCAACACCCGACCGATAATATCAATCGGTGCGATACTCACGAGCTGATATGATTTATACATAGTTTACTTGATCTTTGATGTGCGCGTGAAACGAGATGAGAGTGGGGCAGATGTTGTGAAACACCGAGGTACGGATTGTTTGGCTGTCTCCAATTAGAACGTTGATATGTAGGAGTTGATCAGACAATGCGCATAGAAACTTAGCTCATTGCGACTGAAATGCCGACGTAAACACTATTGTTAAAAATAAAAATATTTCCTCGGACTGTAAAATGACAGAGGGCGCGAGTATGGCGTCGAGTCACCTGGTGGTGTCGACCTCGCCGTGCTCGTCGGGGTGCACGAGAGGGCGCGCGGCGGCCGCGGGCGCGGACTCGCCGGGCGGGCCCATGACGCTGCTGCAGTCGCTTTGGCCGGACTGCCATCGCCGCCACCCCCGCCCGCGCCGAGCCCCGCGCGTCGATACCGTGGCGCACGCGCTCGGCGCTCCAAACATCAATTGGCAACGTTATGGCACCGCCGCACTATCGGGATTCGGCGAATGATTCGCTGTAATCCGATAGTGCAACCACCGTCATAGTCATATTTTATGTATTCGACAAAGACGTTCTGCTATCGCTAGACTATTGCGATTTAGTGAATCATCTGTGGAATCCCGACAGTGCGTTCACGTACATTAGGGAGCGAAGTTGGTCTTTAGTCCTTAACAAAAAATTCGTACCGAATGTATTCGATATTTCGGCTCTAGTTATTTAAATTATTGGAATACTTATTTACTGCCTAATAATTACGATGAGATAAAGATAAATTTCCTTTGAGTTCAGACACCTCCTTAGAATCTCGGGCTAGCTAATTTTTAAAACTCAATGAGTCTCTCTCTTCAATACAGTTGTTACTGAATGTTGACCAAATTTATTTTACAAAATGTTAAATTCCTTAGAGTTTCTAAAATAGACTTGGGGCCGTCCATATATTACGTCATTATAAATTAGGGGCGTCTGCGGATGACGGTAAATGATGGAAGAAGGGTGGGGGCGTTTCGAAATTGACGTCATTCTTGTGATACCAGTTACTCGAAAATGTACAATAATATATTGTACTCGAGCCAAAATGAATATGGGGAGGATATGGAGATATTACCCGTGACCCAGGATTTGCAAGAATGGGTGAAAACTCCGTTGGAGCTATCCAAAGAAAACTAAATATATGTATAGAATAGGAAAGAATAATATTATTATATTAATGAACATTGCCAAAGTATATGATAATAAAAAAGATGATTCTATAACAAAACATTTTAATGTTACCCTATTTTTTCGAATCTGCAAATGTTTTAATTTTGTCAAACTGGAAATGACGTCAGTTTCTCGAGAAGAGGAGGGGGGGGGTCATTAGGAAATGACGATAGGAATTATTGTAGGGGTCGAAAATCTGCAAAAATCGATGACGTAATATATGGACGGCCCCCTTGTTTAAAGAATTTGAGAATAAATATGATTATTAGATTCTTAATTAAGTTTTTGTTCGCCTAAAGCAGGATTATATAAATTTTCTTTTTACACGTGAAATAGTGTGAAGCTAATCGTTAATAGATTATCAACTCGGTATTCACTGAGGTGTGATGCAAATGTATGATGGATGTTGTCAATTGTCATACTATAGTAATCAGAAGTTTGTGTTTAATAGGCTTAACGTAGCAACACATTGGTTACGCTTGTGAAGAAAGAGATAATCTAAATTTGCAGGAAGTAGTTTTTGAGAATAATAATGATAAGTAATATGACGTATATTCAGACCCCTTTATCATAGCATGATATATATGTATCAATTTTTCAGTCTAACTGTAGGCATTCAAATGAAAAATAAAATACTTAAATCTGTTTAGCAATTTATTCATGGTCCACAAATAAACAATCAAACAAATAAACCTTTAATTTTTTTTTTTGGACTCAGATATGCCTAATTAAAGTAAACAAAACCATGTTTTCTAAAATGTATTTAATACATACTTTTATTAGTCTTATAATAGCTTACTTATAATCAGTAATTTTACTTTTTGTGTATTCATTAGGCATAGGTTTATAATATGTTTAATGATCTAAATAGATAACCAGTGCCGTAAATAGGGCAGTGCCACCGGTGCCCAGGCACAGGGCGTAGACTCTGGAGGGCGCAAGAACGGCAAGACCAGGCAGGACTATTATTTTTTCGGTTTGTTTTTGTTAGGTTCCTACTGCGCCCCTAGTGCTCGCGTCCAAACGTTTTTTCACCAATTCATACTTAAACGCAATTTATGTTATGCTACCTTCCTTATTCAAAACTACCATACCAAGTACATGAAATTAAATTAATTTACAGTTTACTGAAACTTTGCAGGGTGTTATTTTAATATAGAAGTATGAAGACCAAAGTGGCCCAAAAATTAAATTTAAGCGTCAGGGTGGGCAACACATTTGCACTAGTGAACTTGCTTTTGAGTGAGATACAGTAGGTGGTATAATAGGCGAAGGGTCCACTTATTGTTTGCCCACATCAGTTCTAGTTCTTTAAAAAAATAGATTTTCCTTTCAAAATATTAGATAATTGGTCCGCCAATACCAAAGTCCTTGCGCTATATTTTATCACTCTGAAAGAAATAAAGTAGGCTTATACATAGCATTGTTCTAGCTAGGATACCTATAATATCTAAAAAAAACAAGGGCGCAGTTCTAAAAGCTCGCACAGGACGCAGAAAAGGCTATTTACGGCACAGATTATAACTATAAACTTAATACTTAAGATATTTTATTGGCAGGGCCTAAATAAAGCCTTAAATGGAGCATTTATACTACATGAGTCATAATGAAATTTTTGGGATCGGCCACTTGCAATAAGAATATAAGTAGAAACAACCATTTTTTGAAAGTGGATGTATTTGAGAGTAAGTTAAGTTTTAGTTTGTGTGGATTGTCGTATATTTTTTCATTGTAACATCGTTTTGAAAATTGCGTGTCGGCATTGCAATGAATTTATGTCGAGAGAGAATACTTATTTGCACCATGATTTTTGACGATTTTCGTAGTAGCTTAAGTCAACAATAAAGTTTCCAGGAAATTCAAATGGCATTTGGTGATAAAGTTCTGTAGATGATGCGGACGTGATCACCTTTTTGATGATTTGCGTGAAGGTCAATCGGCGATTGCATTTAGCGAAACTAGTATTGATTATGTACGAAAACTAACCGAAACTGATGAAATAAATTGTATTGCATTAGGTATTGGTATGAGTTAAATGCAATATATTTTGCATGTACGTCTGAAAGTTCGGAAGCTTTGCACTCGATGGATACTGTATGATTTAACTGATGACCAGAAACGACGACGTGTAAAGTGATGTCAAAAATGACAAAAAAATAGAACGAAGGACAATCATTGGCGGTATGTAACATAGTCATAAACGGCGAGGACTGGGTGTATTGCTTCGAACCCGAAAGAAAAAGCCAATCGGCAGAATGGATATTTCCGTTTGAACATTTACCGACAAAAACTAAAAAAAAAGTCATAGCATTAATCATAAAAGGATTGCTTAATTTTTCGTCGAATCGGGACATCGCTTGAAAACCAAAAGATAATAACTGCAGAGTGTGGTACGGGAATACGTCGTACATACGGCCAGTGCACGAAAAAAGTTTGCGAAGTGTCCCCGTGCACGAAAAAAGTTTGCCCGCAGCAGAGTATTCCTTTTCCACGACGACGCGTACCGCTAGGACAACGAGGGTATTTTCGAAGGCGTCAAATGTAGAACTAACGACGCGTCCGTCATACAGTCCCGACTTTGCACCTACTTCCAAAAATTAAACATTGCAACTCAAGCAAGCAAGCGAATGCGTTCAAAGAGGCCAACGAAGACCTCCCTGTGGCAAACTGGGCCGACTGCTTTTTACAATGCCATATTATGCAGTCGCTTAACAAAAGAGACTGTTCTTATATGAACGTTTTTTATTTATTATTTTTTTATACTTATACAAATCTAAAAAGTACCTTTAAGTGGAAATCATACAATAGATTAAACCTATACAAAAAAAAAAACGTTTGTTATGTTTGAATTGGTTTATTAACAAATTATGTATAAGTATTATATACAACAAAAATATGTTAATGTTTAATGAATCTTCACCTTATTTTATTATATAAGTAATGAGAAAGTTTTATATTACTATGCTCTATAAACTTTAGAAATTATCGAATTCTTTCATGTATATTTTCACCGACATTATGAAATTAAAAGTTCATATTAACTCTTATCTAAGATGATTACTACATTAAGCTTTACTATGAAGAAAAATATAGTATGATTTTTTATAATAGATGCAACGTAAAAAACAATAATAATGATTTAATATAATATTAAACCACTCCACTGTTGTCCTGTTTTAAAACAGTAAATTGTAAAAAATAAGACTTATTGTTTTCCAGTAACAAAATGATCGTTAGTCGTTCTTTTTGTATTTAAAAATGAACCTTCTGTTATGACATTTCGGTTGAAATGTCAGATAATTAATAATATTTCTTCCCTTCTTTTACTTTGGCAGTGCAAAATAATATCATAAAATGTGAGACAGAGACATCCTGTATACTTTGAGCCATTTTTTGCCTTTAAAATAGTAAGTGATTGAGCATCTTTTTTTTTATAAATCTATGAAGGCGAAGGAAAGTTTTGATGACAATATTTGCCAATAATTCTAAAAGGCTTTATAAATTTTAGTGAGTGCTTCTACTATTGAGGTCGCCGAAGAGAATGACGGCATCCCCTAGGGCGAAGAGTACTTCTATATCGCTCCGGAGCAGTTTTATCTTGGGAGGCAGGTATACTGACACTAAGGTCAAGATGCCGTGTCCCGTCATACTAAGCCTGCATGCAATGGCTCCTGTATTAGTTAATGGTGGAATGCTGATCGGGCAGCAGTTTAGTGATCATTTGTAATATAATGTGGTTCCACCTTTTGAAGCGCCTAACCTGTCCATTCGTAGTTGAGTGAAGGTTTTAATTTTGCAGGTTTTTGGATTTTTTGGTTTTAAAAGGGTTTCCTGCACCATAATTTTATCTGCTCGGTGCTCCAACGCACATTTGGCTAGTTCATCTACATTATTTATTAATCCGTTCGCGTCGAAAGAAATTAGTAATATGATTTTTGGTTTACGGCGTCCAACTGACTTTACTTGTAGGCGCCTGGGCGCAGACATTACAGATTTTCTAGTTTATTGATGAGTTCCTGGTTTTTCAGGATGAATCGAAGGCGATCCACACCGTGTGACACCTTCCTAAATTTCGCCGCTAAGTCAGCGACGTCGGTGCTCCTTACTACTTAGAGAATGGACATTATAGTATTAATGTCGCCGCGGACGTCGCGGTCCCCACACGGCGCGATGAGAGCGGTGGAGACTCCCTGGTGTTAGTCTCCTTGGTTGGTTGCAGTTTCGCTCATGGAAGCGGCGTCTTACATTGGTTCACTGCAGTTGGGAGCTTTCTCCGCCGGCTGTCCTAGTGAGGTGTTTGGTATTATCAGTCAGTACTGGTGGGAAAATTTTCCTTTAGGAAAAACAATTTTGTCTGTTAGTTGGTAGTTTCTATTTTTGATTTTATTATTTGAAATTTTAGGTTTGGGCGTTACCGGACACCCTCCGTAGTCGGCCGTATGGTTTCGGCCGCAGTTACAGCAAGAGAGCTCGCCTCCCGATTCTTTAGTGCGATCGCGGCACTCCGTACCGGATGCACAAATATAGCTGCATGCTATAGCTATATTTGTGCATCCGGTATGAATGCATACGCTTGTACATATGGACTGCATACATTACGACGTGGCCATATAGTTCACACTCCTGCCGCGTAAGCACCTCCTGCACACTGAACATCACGTCGTGACAATCCCATATAGAGAGTCCCGATCCCGGCTTCTCATTGGCCCCTTCGTCAAAGTTCAATTTTAATGTGCATTCTTATTTTCATTACAAAAATTATACTTTCGTATATAAAAATTTTATAACTTATTCAAATTGAAATAAAACATAATCAACAGTCAGTACCAATAATCCCTTCTCGAGTAATGAAAACACACATATCATAAACTTTTAATCTACATGCAAAATATTTAAACAATAAAAAAATTAATCAATCTTTAACTAAGTCTCTCTTTGGGCAATAAATATACATACAAAAAAAATCATTTATTTATGTTAGAAGTTTTACAATCTAATTATTTATCAGTTAATGACGCGGTTGTCCGTAAAAATACAACTATTATTCATATTTTCAGCTACGTAAAGCAAATGCATTAGTGGATAATCTAATCCACGAAGAACCTAAATTTTACCCTTTAAATTCACATAAACAACATCAAGTCAGATCCCATTTCATCCCGTCTCCTATCTTTGGTACACTTTCCTTAGTGCCAGACCGAGTATCTGGATCCTTGATGTCGACATATTAAGCTGCGTACAGTTTCGCGATCATCTAAAGAACAAAATAAAAAAAGCTTCTAAAAAGCTTATTATGCTCAACAGATTACGATAGTACTTAAAACCGAATTATCGCCTCTTACTCTATAAGGCACAGGTCCGAATGCATCTTGAGTACTGTTATCACCTCTGGGTTGGGACACCCCAATGTCAACTTTGGCTTCTGGACCGCATCCAACATCGATGGTCTTGAATAATCAGCAACCCTATAATATGTTGTCAACTCGGTTCGTTGACTAAGTGAAGAAATGTAGCACATTTGTGTACCCTTTAATTGTCACGTGTTCTATTAGAAATTCTCTCTAGAACTTTTTAATGTTATTCTTGCTTCTCATTTCATCGTTCCGCTCGCTGAAAATACCGTGAGCCCCAATTTCATCATAGGGTACAACTTTGGGAAAATCTATCATTAATAATATTCCCAAAAGACCTACAATAAAATTCCTATTCAATAAAAAGCGTGCTGTTTTCTGAAAAAGCGACAACGTATTAGCGACTCCCCTGGGGTAGCAAGTGTCCAAGGGCGGTGATCATCATCTACTTTCCAATGATGCTGGTTTTCTCCTTAAAAATCTTATTAAAAAGTCTAAAATAAACAATTTAAATAGTGAACTTTGAAATAGAGTACTTTATTTAAATAGTGCCATCTGTTGGATCGCAAAATGTATTTCAGTGTTTTATGTAAATAGTTCCGTCTGTAACATCTCCAAATGTATCTCAGTTTTTTATTTAAATACTGCCATCTTTTAGATACCAAAATTTATAAGAATATTTCGTTTAAATAGAGCCATCTGTTATATCGCAAAATGTATCTTAGTGTTTTATGTAAATAGTGCCATCTGTTAGATGTGAAAATTTAAATGAGCATTTTATTTAAATAGTACCATCTGTTATATCGGAAAATTTATCTCACTAATTTATTTAAATACTGCCATCTCTTAGGTGCGAAAATTTATTATAGTGTTTTATTTAAATAGTGGCATCTATTATATCGCAAAACTTATCTCACTATTTTATTTAACGTACTAAAAATTGCAGCGAAACTAGTCCAACCATTTCTTACTTTTTAGTAATTTTTAGTGAAACTTAAACGTAAAGCACTATAAACAACGTAATCCTTTTGCTTAATTTAAACTAGCAATTTTATTGAAATCACTCAAATTATACTATAAGAGTTTGTTAATCTCACAAAACACAATGACCGAACCATAAGCCATTTTAACCACTAACTCTTTTTTAATAATCAAAATAGTTTGTGTTAATTTGGTAAAATAGGTTCGTCTATATGGATTTACAGTATAGTCACAGAACCCTAAAAAAATACCGAATCTCCTTTTACCGACTTTCAGTTATATTAATTCAAAATTTTATTGAAATCAGCTAAATGATAAGGGTCTTTAGTATTTCTCACGGAACTTAAAAATATATCGAAAATGCCCATCACTAGTTATGAGTTTACTTCCTTCAAAATTACCATACTCATTTTTTATTGCTGATTAAACTATAAGGGTTTTTAGTAATTCTCACATTTTTCTGTAATACAGCCGAACAGCGCCATCTGTCGACACTAGCGTTTGTAATCATTTTGAATCATCTTAAATCATTTCTTCGTCTTCTATTCAAAAATATGCATTTTCATTTCTTTCACAAGTTTTGGCAATTTACAAACTAGCTCTTGAGTGTCTCATGAAACTGAACGTAAACTTTAGTATTTCAGTTTATATACGAATATGTAATATGTATAAGAAATAACTTGGAAAATGTATTTAAAAAATAGTCAACGTGTATTCAACGCTAGAAATTAAAAAAATATAAACTGTCTTCACAAATCTATTTAAATATTTTTTAATAGTCTTCAAAAACAACTAATCAGTTGCTTTTGGAGTCGGTTCCAACAAAAGCTAGGCAAAAGAACATGTAATATATAAACACGAAAATGAAACGTTAAATATTGAGTTAAAAAGAAATCTTCGTCTTAGAAGAGACGCAACCGTGTCTGTTTTATCTTTAGCGGGAACCGAATCGAATTTTTTAAACAGACTTTAAATACAACTTATTAGTTGCTTTTCTATTAATTTTTAGTTATTGAGTAATTATAACTTAATAATTCATTTAGCTACTCTGCATGTGGATAAGGCCATGGTCAATAAAATCAGCCGGGCATCGCCTTTACTTTTGTACGGAGCAAATGGAAAAGCAGTTCCGATCCCAAATTTACTGTATTTGTTGTCCACTGGTAGTTATTACAGGGTCTTTACGTTCTTAGTTGAAGTGCAACTACCAAATCATTCTTATACCATCTACATAAATTATACTTATTCTTTATAATATAAATATGCTACAATTTATATAGATATTTTTATTCACTTCTATATTAAGTTAATTTTCTCTGTTTCTATTGTTATAGCAAAGAGTTCTGATTGTCATGTTGGAATTGTATAAAAGGATGAAAATATTATATGTAGGTAGCTTAATACGTAATTAATTTTAATTCGGTGTATACTAGGT
Source organism: Eumeta japonica (assembly GCA_005406025.1). NCBI lineage: Eukaryota > Metazoa > Arthropoda > Insecta > Lepidoptera > Psychidae > Eumeta > Eumeta japonica. Next base: position 193,294 of record BGZK01000498.1, on the reverse strand, counting down.
TTTACTAATAGCCATTGAAGAGTAGTTTCTAGCGATAAATCGCAGTATTATCCCATAACTACCAACCGTTAAGGAGGGCTGTGGCTCCATCATCAGCTCAACAGCACGATATGATAACTACTATACGCAAAAATTGAATAACTAAAAAATAGAGCTAAAGTATACTATACGTGCCTATAATATTTGAGGGTTTTCCTCAATTTTCTTGGGATCCCATCATTAAATGCTGACTTGATTGCTACGAGACCACCTCGGCAGTATATATAAACTCTTTCAAACAAACATAAGTAAAAAAACTCGAAATCGGTCCACAATCGACGAAATTATCGCTGAAAATACATTAAAAAGTGCATACAGACAAACATAGAACGTCGTCCTGTTTTGAAAACGGTTAATAAACTATGTCTACTTGTCAGCCGAATACATTGTCACGATTTCATTTAAGAGGCTCTGTGTTCGCATGTTACATGAGGTCCTTAGAGATCTACAAAATTAACCTTCATATAAATTTAAGATCATTATTAAACGAGTATTTCGAATAAAAGACTATTATAACATATTCAAATACTTAGAAGACAAATTAATATGCAAGGGATTAGCCGAATCAATTTCTCACCGGGTTATTTCATTCTGTGACAACTTTATTTTTAATTATAATCGCACATGACTAAACTTAGAAAGATGCACTCTCAAGTGTCTGGAATGAACTAGGCACCAGTCCGTTCAAATTTTACGAATCTTCATTTAGTACATTATGAACAATTGGTAAATTCATTAAATTCAATGATATATTTCAAGTGTCTGTCTGATTAATGAAATAAAGATGTTTTTTGTTTCGAACTTCAAACTTGAATAAAAATGTTACGAAATACCAAAAATAAAAGAAGTGTTAAAGAAAGCCCATCATCTAAAATAATTTTAAATTAAGTGGGTTAATCTTAAGAATCGATACATACAATTATTTTACTATTATTTTTATTACTATACACTGATGCCTATTTCGGAAAAGGGTAGGTAGAGACTATATATCTGTCTGGCCTCACCGATATCATTTAAACGTTTCATGCTAGCTCTTCGCTTGCAGGTGCTTAGAATTTGTCTCCATTTTAATATGCCACCAATTTGGTTTGCATAGGATATTCTAGGACGGCCCTTTCCGACCTTTCCATCAAACACACTCGCTGTATAGATTGTTTTGACAGTCTACTTTCATTCTTCCTTTCCAGATGACCGAACCTCGGCAATGTATCGTTTTCTGCTCTAGTCAATACAGCTTTTAATTCACACCGCTCTGATATTTCTGTTTTTAGATGTATCGTTTCAAAACTTTTCACACACACACACACATACACGCACGCACGCACGTACGCACGCACACACGAACGCACGCACATACTACGCAGAGAGCGTATTAGGTACCATTGCATTGATTCTACATTCATATTTCTTTTACCATACCCATTTTCACTACTGGAAATAACCGGAGAGATCGGACCTACGTGATGAATAGCCGAGCACGCTTGTCTATACTTTTCCTATTCATAACAGCAAACAAGGTCCCATTCACTTTATTTCTAGAATATACTCTTCTTTCAATATCTAACCGTCATTAGTTAACAAACTATCCAAATAGACTAACTCTTTCATTTTTTCAGTTTATTTACCTACTATACATGTATCGCATTCAGTCGTGCTTTCACTTCTTTCAAATACTATGTTTGAAAAATATGAAATATTATTAGTCTTGATGAAATTTATTTTTATATCTGTTTTCTGAACAGAATCATTCATTTTAGTTAGCAACACCTGCAACTCGAAACCCGACAACGCAAGCGTTTTTGATCGTTGGCGTACATGAAGCATTTGATAGACAGTTAATCCATTCTTTGCCCATACTCATACTCTTTCAAATCCTATAGACAACTGTCCACGAATACGTTAAAGTAGCCATGATGAAGTTACACATCCCTGTCTGACATCCCTACGGATGTCAAACTAGTCGGTGTATGTCATATAGCTATGATTTCAAAATATCTGATACAAACACAAAGTTCCTATCAAGTACTTTGCTATTTATTAGTCACGATAATGGAATTTGAATAAAATGTACAGTGCAAATGCAGGATATTTATTTTGACCAACAAAATACAGAGAAGAATAATGTATTCAATGTGAGGTGGAGTTTGCTTCGTTGAGTGTGGGTGTTAATGTGCGTAAAGTATGGCGCGTGCTGCGCCGGCGTGCGTCGGGACCTTCCCCGTTGGCTGTATGCGAGCGCGTCTGCGAGTGCGGCGGAGACATCTGGGGCGAGGGTTCCGGCGTCGGCGACGGCGCCAGCTGCAGTGGTTTTTCCCCGCGTTCGAACTGGAATACGAATCGTATTTCGGCCCAGAGTTGGCTGCCCCACGTCACGCCGTGCGCCAGCGCCGAGCGCCGCGCGTGCAGCGTCAAGTCAACGAATGACAGCACTACACCCAAAATACTGCCGACCAGCAGCACGAAGAACAGGCCCTTAAAATTTCGCAAGCTTAATTTCTCACTTTCCACTTCGGTATCCTCCTATAACGAAAACAAAGGAAAATTAATTTAACTTTTAATTATGTTCAAAAAGTAATAAATTACATAAAAAGTTCATTTTTTAAAAGTAGCTGTGTTCAATATTTAAAAAGGATACTCGATTTTTCGGCAACATCAGAGTGTCCTACAAGTACATCGTACCTTGCAAGCGCCGCCTCCGTGCCGTTCATTCCACCATTTGTGTTTCATCTCGCGCAAAATTCCATTTTCTTGGAGATTGAGCAAAACTAGATTAAGTTCTTGTCGATACGTTGAATCTGTTGGATTATACAAAACAATTTTCTGATCCTGTGCATGGTATCATTTATTTTAAGTGTAATCATAAAAAGGCGTCATCGAGTAGGGAATATACGTTTAAAGCAGATACACGTTAAATATTTTTTTTTTATAAGTTTTTCGTTTAGCATTATATCTCTATTAATATTTTTCGATATTATTTATTTTTTGTTAGGAAAATAATTATTAAAAAGTGCAAAAAAATTTGGGAAATTCAAAGTAGTTGAAACGGAACGTCATTGGTCAGATGATCTGACCTAGCGGTAGCTGTGTGTGATGTCAAAGTCAACAAATCGCTATATCGGCTTTGTGAAATTTATTATCATTTAACATTATCAGTTAATATTACTACATTGCTTTGTGAAAAAGAATTGAAAATGACTAACAGCAATTATGCGAAGGCAACAACAGTGTAAACAAGTTGAAGGAGATATCATGTCTCTTTTCATAATTTCTCACTACTTTCTGCTTATGGAACCTCTAGGAACAAGAAAAAACACTTTATCTAGAGGATTGCTATTGTATTTTTATACATAGGCACAATACATATATATATATATATATATATATATATATATATATATATATATATATATATATAAGTTGGTTTTTGGTTTGTTCCATGATAATCGTAAAATACAAAATTGACTGCACAAAATTTCAAAAAATTGTTTGTAGGTTAGTTATTTGTTGTCATGGACTTTGACGTCACCTCAAGAAGCCTGGCAAATGGTGAGAGTTTAAAACTCCTAAATCTCTTAAGTAAATAATTTCAAAAAAAAAATTTCTTAATGTATTTTAGCTGTTTCGTGCAAAATATTTTTTTTTTTTACATAAATGAAGGATAAAAAAATGAGTGCATATTCCCAATTCTGACATCTGTGTAAACAAAGAAAAACAGTGAAAGCAAAATATAAGAGAAAAATATTCTACTGTTAAAAAGATTTTAATAAAACGTATTAAAAATTATAACATTAGCTTTAGTTGGCAAAACCGTTTTAGTTTGAATACCTAGGTGGACTCTAAAAGTTTTTCACGAAAAAACAATAACATTGTAATCTCTTGTCAGGATTTTTGGATTATGTGTAGATGGAAAAAGCTGATTTTGCACATTATTATTGTTGTGGTCTAAATGTTTGTTTGTTCTTTTTAACCCTTTTTTTTTGAACTTTTTAGAAAAGAATTTTCATTAGAACCTTTAACTACTCATAATAATTTGTAAATTCCTATTTAGTAATCGTTAGAATCTCTTAACGAATTGATCATGTATCAACATAAATTTCGTGTCTATATTTCAATAACTGTTCAACATTTAAGTGTTAAAGAGTTTCCTCTTAAAAACGTTCCTGACAGCAACATCAATCAGGTCTTGATTAAAATTTCAATTATTTTTGTTAAAAATTCAACGTCTAACAACGTTACAACTTGTGCAGTTAACCATTCAATGGTACACCATGAGGAGTTGATTCTGCTTGCAGCATCATTACATTATCAAACGATTATTAAACACTTATATTTTAAAATACGTTTTTTTTTATCTCGTAAAGGTACAAGCGGAGTCTCTAATGTTAGTAGGCACATAAAAAATCTTCCTCCTTCTTTTTGTTGTAACTAATGGTAAATATTAATGAATATTATTTTTGACTTTCTTCATCAACAGCGGTTTCAAACCATACGTTTCCGCTATCTTATAGTACATGAGTTTTACCTTTATCTTCGAAAGCACTATTAAAAAATTCGTTAATATATTTTTTATACATAAAGCAGCAACGTGACTAACTGATATAACAATCCACAGCCCAAACGTTTGCGTTTACCTATAGACTTGAAATTTTGATGCGAACACTAAGAAATAACTTTTTGAAATTCAACCCGTAAGAATGAAAAAGGGTGAAATATAGTTGTATGGAAAATCGAAACTGTTGAAGCTACACATGTCAAACTAAAATTTTACATACTTAAAAAAAATAACATACAATTTATAGGTTACATAAAATTGACTCTGAGGGGATAAGAGATTTCAAAAAATTTTTCATTCATAGAAAGATACACTATCACCGAATAATAAAGCCCAAATTTCATTTTGAGACTATTAGCATTTGTTACGTCTTCCTCCAAATCAGAACCGTGACCGGTAGCAGAATCGAAATTGCACACAGCGCGAGAAATAGAATTGAAAGTAGAGACCATAATTGAAATCAGATTTGAATGTGAGATCAAAATTAGAATCACGATTGTGACCGGAATTGGAATGAGAAGCAGTACCGAGATCCGAATTTAAGCGGGATCGTGGGCGAGAGTTGAATTGAAATCTCCTTAAATCAAAACCGGAGTCGGAATCAAAAGCGGGACGTCGATAGGAGTCGAGAATGAAAGAAATTCACATCGAGAGTGAGACCGGGATCGAGGTCGAGAACGGGTTTGCGATCGGGATATTGATTTCGTGATGGGGCTATATTCAAGATGAAGGAATTCATTTTGTGTGTACACGGGCGGAGCCGTTGGCAAATGCTAGTTTTCTTATAAAAGAGATGTTCTGTAAATAACCAGCTGTTGTGGACTCTCAACGCCTGTCGTTCTTTGTGTAATGTTACATACTTAACAAATATTTTAGAATGACGTTCAAAACCAAACAATGCGCTTTTTAAGTCACAATCATCGCAGTCTTAGCCGTGCTATAAGATTTACATCAACCATCTTCCAGTCTGCGGGCATACCATGAAGCCCTAGATAAAAGTGTCATTACAGGACTATCCCTTTCATTCACAATGTTGTGCGAGGGTAGCCCTAAGGACAGACTTTTCTAGAACGTCGTGCTACGCCCGCTGGAGAGAAAGTTCTACCCGGGAGACTTAGGTTAATTGTGTCAATTAGGAAAGAGTTGACCATCCCTTTAATTGTTTTAATGAAGCGGTTTATTTATTCGTCGTTGGGTGCGTTATCCATTCCAGGGTCAATTTATTTATTCGTTTCATAGACATCTGTCGGTTTTAGAAAGGAAGATTGTGAAGGTCTTGAAGTAGATTTACGCGATAATGTTCTTTAATTGACTCTCAGTTTATTTAAAATTTTATCAGTAAATTACGACGAAAAATAAGCATTGCAGTAGGGATTTCATCTGACCACTAAAAGTAGAAATTAATTCAGTCGACTGAGAGATTTTTCAGAGAGAAACTATAAATTCTCGAATAAGATTCCATGTAATTTTCGGATTACTTTTATGTTAAAATTGCATCCCCGTAATCCATTTTTTACGTACGCAGGAATCGAAAGGGTATTTCTAGTACCTACTTTATATTAAAGTTGAATATTCCGGACAATTAAACACATTACTGTGAGTCTGATGCAACGTCGCTTTTTTAGGGTTCCGCGCCAGATAACAAAAATCGGATCTCTTATAATTACGTCATGCCCGTCCGTCCGTCCGTCCGCCTGTCCGTATGTCACAGGCATTTTATTCAAAAACTACAAAACGTATATTGATTAAATTTATAGTATTATTTATCTTGTACAACCCGCTACTTAGTTCGGTGGTTAAATAACAAAAATAAATATTTCTAGGGGGTACTCCACACATTTAACAGAAGCAAACATCAACGAGTAGCACACGTTTCAATAGTTCATTAAAAATCAAGGGTTTTTTAAGCAATTTTTCTAATTAAGTAAATAATTTTGGAAATAATCGCTCCCGAAGTTGCAAAAACTGTGTTCGCCTCCTTTATTTTCTAAACTGTAAGTCCATAAAAATTAAAAAAAAAACAAAAATAACGCTTAATAAATACTTTCAACGAAAATTATTTTGAATATGGTGGAATATACTGCTTTTGAATTATTGCCAAAAAACTGCGCTTCTCAACAAAAGAATGTAAGTGCAATGAAGATAAGCGCTTTTGCAGATGCACTTTAGTTTAAGCTAGTTTAATAGTAACAGTCGACATACCTACTTGTTTTTCTAGTTATAGGCGTATTTCTAACTAAAGTGTTTGTAACTATTCTGTGCGGTAACCATCGAAAAAATGTAACAACGTAATTTTTTCATCTGTAGTTCATTTCTTTGTAATAATGTCTTCGGAACCCTATAACGAGCATGGTCTGACATGCTCTTGGCCAGTTTTTTTTTAATTAAATTAATGCTGGTGTAATTGATGGTTTTATTTTTCTTAGAAAGATTACTACGTACTAAGTTTATGTATGTACAGTCGTATGTAATATGTATACAGTTTTATGTCGCATTAATTTATATAATAAATAAATCAATGCGTTAGTAAATGATTATCATATTAAAAATATAATAATAATTTCTAAAATTAATCTTCATTAAATATGTATTTGATTGTAAGTTCACGCGAACGAAACTTCAGGCAAAAGACCAGTAGTTCTCAAGTTGTAAGACACAAACGAAAAGCAGACCGATTCAGTAAAACTGAAACGCCTTAGTTGTTATCGTAAAGGCGTCAAAATTACGTCAGGCTGAAAAAAGTTGTTATAACGCACTGTTGGCTAACGTAATTTTTACGTCATAATGATGTCGCCCGTGTCGTTTTAAGCTTACAGAATTGGTCTTGCAGACCGATAAACAGACCGACATTGTATTTATAATATACGAGGATGTCTCGTATTTCACTCAAAGTCGATAAAAATAAAAAGGGATCAATATCTTTCATAGAAGGCGATCAACAAATTTCTACTTTACTAAGATTTTAAGTGTGGTTAGTAATAATTTTTATTCAAATATTTCTGTTTCGCAAACGATATGATTCTGAATGTTATTTACATAAAAGACAACTCTCTATTATTAAAAAAAAAAGTTGGAAAGGTACATTAAATCCACAAATCACTCAAAATTCTGTCAAAATTATAATATCGAAGCCGTTAATAGAAACATGCAAGAAATTCGATTATCCACATTCTTTAGCATCGTTCGAATGTTCCTATCACTATGTTCTTTTATAAATTCAATGTAGAGTTTATGAGAATTTTGTGATAGATATGGCAGTCAATCTTTATTATGTTGTCGATTCTGTCAAGCATTAGGAAAAAACACCCATCCCAACCGTTTTAAGGCGTCGATGGGCAATATTATTCTTTCATCGCATAAACAAAATCAACAACTATGAACAAAATGAATATAAATAAAGATCATCTCACTTTTTTTCATAGCGATGCCGTATCCTTTGCTATCCAGTTGCCCGCCCACCTAAACATGAAAGAATATTGAAAGTTGCAAATGTACATGAAGGCCATGTCTTTACATACCTACGTACCTACCTGCTTCACTTCACAATTACGCTGAGTGAGGTATTCTATTGTGGTGGACTCCATGAGAAAAGCGTAGTCGCCATCCAAGACTCTAAAAAAAAACGGAGTGACCTGTAAAACTGTGTCTTTGATTTCCCTCGACTCACATTTGCCCCGCCTCGTACTTATCTATGCCGGCGGTGTTGTTGGCGGGCATTACTTCGTTCTGCATATGCTCGTACATTTTCTGGTAGAGTGGATCTTGTGATTTCTGTTACCGAAAAACGAAATTTGAACCGAAAATCAGCCAAACGAAATACTGAATTTCCGATCGAAACGCATACCTGGAAAAAATCGTAGGTGGAGCCACCGAACGTGGCGCCGTAAGATATTCCTTCCTCGTTGTTGGCGAGCTCTTTGACGTCGTGGATGCGATCCGCCGTGGTCTTCTTTGCTAGTAGGGTGGCCAGGTTGGCGGTGTACGATGACGTGATCACGAGCGCGAACAGCCACCACATGCTAGCCACTGAACGTGTGCCGTACGCTCTATTTTGATAATGAGAAAACAATACTAAATTGTATTTAAGTAAAATACATTTATTATAATTAGACGTAATACATTTAATAGATACTGAATATTATCAAAAAATAGTTCCACATTTTATGTAAGTTACAAATAACCAAACGATAAGATATTTCGAGAATATTGTACGAGTTAAGAAAAGCTATTATGATTCTTAATATTCCTATAAATTACTTAAAATTAATTAGCATTTACATATAATATTTTTTTGTTATTAGGCCAAATATCAGTGTTACTCACACGGGTGCAATCTCGGAGCCTTGCAAGAGCACAGAGCCCAACGTGAACCAGAAAGCGTTTTGTAGTGTGAACTGGTTCTCGAGCGCAGTCGGCTCTTCGATGCACGGGTACGGGTTCTGCCACTCCTCGGGGCACAGGCGGCCAACCACGTACAGCAGCAGCGTCGTGCCCAGGTACGCCAGGCCCAGGAAGCCCCACACGCCGGGCGAGAACGGAAGAAGAAATGCGAAAAAGGCCGGTGTCGGCTCGGTGGGCTGAGTGAATAAGATGCTGATTCCGAGATTCATAAAGGGCGTGGTGAAGTCGACGGCGCGCTCGCGCTCCGCCGTGATGGTCAGGTCTGTGATGGCGAAGTGGATGTTCTAGATACAGAACTTAGTATAATTAATATTACATATAATATCTTGTATAAAGTTAGAAATATTGTTCATCTGGAAGCACAAGAGTGCCCCACTAAATCTAACTAAAGTGGCCGTGGCATCCTTTTCTCACAGCCACGGTATTTGCGACACCCTTTTACATCATTGTGAATAAAGCTACAAACGTGAATTTTCAATGACAAAGATGACATACTATAACTAATCTATATACCAAATTTCCTAGTATTTATACCTGTAGTTATGAATTATTAATTTCTAAAACCTGAATATTAATTTTCATTCTCCTAGTCACTTACTAAATGCAACGATTTTACCTTGGCGATAATAATTAATTCAAACTCAGTCAGTAAAAATACTTTATACATAGAGCGTACTGAAAATTTCTGGAACAAATGAGAAAAAATTACTGTTATTTACGCCATTTTCCCTTTTTGATATTATAGTTTGTCTTTCATGGACAAAAGACATCTGACAGACACAGGGGCAGGCGGAAATATACGACTTGTTTGCCGGCGAATAGAATGTACATCGTTCAAGCGCGTGCGAGTGAAAATAAAACGTAAAACAGGGCCGGTGCAGGATTAACTCGGATTGCGTAAAAAGTGTAATAGCGGGAATGTAAACATAAAAACAAAGATGCCACTAGACGATCGCGGATCGAACACCTGGACACCTGAGACGAGATGTCGGAAGGGTGAGTTCCGCGCAAACTGACTACATCTTCCTCAGGCTGTCCAAGGCGCGTACAACTATGAATGGTCAAAAGTAATTTTATTGTTTCTTAAAATATTCTCCGTTACCATAAATGCACTTTTTTATACGAATAAACCAATTTTGAAAAAAATTATGCCATTCCACCCTGGTGACTTCGGAAACATGTTTTTCATACATTTCGACAGCCTTTTCTGGTGACGAAAATAGTTCCGGCAAACAAATGGTCGTGTATCAATCACTATTCAGGGTACGACAATTCTCCAAAGCAACAGTAGTTACGTATCCAGTTTTATTTAAAAAAGAAGCAATCATCCGCTTAGAGGCACTTCGCTCGCGCCATGGTTGGTTTCGACTCATCTCTATAGACCTATACGGTCTATTGCTACTTTGATTTGGGGTCGTAGCAATAAATCCATTTTATGTCACCTGTTACTATGTCCCACACCAAATTTGAAGCCCCTTCCTTGAATCTGGTAAGCATGGCATTGCACTAAGTGACACGGTCTGTTTTTTGAGCCTCAGTCAAATTGTGTGGGATCCATCGCGAACACAGACTTTTCATATGTAAATTTTTGCCTAAGATTGATTTTATTTGACTCATGCCTATACCTAAGGATTACCGAAGCTCATAGCAGGTCACATGCCTGTCTGTTTGGATCATACGGCGCACGACATCGATGTTTTTATTGTTCACAGCCTTGGACGAGCGACCATCACGATATCCGTCACCGAGATTGACACGACCATGCTTGAATTCTACAAACCAGTTATAAATAGTCGTCGTGCATGGCACTTCATCACCAAAATAAGTTCGAAGCCGAGCAAGTAGCTGTCAAATTATACTTAAAATCGTAGAAAATTATATTTAAAAAATTTCCACAACCTAAATCTATAGTGAAGAACACGCGTAATTTTTAAAATGATACCACAATGTAAAAGCAATTGACAGTTAGATGAAACAAACTGTATTCTACAGGCAAAAAGATCCATTTTTAAATGTAGTAATTACTTTTTAAATATTGTTTATGCAAGTGGCTCGTTCCAGAAACTTATAGTGCGCCCCACATATACGTAGTTTAAAAGGTGTGTGTATGATTTGTGTTTTCTCACGGTTACCTCATCATCTAGTAATCTTCGCATCATTCCATTCCAACCCGTCTTGTTGTTGTAGGAACCATAAACAGAATTATCGTGCAATATGAATGTATAGTTGAAATGCAGCGCGTCCGCCAACAGCTCTATCAACTCCACGCAGAACCCTGTACGATAAAGTTGATAAGTTATGGCCGTTATTTTGTCGACAATCTACGCTTCGGCACACGTACCCTCAAACCGTTCGTTGCCCGACAGTCGTGCCGCCGATTCACGGTGCATGATATAAGGATCCTTCTGCAACATATACATAAGCAACGCACAATTTGTATCATATGTGCAAGTTTAGCGCTATATTGAGGTGAGTATATGAATATACCAGAGCTATCAAGATGTTGAAGCTTCGATTGGTCATAGAATCGCCTGAGTCTGTTTGCGTGAGCACCGGCGCACGCGTCCACAAAAGCGTGTGCTCGCCCGCCGCCCCCGCACCTCCGACTGCACGCATCCATCGGGCTACAGCCACGAAGCGCCCGCCGCGGTCCAACTCCACGACCTCGAGTGCCGGCTGCGCACGCTGACCGCCCTCCTCGAATTGCAACGGGCCCGTTGTACCGCTAATCTCCATCTGTACGCAGTGATGTAAATACTGATCCATACATTTTTTTGAGTTTAACAGATTCATAGATTTTCTTGTTAAATATGATAGTTTGTCGATCCGATTAGCAGTAAAAACGAAATATTCCTAAACGAAATTTACGTAGTTTGTCTTTAACCTTTAATCTGTAACCTAAGTACATATCTTCTCGACTAATATATAGAAGTTAAAAGTTGTCAGTTTGTTTGCCTATCTTTCACACGAAAACTATCAAATTGATTAACCTCAATTTGTACAATTCAGTAGGTTGTATTTTTGATCAAAGTATGGGTTAATCATAAAAACTAGTCCTTCTCGATTGAGTCGCCATGTTCATTTACCTGTTTATTATGTTTTACACTAAAACAGCTAAATCAAATAATGATGTATTCATATAGAGTAATCGCATTTCTCGTCAAATGCAAGCTATATATATTGACATATATGTGACACATATTGCTATATATGTGAAAGTGTAAAACTTGTTGTTTTCTTTTTCATGCAAAAGTAATGAACTCATCAATTCAAATTTAATATATAAATATGGACAAAACAGCCTACGCACCGCCACTTTTTAGCGGCACACTCATACTAGTATGTCAGATTGAGGTAATTGAACTCTAATCCCTTTATGTTGGGTTAGTACGTGTTGGACGCCACTAACGGTACAAAGTTAGCGAAGTATGACTGAACGCGCTCTCTAAGACATGCAGCACGTGTCTTTAGTTTGACTTAAGTTAAAAACTCATTGAAAAAGACGTTTGTAATCTGAAATCGAATCTGTAACGTTTTGACTCCAAAATAAGGGGATTACTACTCGGTAGATGGAACTGTGCTTAATAGATATAATCCACATTATCATGTAACTGAAAATTGTAGTGAGGCCTATACTCTACAACGTCAAGACTATGTAATGTAATATATAGAATGGTAATTTTATAACAAGACAGTATGATTATTATTAGATATACAAGATATGAATTAATATGTTACGATTTACGTAATTTGTTATTGTTCAAAGAATTCGCAATATAAATTTTAATAAATATTACAGTACTAATTATATTTAACTTCTCAACGTGGATCTTTTAAACGAAGATGTATTGTTTTACTGACTGTTCGCATATAATTGAGCAGCGTTTGCGTATACACCGATCCGCGTCCGGACGTGCACGATAGCGGTTCTGAGGGTAGCGACGGAGATCCTAGCGCCCGCCACGCCATCGCCGCCAATCGCACCGCATCATACGTCAACAACAAGGCTGTAGGGGGCGCGGCTACGATGTCCTCGACAGCCTGTGTTGCATCTTCTTCCGCGCCTTTGGTTCGCGCTAAGTAAGCCTTACGCCATGCTTCCATCGCTCCCTGTACACTCTCTGATGAAGGATCGAATAATCGGATACCTGTAGATTAAAAATTACTTTAATTTTTGCTTAGTTTTACAATCCTAACTGTAAAAGCGAAGACAAATAATCAATTACCAGTAATATTAGTGCCTCCATAACTGTAATTCCCTAGTTGCAGAGTATGTATATCAAGGTCTAGCAGAAGATATGACTGGCGAGTGGACAAAAGTCCCACACGCTGTGCTGCATCCAACACGCGTAGTATGCATTCACGACCACACCACACGGCAAAATTTTCAACTCCAGAACGCTTCAGCACTAAGAGTAAATTACGGAGAAGCGCATCATTAAGAGGCGGTGGTAAGCGACGCACTGTCACCGCTATCGGCGTAGCTGCATCGGTCAGAGCCAGCAGTGCGCTCGGCGGTACGGTTTCGTGCAGCAGCACTACGCGCTGCCAACTTTTGTCATTCATGAGCGCGGCAGCGACTTGTGCCAGTACGTCCGCGGGTGGGTACAGCCCCAACGCGTCCGAGCCCGTCTCCAGCGAAGCACGATCCACGCTCAGCTGTAACAGTCCGGCGCGCGCCGCCGCCGCTCGCAGCGCGACCGCTTCGCCACCGCATGCGCCGCACACCCACACCACGGTGCCGAGTTCCTATTCGACAATTAAATTGAGTAAAGGATACGTTGTCAAATACCACAGGTCACCATCGACCCACGTGCGGCTGAGGTTTAAATTAATGCTCACTGTCCACGTAGAATCACTTCATAGGGCACATCTTTGTCTATTGAAGCTAACTACGGGTCAATTAGGCCATTATACTTCCTTAAAATCGAAATTAAGATATGAATTTTTTTACGCTATACTAAATATAATCTACTCAAATAATTTTAGTTTCACGCATAATTAGTTTCATATATAAAAATTAGCTGGTTACTTCCTTAAAATCAAAATTATGATATGAATTTTTTACGCTATACTAAATATAATCTACTCAAATAATTTTAGTTTTACGCATAATTAGTTTCATATATAAAAATTATGGTATCGTGACGCCATGATTTTGGATTTATATATTATACTCGGAAAATTGTCGTCATATATTATGTGAACATGATTATTTCATTCCTTTTGTGTAATTAAGGAGCACGCCTGTTTACAGCTTACATATAAATAAACGAAACTCCTTTTACAAAATGGCATTGCTGCATTTGTAACGCACTGAAAACTTCTGAAATGAATGAGAAAAAATGACTATGAATCATCAAAAATTAATTTATTGTATCTCAAAATATTCTTCATTAGCTTAAATGCATTTTTTTATACAAATAAACCAATTTTGAATACATTTATGTCACTTCTCCCTGGTGAACTAGGTTCATAATTTTTTGCGAACAAAAATAGTCACAAGGTGCCAGGACGGGACTGTATGCAGGATTGCTCACAAGTTCTACGTTTCTATTCTTCAAAAATGTATTTGTGTGTTTCGCCGTGTAAGCATTGTCGTGGTACAAGATGATACGAAGTTCACGGTTATTTTTATGGAGTTTGTCAATAACTTCCGGCAAAAAAATGGTCATGTACCAATCACTAGCACAGGTTTTTCATACTCATTGTTTATGTAAGATTGATTGTATTTAACTCGTGCCTATGCCTAAAGATGCCCTAATCTCATGGTAGGTCACATGCCTGTCTGTTTCGATCATACAAAGCACGACATCGATGTTTTTGTTGTTCACGGTGGTGGACGGACGACCACCACGAAATTCGTCACTGAGATTGTCACGACCACTCTTGAATTCTGCAAACCAGTTATAAATAGTCGTCTTTGCATGATGATTCATCACGAAAGTCAGTTCGAAGCCGAGCAAGAAGCTGTCAAATTACACTTAAAATAGTAGAAAATTGTATTACAAAATTTTTCACGATTTACATCCATAGTGATGAAGACATGCAATTTTAAAAATGACAACACAACATAAAAACAATTGACAGTCAGATGAAACAAACTGTATTCTACAGCCAAAAAGTTCCACTTTCAAATGCAGTAATTTCTTATTAAATATTGTTTATGCAAGTGGTCAGTTTCAGCAAACTTATAGTGCGCGCCCCACGAGATCGCCCAAACAATGCGTCGCACGAGATCATCATGCAGCTCGAGGTTCAGCAGCTTGAATTTTGAGTGTACACAAAGTAGACATATATAGAATGGATGGAATCATTATATTTTATATTCAGTATGGACTAATAAAATATGGTGTGCTACTAGAGTTATTTCAAATGTATAGCCTTCAGATAACGTCGTCATGGACAATAGATCTGAGTGAATATTTTATGGTATACGAGTAACCGAAGGCTGTCACTGACCGCGAGCTGGCACAGAGCACGCAGCAGATCCACAGGCTCGCCCGGCTCGGCCGGACCCACTGTCACTGTGCCGATTTCCTCCTCTTTTTCTTCTTCGGCCACAACCGTTAGTGCTGCATCTGCCGCTGCCGCCATTTGCATTGCTAACGTCGGTTCTGCATGCAGCACGCCTGAGTCGACAGAACAACCCATTTAATACGTAAATGGTATAGCATTATATAATATACATTTTACTATAACTGACCAGTGCTGCGTTTTTACAAATAGAGCGTTCTAAAAATACTTTTAATTATAAATTGGATATAATGAGAGCTGAACGTTTCTACAGGTTTACCCATAAGTATTTATGTCGAGAACGAAAAAACATGATATTTTTAGGTCTTACTTAAAAAAATGGATTCCGTTTTTCCGATTCAAAAAGTATTTATCACTTCGAAATATAACAGTTAAAGAGCTGAAATGGGGGACGATAATTTGTAAACAGAAATCATTAAAAAGAGGTAATTAGAATCGGAAAGGAGGGACGGATCGAAATGGAGGGAGGTACCGGAATCGAGAGCATTTGAAAGGAGTGGAGCTTAGGGCGAGACCGGATTCACAATGGACTGTGGTACCGGATTTATACTTGAGAAAATCATTGACAGGGAAATCGGTCGACATAAAAGATGAAGGAATCAATTTTTAAACCCACGCAAGTCAAGTCGTGGGGGAGAACTCATCATAAATAATTAAGGTTTTACGAAGATCCTAGATTTTAAATATGTAACAGACTAATTTACAGTAGAATTAGTAAACTGTTTTATTGTAAATTAGGTAAGTCTTAAGGTTCAAAAAATATTTAAATGATCAGATCAGATCAGCACTTGATGGTGCCCATTTCTTTAAAAGTTACTGTATGATGATTATTATATAGTGAAAGACGTATCGAAATTGTATTATTTACGTCTATTTTTGTATATACATATAATAATATATTACTTCTTAGAGGTTCCCAGAAAGAACTGAAGAACATATGGTCCGTTTCAACAACTATCAGCAGGCTAGGCCGCGAGGGCGTGAACAACTGCTTGCAATTAAAATTAATTACTAAACTTTTATATGAAACGTGTATTTTGATAATCACATTATGCAAAAAATAAATGTGTATTTCATAGAAAATCCGTTATTAATGGGTGAACGGTGGACGGCTGAGGTGAATGGTTGTATGCAATCACATTATATTGATGTGGAGCCACTGTAAACACACCTTGTACTTAGAGCTTATTGATAAATACTGCATTTATATTTGCTACAAAATACTGTAGAATAAGAAAAGGCTTTAAAAGAAAATACGGGCGACACTTGAATCACGGACTTCCTTCTCATGTTGATATGAAAATTATTGAAAAACGACTCCTACTATAAACGAAAATAATCACTCGCTTCTGGAACTTATACTTACTAACTACGATATATTAGTCATTATTAAAAAAATTTCTTTCGACTAACAGAATACGTGTTCGACTAAATTTATTATAACCGCTGTGAGTTCAGAGTGCAATAGAAATGTCATATAAGTAATTAAATAAAAGACGTGTCAAATAAAAAAAGAATAAACCTCTACATCTTACACATATATATACGTCTTGTCCTGTGATTTAGGACGCCTTTCGAAATCTATCTTGTTGCTGGCGGTGCCATCGAAGTCTTTTATTTATAGTCTGTCCTGTTAAATATTTGGGGTACTGTTGAGGTATAAATATAAGATGTTGTATTTTAAAAATAGTATGCACTATATATGCATATAACAATTAAAAAAATATGTCAGACTTCAGCCAACACTATAAATCTAATTATACAGAAAAATAGCGAGATATTAGAAAAACTTAGGACTTGGGGATAAAACTAAAAGTTTATTTTTATGCTTTTAAAAGTTGTAGAACACAATCAAAGTATTTGGAAACAAAATTTGATTTCAGTTTTTAACTAATCTCACTAATGAAACAAACCTGATTGGGGGCTTGGAGACCTTCCGAAAAATCGAGACTACTATTTAATGATTAATTAGGTATTCATATAAGCTTTGGAAAACACTCAATTTACTTGTCAAGTTCAGTCAAGCTAACTCGGAAATCATTAACGCGCCTCACCCACTGCCAGACCCCTAGCTTCCGTTTCGTCGGCCAGGGTCGGGGACGCTCCACATAAAAGTAGCATCACGAGTAAACTCGGCCGCATCGTGTTAAAGACCGTGCTCTATTTTCTGTGATTGTAACGCGTTTGAGTGCCGTCGTCCGGCCGCACTGTGCGTGCCGCCTGCCTCACGTATGGACGAAAATATTAAAACAGTGATGCGCATGCGCATACTACGCGCGGCGGCAAACTAGGACAGCTGTTGTGGCGGGAGCTCTTGCAGCATCATTTGACACTTTTGCTCAGACAGTGTTTGTTTACAATAAGTTTTCGTTCTAATCGGCCAAACTTTTTTTATAAGAGTGTGTGGAAAACCATACAAATATTCATAGTATGCATAACGCGTTTTCAGCTTATACACTCTGGGCACAAATTGGTTTTTCGTGCTCATAATAAAAATTTACTTCGCTTGTAGAGGTAATAATGAAATATTTTAATAAGTATTTCCTAATTGATGTCTTTATCATTAAAAAGGTGCAATAATTTTATTGTGCGTGTCATAAGTTCTAACAGCTGCGTTGATCTGGTTTTATCATAACTTAAAGTTAGTACGATTAGTGTATTTATTGTTATGTGATTCGAAATAGATGACGTATTTTTTTCAAATATTCATCGTTATTGAGAGTGGTGATAAAGAATATTTTAACGACACTAATGTAAAATGTTACTGGATAAACTCTTATGGATAAAAACTGTTATAACAACAATTTGCAGGAGGTGGAGATGACAGAATTAAAAGCTGAACTCAGTGAAATGAGTTTAAAAATTAATTTCAAATTAAAAGTAATAAAGACTTAATAAATGTATATAAATCTGCATCAAAATCTAAGTCCCCATGGAATATTTGTTGAGACCACTTTATCTATAAACAATAAAGAGAAAAGTTTATGAGAAATGTTGATTTATTATCATAAATTACAAGATACGTGTTGTGTATTTGGTATATTTTCCAACTATTTGCTACAGTTTTAAAAATACTTATTACCATGAAACAAGAGACTGATCGTTTACGCGCCTTTTTTAGCGGAGGAAACATAACCTCATACTGAGAAGCCGAAGGTGTGAAATTTTGTAATTCACGCTCTTGTATATTCTCGCGCGGACACATGAACATAACAACGACAAAATTTATATCTTTTTCTTTCGTGATGATACTTCAAATGACTTATACGTTAAAAATACACCCCTCTTTTCTCGGTCTTGCATTCCCTTCTTACATTTGCTTCACTGGCAACCGTCTGTTTAGTACATTGTTTTATTTTATACTTATTCCATAAACGCGTGCTGACAGTTGACATTACGTATCTTTTTTTTTTGAGTTAAAAAGTACTAATACGATTCTTTTTAATTTTATATACATACCAGCTGCCGCTTTCAGCTTCGCCCGCGTAGACGTATAATGTATTCTTCATCTTACACGTATCATAGATTCGATCGTTACCCCGTTTTATATTCTGATTCTGATCGATATCATGCCTATGAGTATCAATTCGTCTCTCTCTTGATTTCGATCGCAGAACTGACTGCTTTTGATTTCGAGCCCGATCTCAGTGTTCTCAGTAGATCTCGGTACTGCTCCTTATTGCAATTCCGATCATGCCCTTGATTCTAATTTTAATCCCACGCTCGATTCCGAGTTTGCTTCCATTCTCGATTTCGATCTCTCCCGGTCTCGATTTTCGATTCTCACTCCTCGTCTCGTTTGCAATTTTCAACCGATCACGATTCCGATTTGAACGGAGCAAAAGCAAAATAAAACTATATTACTCGAAGACAATGTAATTTTCTATAAGTGGAAGAATTTTTATAATATGTAATAGCACAAATATGTAGACGATGCCAAAGTGAATGTATTTTATTAAGGAAGCTTCTTGTTCATAAGGGAATTTTTAGAATCGGTTCAATACTCCGTTCAATAGCGCCAGTACACCGACGAGATTGGGGACTGTTGATAATTTTAGTTTTCAGCAACTTTCCCATTCGCTAGCTCAACATATCGCCAGTTTCATAGTAATTGTATAAATGGTTTAAGCTCGTCAAAAAGACGGACAGACTACACACTCATTTTTATACATCATACAACCCTACTCCCCCCTTCCGCCCAGAGGCGGATTATCCTTAAAGCAAACTAGGCACGTGCCTAGGGGCGCGAGGGTATAAAGGAGTGCACGGGTGGAATTGTAAAATAAAAAAATATATCGTAAAATTAATTGTGTACCACACATGTAGTAACGCCAAATACAGACATCAAATTTTTACTATTACTACTACTACTACTAGTACTAGTTATTCTTAATATAGGGGCGCTGATGAAATGCTTGCCTACGGCGCTCTCAACGTTTAATCCGCCTCTGACTCCACCTAATAGGGAACATGAGCTTGAAGCAAATAAAGGTTAACTTTTTTTGGTTCAACATTATATCCCTATAAACATTTTTTAATCTCATTTATTTATCATTAAGAAAATAATAAGCCAATTCCCTTTTACACCGATAAAAAGTTAATTTCCAAAAATTGTTTCTTGCTGAGTCCTAACATTACACAAAATTATTATCTGGTTAAATTTAATCTCGATCGGACCCACAATTTCGGAAATCATATGGCGCATGAATCGTTGGCGCATGAATCGGCGCAATATTGTTTTTATTGTACATCATTTAATAAATTATTCCATCAATTAATATACTGTAAAAAGCAAAGTCTCTATCCATTAAATTTCCACACCGATGGTCGTGTCAGGCTTTATCTATCGCACCTTAGAACCATACCCTGCTACACACTTTTTATTTCAGATTGAGGGCTTTGAACATTAAGCCTTCCACGCGGCCCAGTGCTGGAGGTTGCCAAAGACTACCGGTCACCAACGCGATGAAAAAGTCCGGAACCGACAACTTAACGTGCTCTCTGAGGCACAGAGTGTGTGTGGTTTAGACTGACTTAAGTTAAAAACTAATCGGTTAATTTGATCGTGATTAGGATTGAACCTGATACCTTTTGACCCGAAGCCGTAGTCTTAACCGTCGATTCACCACCGCTCCATACTGATTAAACTAATTATATTCATAAAAACTTGTAGATTGTATTTGAAAACTATATCCAAATTAAATTTGGTAAATTTCATTCTATTTCAATATGAAAACCGAAGACAAATGTGGTGTCGTGCATTTATTTGTAAAGTTATTAAAGGTCGATATTTTTGATGTACGTTTTATTTCTCAATTCCAAATCGTTTAGTACACCGATATTAATCAGACGTCTAGTTTTTCTGACTTCAATTACTTTTATTGCGATTTCTCACTGGAAACGCATTTTTAACAGAATCAACGATAGTTTGTATCATTCAGGAATCAGAATAATGGCTTCCTAATAGTAATAGAATTTTTGAAATAGGATAAGTAGTTCAAGAGATTACCCGGTACATCCAAAGTTACAAATTTATGTAGCTCTTCACAATATTAGTATAATAAAATTACAACCATATCCTTTTTTTGTTCTAAAATAAATGACGACAGACTTACAGAACCATAATCATGAAACACCATTACTCACTAACACGGACACGTACTCTCACGCGCAAATGCACTCGTACATACACATTGATACAACCATATAAAAACATATAAACATTATCCCTAAACAAATGTAAAAGTAATATTTTTTTGTAACCATACCATAAGATCGCTTAAATCTTTTTTGAATTATGAAAAGACATACATACAGACAAACAGACAGACATACAGTAGCCTATGATTTGCGCAATCACATGGATCTAAATGAAAATTTATATACATTACGATTGTATATAAATTTTCATTTAGATCCATGAAACTGTTCTTATATTTATAAAAAAACATACAGACAGACAGACAGACAAACATGAATTTTGGACATGGTACAATTAAGGTCACTTAGTCATAAAACGACTATCTATAGTAAATTTTTGCGAAAAAAAATTGAATGTGCAGACAGATGCTTCAAATTTATTAAGAGCAAGTACTTATACTTAAAAAGAAAAGTTGTAAAAATAATCTCAGATTGTGTTTTTTAGATTTTGAGAAGTGGATACTTTTTACATCTAATAAGCTTTTTCCCATGGCTTCCCTGTATCTACTCGGCATAAATTCCTTCATCATTTATGTCGAGTTATTTTTGTTAGACAACCCAATTCGTGTTTGATCTATTTTTAATTTATCAGGGTTGCAAAACGAATTAATTTAGTTCAATATGACTAGTTCATTGTATAACCCTAATCATATTAAAGTAAAATAGCTTATTTATGGCCTAGATACGCTAGCAATAGGATTATCATGGATCTCTAAACATTATCGAATTTGCTAATGCAATAGAAAATTGCACAGAGGAGCTAAACATGCAAGAAACGCTCGATCTTAAAGACACCGAAGGTCGACGCACATAATGCATATAATCTGATCTTGCACTTTGCCGGCAATGGCGTGGCGTAAAACGATGAGTGGTTCATGGTGTAAAAACGAGTCGCGGCAAAACAAAACTTGCGAGTCACAACTTGCCGGCTTTGTTTTGCAACAATTTCAATTTCTATCACATTTTATTACAAGCATGTGGTTAATGTATATTCTGTAATTGGATACCTTGACAATTATACGAAGATGTGCTAAAGAATTTCATAAATTTAAATGGATTATAGGTGGCGTCTTCTTCTTCTCTTATTTTGTTAAAGTTTTTTTATTCATCTGTTTAGGTACATGCTATTTTGTTTACTCATTCTCTTTCCCTATGAATAACATAAATTTCTTGGTGCGTTGCGTGGGGTCAAAATAGCATTTACGTGGATAGTGAATTGTAATCAAGACTTTCATTACATTTCATTTTATTGGTGATAGAACTATGCAATATAAAAGCTTGAAGAAAATAAGGTTTTTTTTTCTTTGTGTGAATACGTACCGGTATTGTACCAAAGGAGAGCATCCAATTCACTATAAAATACAAATTCATCCAAGTTCCATAGTGTCAATTTCGAAAGTCACAAATCATTTATGGTTGGAGAGCTTTAAGACATTTTTGAAGTACCCTAAAAATTTTAATAGTTTTTTTGTGACACAAAAATTGAGACTTGGCTGATAGGTAGCGGGGGCTTTACCGACTGTTAAATATGTATATATACCGCTGAGATTCTTTTTTGCAAGAAATATTCTTGAGGTATTTTTAAATTTTAACACTATTCAATTTAATATTTATGAATTTGACAAATGAAAAAGCCAGACTGTTTAGTCGAGTCTAAAACTCAGACATTTTAATAGTATTTTAAAGGGCCAAACAAGCTTGCGACTTATCGAAAAATAGGTGAGCACTGCCACTCGTAGACTCGTAGATTTTGAAACGAATCTCTAGTGTATTTCCGGCCTTTTAAAAAGGTACATGCTCTTTTCTTGAAATCTTCCTTGTCGTAATTGACTGGGAATTCCGGTAATTATAAATCATTCCAAATTTTTGCAGTGCGTAGCTGAAAATCGCGCATAAAGCACATAGTGGTAAAACACCAACCGTCACAATAGTGATAATAGTTTCAGCGAGTCGTAAGACGACAAAATTCAACAGTAGGGATATGGTTATATAGTTCGCATAAAGATGCTACATGTCT
Source organism: Eumeta japonica (assembly GCA_005406025.1). Classification (NCBI taxonomy): domain Eukaryota; kingdom Metazoa; phylum Arthropoda; class Insecta; order Lepidoptera; family Psychidae; genus Eumeta; species Eumeta japonica. The sequence goes on along the minus strand of BGZK01000498.1, from coordinate 170,048 downwards.
GTCCAAAGCTAAGGGGTCGAGAAGGCCAAATATTACAGAGTCGCCAACGATTTGAGACGCTCGACGTTAAATACGGGCCATGTTTCTTCCGTTACACCGAACTTCCATATCGTACATAAGTGTAGAGAACAAAACTCAATTTCTTATAGAGTGAAATCTACTTACCTATTTAATATGTTCCTCGTGTTGTGCCTATAAAATGTCAAGGAAGATTAAAATTCTGTTAGGGGTAATATTAATGACTGTTTATTTCTGTTTCACTGTTTCTTGTAACCATAGTTGCCGATCTATACGATTTAGAGAGTTTATTTTAAAATACACACCCTTCTTTAAATTATTTAATACTTAAGTAATATGTAAGTGTTACAACGAAATATTAGTTTAGATTCTGAACTTTAGAATGAAAGTTAATGTATTAAAATATAGTGATAAGTGATCCATTTTAATGACTTGGTGTAGAACGAATGTCGTCGTGTGGGGGGGTCATTGTTCGCAACGTGTGGCGCGTGCTGCGCCGGCGCGTCTGGAGCGGGGACGTCGACGACGACTTCGCTCGGATGGAACGTTCCGGCGTCGGCGACGGCGCCAGCTGCAACGGTTTCTCTCCGCGTTCGAATTGGAACACGAATCGTATCTCGGCCCACAGCTGACTGCCCCACGTCACGCCGTGCAGCAGCGCGGTCCGCCGCGCGTGCAGCGTCAAGTCCACGAATGACAGGACCACGCCCAAAATGCTGCCCACCAGCAGCACGAAAAATAATCCCTTGAAATTCCGCAAGCTCAGCTCTTCACTCTCCACTTCGGCACTTTTCTGAAATATAAAATGAAATTTAAGTATATGATAGAAAAGTCATATTAAAATAATATTTTTAAAGGTCTATTAATTTTTGGTTGACAGATGAAAGCACTTATCAATTTTGTTTGGGCGGTGAAAACCAGATTCGAGCCATAGGCGCAAAACGTATCTTGGTCGCGTTGGGTTTTAGTGTCATAATTATGCTGGGAATCAAAGCCGGAGTGCAGTTGATCATAATCAGAAAATACTCTAAATTAATCCACGTAATCTAAGTAAAGCTGTGATCATTGAATCATTTACATCGCCAGAATTTTCTGGCGATTAAAGGTAGTTTTCTCTATAAATTGATTTTTTACTTGACGAAAATTTTAATGTTTCAGATACTTTCTCGACTTTCACTTAACTCTAACACTTTTTCACTTAATTAACAGTTTCTAATTAATTAACTTTTTTGTTATTTAGAGACATTATTGTCGTAATTATTCATATGAAAAATTATAGTGACGTGACTGTAGAAATCAGATCATTTGTAATAAAATCACGGCACTGTAAAATATTTGTATTTATAGTGATAATATGCATTCATAGGTGGTTGTATCCGTTTCGAAGTTTCATGAAATCAAGTCGCTTGGAATCTCATTTATTTGTAGGTTTGTTGTCATAAACGCCAAAAGTACTGAAGGGATTTTTGAGTAATTATCATGTTTAATTATAATAGAAACAGTTCAAGTAATTTTTCAAGATATTTCATCCCCTGATTGTTATACTATATAAAATTAATATTTTAATACACACCATTTTAAGCCCAAAACTAAGAACTATTAAATAGAATTTCAAATAATTTTCATTTTGTCAAATAATTGCTTTAAAAAATCTCGGAGAAATCTATAATCAAATACAGCTTTAGAGTTGAAACTGCGTCTGATTGTAGTTCCCGCGATATCGATTAGGACCCCGATGGGATTGAAAGTGGATAGGAATCACACAGAGAACACTATTACAAATACGAGTCCTACTCTAATCTTAATCGTTAACGTTAATTGTTTATTACATTAAAACTTGAGTTACTGATAGGTCCGGTTGATAATTCTTCTAATTTTGCTAATATTTACTGATTTAATATAACTTTAACACATCGGTAGGTCTTTTCCACAATTCGGTTAAATTACACAAAACTGGCTTACCCGAAATGAAATTATTTTATTAGTTAGTTATTTAAAAATTATAATATGTTTTTGTTTACTTTTACTGAGTACGTGGTATTTCTCTATTTTTATTAATTATAATTTTATCTCACTCATGTCTATTTCACATAGTTATACTTCTTACATCGCACTCTCATTTGTCTTTTTTTAATCTTCGGTTTTCCTGCGTGCCCATTCTAATAGCTTTGTTCACATCCGTTTATAATCCCACGAGTAGAAGACAATTTAACAACCGACCTCTCCATTAGTTTGTATAGAGATAGAGAGATTTGTATAGAGAAGCAAAGCTACATGCGACAAACATGCGCTCCGTGACCCGATACAGTTTGCGATATGATATTTTCAACCACTTGGAAACCATTCGACTTGAGCCCGTTTCTCGCCTTCACTTGTACGGTTCCTCAGGATTCATGATACATTTTGTAGGTCAAACGTCAGATTTCATTATCGGGAATAGCAATCAGTGAGTTATATCTAAATTAGCGATACAAAACATCCACCATATCCCGTCCTATAGTTAGCTATTCTGATATCGCATAATTTATGTACCGTCTAGTTCATTATTAGCTTCTAGTTATCGTATGAAGTCAATAAGCCTCGTTAACATAAATCTAATGAGTACAAACTTGACGAATTACTTAGTCGCCGTTCGAAGGTATTCACCTCTCGGCCCCATTATCAGTCCAACTATGGGCGGCACTAAATTGCTATTAAAAAAATACAAGGTCTAAAAATGGGGTTTTTAGAATCCTCCGATCGATCTAACATAGGCAAGTTAAAACACAATATCTTACCGTATAATTGTTACATGATTGTCACGTAATTGCTTACAAGACAATGGAAATCCAAAAATGTCAGGTACGAAAAAACGTACCGTACACGAACCGCCTCCGTGCCGTTCGTTCCACCACTTATTTTTCATTTCGCGCAAATCGCCATTTTCTTGAAGGTTCAGCAAGGCCAAATTCAGTTCTTGGCGACAAGTTGAATCTGTCGAGTCAATTAAGATGAATAAATCATTGTATTGTGTGAGGTGTAAATTCGCGGAAATCCATAGTAGATGCTTGCCTGCAACATGCATTAACATGCAGCATGCAACCCACCGCTGACCCTCGAATCTGCCTCTCCACTACGAATCTCTATCCAAATGATTGAATATTGATCCCAGAGGATTGACAGATATCGAACACCTAAGCAAGTGTTATTTATTTTTATTATTATCTTATTCCGCCAACCGTTCGAGGGTCGAGGCAAATTCGAGGGTCAGCAGTGGGTTGCATGCTGCATGTTAATGCATGTTGCAGGCAAGCGTCTACTATGAATAAATCTATTAAAATGAAAAAAATTAATTTTTCGGTCTTCATCATTTACGTATACAGAAGCGTCATTATGGATATTTTCCCGAAGTAATTCTAACCCTTGTTAGAACCTTAAAATGTCAAAATTATGCTTGACTTTAGATCGAAGACAGTGCGAGGATATCGATTTAAAATAGACGTATATTAGTAGAGGGACATTAAGTAGAACTGAGCATAAAAAAATTTCAAGAATTCATATAATTATGATTTTAAATGTTATTATTACGTACACTGATAACAGCAACAATAAGTAGCATAATACTAAAGATTCTTACTCTTTTTCATGGCGATACCGTAACCTTTACTATCCAATTGCCCACCGATCTAAATAAAGAAATAAACATTAGTTTATTATTAGCAGAAAAGCAAATCTTAATCAAATACAAATTAAAACACAAACCTTTTTAACTTCGCAATTGCGCTGAGTAAGGTACTCTATAGTTGTAGACTCCGTAAGAAAAGCATAATTACCTTCTAGTACTCTAAAACAGAATTATACCTTTATTTTGTATTTGAATACCTTGTTTTAAGTTAAGTATTGATTTCTTTTCGCACCTCTCTATGCCGGCATCATTATTGGCGGGCATTTTTTCTTGTCGCATATGTTCGTACATTTTTATATACGTCGGATCTTGTGACTTCTATAAGTAAAAACAAAATCAAATAATAATTTCGTGCCGAGTAAAATATTTATTTAATAAAAATATAAAACCTGGAAGAAGTCGTACGTGGACCCACCGAACAGGGCACCGTACGATATCCCTTCATCGTTATTGGCAAGCTCTTTAACATCATGAATGCGGTCAGTCGTCGTCTTCTTAGCGAGCAAGGTAGCCAAGTTTGCTGTGTACGACGACGTAATCACCAGCGCGAATAACCACCACATGCTGGCTACCGAACGCGTTCCGTAAGCTCTGGATGAATTTTAATCCTGTATCATTAAACATTCTAGTTCAGACAAAGATTGAAACTTATGTTAGCCACTCACACGGGTGCGATCTCGGAGCCTTGCAAGAGCACAGAGCCCAACGTGAACCAGAAGGCGTTTTGAAGTGTGAACTGGTTCTCGAGCGCGATCGGCTCTTCGATGCACGGGTACGGGTTCTGCCACTCCTCGGGGCACAGGCGGCCGACCACGTACAGCAGCAGCGTCGTGCCCAGGTACGCCAGGCCCAGGAAGCCCCATACGCCAGGCGAGAACGGAAGAAGAAACGCGAAAAAGGCCGGTGCCGGCTCAGTGGGCTGAGTGAACAAGATGCTGATTCCGAGATTCATAAAGGGCGTGGTGAAGTCGACGGCGCGCTCGCGCTCCGCCGTGATGGTCAGGTCCGTGATGGCAAAGTGGATGTTCTGAATACAATGTAAATAATGAAAATAACAAATTTAATTTGTTTATAAACCAAGTTACTCGTAGACTTAAGGCCTCTTACACCGTCTCTTTTTAAATTGACCTATGTATAAGAAAAAGGCACTAACAAAATTAATTTTGCGTTCCACGTCTTCTTTTTTAGGGTTTTTAGCCCTAACAACCGTTAAAAGGAGGACGTGCAAGGCAAATTTCATTTACAAAAGTCACTTTTTCTCAAAAGTCAGTTTAAAAGGTGATGGCGGAAGAGGTTCTTAGATATAAAAAATATATTCCTATGTAAAATTAAGTAGCACAAATTATAAGAAATATTGAGTTTCGACTTATAAACTGTTCGCCTCTATCACGATTTTGTTTTAAATTTCTTTTCAATAAAAATAATTTTTAAAATAAATTTTGATTTCAAAACAAACGAATTACTTATAAAACTGACATTTAGTCCAAAATAAATTTAAACTTATATCGTAAAAGAGGTGTTTGTTTTGCTATGAAAAATTATTCTATAAAAAAAATTATCGTATTACATTTTCTATTTAAAAGTAGTCATTTTACAATTTGGTTTTTCCGTACTAATCTTGTATTTATTATTCCCATGAGAGAGAAATTTTCCAAATAACCTACCAAAGTGTCAGTAAAACACAAATATTTATAATTTATATATTTTTTTTTTATACGTAACCATACACTATTTTCCTAAAATTATTCGCCGATGTCCTATAAATTAATTTCAATTCAGAAGTTTGCTAAATAAGAACTAATTAATAAATTTCTTCTTTTTTAATTTTAAGGCATAAGATTTAAAAACTTAAAATTGAAGCAGCATATGCAAATACCTAGTTTTGGTGCAATATAGATCCTCAATAATACCTATGCGATAGGGTTAGTTTGTTTTATACTTTTATATGACGTTCATCGACTATTGTCTTGAGATTTGGTCACTGTCATACCTTTGATGACATTTGTGACATTAAGATGAATTTATTCATATAGTCGAATCGGATATTTGGTGAAAGATTTTAATGTGCTAGTACTAGATACTATTTTTACCTGCCCGCTTCCGGTCGAAAGAAACCAACAAGCATGGCCGACAAAATGAAGTAAAATTAATGACTTTTAAATCGTCTAGTTATAAGAAGTTTCTTCAGAAAAAGAAACAGTAATCTGTATTTCATATAAAAGTGAGGTCTATCAGTTTACTAAATTGTATCAAAATTGATTAAGTCATTGTCGAGTTATAAGTAGACATAACGATAAACAGACATAATGATAGACATTAGCTTATTCATTAAAAAATAATGCTATCTATTAGTGCACTAAATTTAATTAAAATCAATATCACAGTTATTGAGTTATAAAAAGAGATATAAACGAAACATACAAAAAGTAGTCAATATTTGTCTCCTGTAGCAAAACCGCCCAGATAGATAAACAAACAGACTTTCGCATCCATGCCAAAATTATAGACACAAAAATGTATCTGTCTGCCTCTCTGTTTGACACGTTTTTACGCCTAAACCTCTGTATTGATTTTGTTGAAAGTTGGCACAAAAATAATTTGATACCAGGGAACGGAGATACGCTACTTTTGTTCTTTTGTCCACCAGGTACACCATGCTAATAATGTTTGAACCATAAGCGATAAAATTGAAATTAATCATTTAAGTGGAGTTCGAGTCTACAAAAAAACGCATAAACCAACATTAATTTATATAGTTATAGGTACACAATATAAAACGACAATAAAATATTGACTATATTATTTATATTATGTATACCGTAGACATAAACCAGTTGTATGACTCGCTGACCTCCACTCTAACATTTTAAAAGTTTTTTGTTTGTCTGTACGCCATTTTATAATTTAAAAATGTTGTGATCGATCTTGGTGAAAATTAATATACTGTAAGAATATTTGACTGCGCAAAAGATGATTTACTATTTGTCTATCTGCTATCTACTGTGTGTAGGCATGTCCTTTTATAAGTTAGGTAGCTATATTATTTTTTTATAGTTGTCTTTCTTCTTTACATGCGTGCGTGCGTGCGTGTGTGCGTGCGTGTGTGCGTGCGTGCATATGAGTGTGCGTGTGCATGTTGTATGCGGAAGTACTTAAATATGTAAACACTTACCTCGTCATCTAATAATTTTCGCATCATGCCATCCCACCCTGTTTTGTTATTGTAGCTACCATAACCTACTCCTTTTTCGAGCAGTACAAAGGTATAATTGAAATGCAGCACACTTGCTAACCGTTCAATTAGCTCCACGCAGAAGCCTGCAGAGTGTCATCAAATAAGTCATGATGAATGCCTTTAAATACACACACACAGGTGTGTTGTACACTTACCCTCAAAACGTTCGTTGCCCGACAATCGTGCTGCCGATTCACGGTGCATTATGTACGGATCCTTCTGCAAAACATTCATTAAAAGTAGTTAAATATCAGTCGTACAGTTGATTATACTAAAACATGTAGAAAGAAAGAAGCTAGTACCAAGGCTATGAGGATATTATAAGTTCTATTTGTCATAGAATCGCCCGAGTCTATTTGAGTAAGCACCGGCGGACGAGTCCACAGAAGCGCGTGCTCGCCCGCCGCCCCCGCGGCCCCCGTTACGGGCACCCATCGCGCGACGGCCGTCGCGTGTCCACCACGTTCCAACTCCACAACCTCGAGGGCCGGTTGCGCCCGCTGACCGCCTTTCTCAAATCGCAATGGCCCCGTAGTGCCACTCATTTCCATCTGTAAATAGAATTAAACTTGTGAATGCAATTCACACATCACTAGGAGTTTATTAGCGTTTTCGCTGACCGTACGCATGTAGTTGAGTAGCGTTTGCGTATGCAACGATCCGCGTCCCGACGTGCACGACAGTGGCTCGGAGAGTTGTGGGAGCGGCTGGAGTGCCCGCCACGCCGCCGCAGCCAGCCGCACCGCGTCATACGTCAACAGTAGAGCCGTAGGAGGCGCGACGACGAGCTCGCGGGCGACCTCTGCTGTGTCCTCCTCGGCGTTTCGCCTCCTGTGCCATTTTCTGCCGTCCTGAGTGACCTTGGTCCTTTTCAAATATGCTTTACTCCATGAATTCATCGCTTTCTGTACCGTTTCCGATGAAGGATCAAATAACCGTATACCTAAGGATAGCAAACATTATAAACAAGATTGATATCTATTAGATCACACACGTACCAATAAAATAACCTCACCGGTGATATTGGCGCCGCCATAACTGTAATTTGCTAGATGCAGTGTATGCATATCGAGATCGAGCAAGAGATAAGACTGACGTTCAGATAGAAGTCCTACTCGCTGTGCAGCATCCAACACACGTAGCAGACATTCTGGGCCACACCATACAGCGAAATTTTGTACGCCACTACGTTTCAACACTAATAGTAAATTACGCAGTAGCGCATCATCGCTGGTCGGTGGTAAACGGCGTGCAGTCACCGCTATCGGCGTGGCTTCGTCCGTTAATGCTAAAAGTGCACTCGGAGGAGCTGTTTCGTGCAGCAGTACCACGCGTCGCCAACCCTTATCAGTCATGAGAATGGCGGCAACGTGTGCTAGCACCTCTTCGGACGGGTACAATCCTAGCGCGTCCGCACCCACCTCTAGCGGCGCACGTTCCACATTCATTTGAAGTAACCCAGCACGCGCCGCCGCCGCTCGTAGAGCAACCGCCTCGCCGCCACATGCACCGCACACCCACACCAGCGCACCCGTCTCCTGTGTGATATTGGAAACAATGCAAGCAAATACGGGATCAAGACACGATTGACACGCGATACACAACTTACGACTCTCGCAACTAGATCTGGTAACTCAATCTCTGCCAATACTAACCGCGAGCTGGCATAGCGCGCGTAGCAAATCAACGGGCTCGCCCGGCTCGGCGTCTCCCACCGCCACGGTGCCGATATCTGCCTGTTGCTGCGCTTCCTCGGCTGCATCCTCAAGAGCCGCATCCGCCGCCGCCGCCATCTGCATCGCTAGCGTCGGTTCCGCGTGCAATGTCGCTGATACGGCGAGATGATATTATCTTAGAGCACACGACTGATCTATGTAGTCATAACAAAACAAGAAACGACGTGTCTTACCCACACTCAGACCCGTAGCTTTTTCTTCCTCGGCCAGGATCGGTGAGATTCCATATAAAAGCCATATCACAATTAAATTCAACTTCATCACGTAAAAATCTATGTTCTAGTTTTTTCTCTGATTATAACGCAACGCCATCACGTCGTCCCGCCGGTTCGACGCCACGCGTCTCGCGATAGACCAAAATAATGTAACTGTGACGCGCTCGCGCACGCGCACGCCCGTAAAATGGCTCAGTTATTGACCTGCGAGCGTATTCAGTAGTAGGTTTGGAATTTCCGTTAACATATAATGCTTTTATAGTTCTACATTTAAAATATATTATTATTATGTATAGATTTACAATGATGGTGCTCTAAATCCTAGATATTTTAATATTGGTATTTAAAGACTGGCATACATTTATTTATTTCAACAGAAATATTTTTAAAAATAGATTTTGCCTTCTCCGTCTATCAGCTTTATTGGTTTCTCATCTTCAAAAGTATTCTAGAAAAATTGTATACAATGGTCGAATTTAGAACAGATGCGGTTGTAATGCTAAAAATAGATATATAGATTCATGGAAATTAGGCGGTAAATTTAAATATTGAAATGGAAATGATTTCTAAAATTGCTTCAAAATAGGCTTGCCGATCAATTGACATTTATCCACCATAATCAAACGATACCGTAGATCTTGTAAATATAATAAATTAAATCAATTTATTTCTGTAAAAATTAATGAAGCTTTTCAATTTTTTTTTACAATTACTGGAGAATATTCATTATTTAAAAGCATGACATGTGATAATGACAAATGCTAGTCGTGGATTTTGGTTAGGAAATTAAGATAAAACTTAATTTAGAAAATACATTTTGCTTTTTGTTTATGTATTCCAAATTCAAAAATATCTGTAATTCATAGAGATGAATCTTATAACTTTAAGTGAGCAATGTGAGAATGTCTCAAAGTGAGAATGTTTTCTGTCGTTCAACAGAAAACATTCTAAACTTTAATCAATCTAACTAATAACGCATTATTATTAATAAATTATTACCTATCTGGTGTAAAAAGTACATCATCATAAAGAGGAATTTTTATTCTTCAAGCTTTATATCATTTCAAGTCTCTCACGAAATATAATTATAACGACACATCTCATTGCAAAAATATTGCTTGCGCCTTCAATTGTTCTGTAGTCGGTCCGTAAGCAAGGAATTAGGATTTAATTTGATTGGGCTTACTAATTAATTGGATTTATTTCTTGATTTAACCGGATTCATGAGGGATATAATTCTATGGAGTGTGACCTCTTTCACTCTCGTCTATTTTTTTTTATAACAAATTTAAAATCTACAAATGTAACTTATCGAAAGAAACGAAGAGTTTTGGATAAGAATTTCTGAGTATCCTTAACCGTATGAGTACACTTAGCCTAATATTTAAGAATATTTTTCATTAGTTATTTTCTGTTTTTCTTACGATATCTCAGGTGTCGTTGCAAGTAAATTGAGCGGTAATTTTGTATTGTACTTTTTCTATTTTAGATTTTCAATTAAATTTTCATTGTGATTTGACCATATATTACTATTCTATAATTTATGCATTTAATTAATACAAAAAACTTAGCGGCGCACGCTTTTGGATTTTCCATTTTTTTTTTTGTTTATGTTTTATCAACTGACGTTAATTTCTTATAAATTAATTATTTGCCATCTATTATATTTGCGACGAGTTGCACTAAAATGAAAAATGCAATCACATTGTACATCAATGACATATTGCACCTTATTTATCTAAAAAAACAACAACAACAATTTTGTTTATTTAGTAATTCTAATGCGATATAAATCGTAATTTTTTCAATCAAATGTAATTAAAAAAATTATGATTTATATCGGATGAAATAGTAGTATGAGAATTACTAAATATGCAAAATTCTTTTTGTTTTATTTTTAGATCTTTAAATGTAAAGATGCAGTGTTGATTGTCTAATGACGCAACTTTCGTTACTTCTTCGATATCCCTCAACATCCCCTACATGCTCAGCGAGGACGTAAGTTTTGCCTTTGATGATTAGAAAATCGTTGCTGAAATACAATTTTATGAGTGATTGTTTGAAATCCCGCTTTCATAACTATTTCCATGTTTCATTTAAAACTAAAAACGAAAAGAATGCAAATTAAGAAATATAGAACAATTCAATTGCAAATTAGGAATAAATTAATTTGTCCTTATTATTTGTCTTTAGCCAACGAATAAGTTATACTTTTGACATTACATAACCTAATATTCATTGGGTTTAAACTTTTTTCTTATAATTTTTTTTGGCTAAATTCATACAAATAAAAATAAAGACAAATATCAATTGTCATTTGTTTTGAATATGTAAAGATTTTTTTGAATCAATAATTTTTTTCGTATTTCAATCGCTAAGTCCCATTCGCGTTTGTAGTAAAAATACCTTCAAAAACGTCGTTTATTCATACATTTTGTGGAGGTACAGTCGCGCACGGCGGAGCTGTTAGAGACATTAAGTATCGATTCTAGGAAACAATTAATCTCAAAATCAAACACCGTCCGCCGGTTTACAATTTAGTATTATTTGCTTTCAGTGATATTTAACCAGCTCTCATCCTTTGGCATTGCTTACGTAGAAATGGAATAAAGTGCTTCATCAGCGTTTGCATCCGATTCCGGTCTCGCTCACTCCTGGGAATCTGCGAATAACTCCCTATAGATATGGGCGATATGTACTAGACGGTGATTGCACATAGACAAAACCATCGCCAACTAAAAATATAAGTTTTTTTTTTCTAAAGTTATCTCCAACATCATTCAAATCATATCGCAAATTACGATATTATAAAATTCAAAATGTCTATTTCTAAGGAAAAGTAGGGTTTCTTGGTTATTTTCAAATGTTTACTTACAGTTTCATCGATAATTTTAATGCTAATCGGCTCAGTTATTTAGCTAAGAAAAGTAGTGCAACAGACAGTGATATCCAAATTTATAATGTTAGTACAGATAAGTTATTGTTGTCACTCACTTTTTTAATTTACGTTCTTCTCTGTAATTGGAAACCATAATCGATTAGTTTCACAGATTTTATGTTATTTTGTTTTGCAGCCTTTGATCAGATGAAGTATCTGATCAGATTTTGCCTGAATGGATCACTTAGCCTTTAATTCGATTATTAAAGATCATATTTAATTTCTTAAACGGGGCTTAAGAATATAAAATGATCAAATAAATTTCACAATTTTTAATGTCCACAAAGTACTTGCGCAAACTTTATCAATTTTAACAAATATCGAATTTATTGGTGGCACCTGGTTTTTTGAAAATTGTTTAAGAAAGGTCACCATTTCATGCGTGATAATAATAACACTTAATATTTTCAAAAAATCCGTCAAACGATGTTACATTTACTATGTAACATTGTACGAACTATAACTTTCACTTTCACAAAGACACAGTTTGTGGGGAAAATAATATCTCTAAGAGTATTTTTTGTACATAGTTATCTATAAACCACATCTATGCGTTAATGACCTATTTCAAAATATGGAGGAGGTTTTATGTTCGTCTGTATGTATTTTTTTACTCATCATTAGAGTCTATTGATCGTCACCGATTAAAATGTATACGACGTTGGTCTTCGACAGATCGGTCTTCTAGTCTGTTGATCTCTGGCAAGTCCTTTGTGTTCTTGAACCTTCCGACCTTAAGCGTTACGATAGATGACGATGGCGACCGGATGGACCAATAATGGTCCCCTGGCAGACAGGGCGTCATCTTATCTAGGATGTCAATTGTGTTAGCACGTTTGCAGTATCCCGTTTGCATAACACGTTATAAATAGCAGTGGTGGAATCTATAATAACGTAGAAACATTTGAAAATACAATAAGCTGGAGAACACGTATACCTATTAATCCCAGTTGCTTGACTTGTCCCTTGAGGGAATGGAGCCAAAAATTTTGAAGTAATTTTGTCTATCCGTAATAAAAAAGACGATCCTCATTGTAGTTGTTCTTTAATTCAAATTCTTTTTATGGCAATCCCATACGACAATGCCGCTAATGTTATGGGGACTTTTGAGCTGAGCCGAACTCGTGACGGTATAACGAATTAAAATATTTATTTATTTCATTTATTTCTAGTTATAAGTTTTAAAGTTAAAAATGTTTTGTTTTTAAGAACTACTGTCCAGATTGTTTTCATATATTTTTTACCATTCCCTTGTAACGATTTTATTTTATTTAATTCTATATACATCTAACGTCATATACATTCTGTAATAAAAATTTTATTACAAAATACTGTATAAAAAGATATAAAAGATATCGCTGATATGTGATGATGACAGGCAAACACTGCTCGAAGAACTATTTGTAGTAATTCACGACGTATCGCGGTGATGCTGGGGCCTCAAAGTTGTATATTCGAATTCGCTACATACCAAAAATTTAGTCCATTATTGGAATATTTATATATATTCAGCATATCACAAGCTACAACTATGGTAAAATTGTAATAATAAAAATAATCCGTCATATTTAAGCGCCATTGTGTTTTGTAGAAAATCATCGTAAAATCGGCGATTTTATGAAAATTATTTGACAGATTGCGTAAACGACATGTTTTTCGTCACAATATAATTAAAGGAAAATGTAAAATTTAGAATTATAATATTTATTCTCTTAAATTTTGATTAAATCGTGTTCTAAATTACGACAACACAATGTTTTATTAAACGAATTTCAAATTTGCGTGTCGGGGCAGCAAATGCAAGAGCATTATAGATCGGTTATTCATTTAAAACTGTATTAGAAATTCAATAGTCTCGAGAAGGAGGAACGTGGGTCAATGCCGGCGGGTGCCGGTGCGCCATCAGCACGATCACCACGTGCCGCACGCCGCCACCGTCCCCGCCGTCGTCGTCGAGCTCGGTGATACGTGCGCAGGCGCCGCATTCGTCGCACCAGCTGTTCGAGGCGCGCACGTCACCTCCACACTCCGGAGCTGCAGCCTGACACGCCACGTCACGTTTCACTTCGACTAGAATATAAAGTTATACCCATGAACAATTACGAGTATCGTTCAATATTTCAAAGCGCTATTTCTATGAAAAAAAAAATATAGTATAACAAAATAATGCCTACGTGAGTATGCATAAAGTGGTTTTAATGTATTATAATAGTAGATAAAATTAATTAAATAATGCAAGGTAAACAGTAACTGCTTAAGTAAAAGTGCAGATTTATAGTACGACAGGTATATGTATAAATGACGTGACCATTTATTTATTTTGTCAGACCGGGACACATCTACGGAAATATATAATAAAAAAAAAGTTTTTAGTATTGTTACAAGAATTTTATTATAGAAGATAGAATAACAAAATAATCAAAGCTCTAAATGCAAAATAGTTAAATTGGCATGACTTACTAACTAAGCGCGGCGTCGGGCCACGCATTTCGAGCGGAAAAAATAAATTTTAATCTATCGCTGGGGATATCGGGACAGACTGCCTGAAACCGGGACTGTCCCGCCGAAACCGGGACGTATGGTCACGTTATATATAGATGATATACCGGGTTCGATCTTGATCACGAGCGAATTGACTTAAATTGAGTTTGCAACTTAAATTCAATTAATCTATAAATTTCTATTTCTCAGAAAACATGTTAGCTGTCGATCCCGTAGGCTCGCACCGCATTGGTGACAATGATCATCAGCAGCCACTAACTTAAAGTCCAAGACACTCAATCCAAAAGAAAAACTTTGTGGCAGGGTCTACTTTAGCAAGTGGGTAGTTAAAACCTGACACAACAACAACAAACAATATTATTCACTTTCGGAGTTTGGGTTTTTTTTCTAAATATTACTTAAGTCCATTTAAAATTAAGTCTCCGAAACTAGTGAAATGCATCAATTTTTTTTCTCTTGACAATTATTTTCGAAATTAGCTATAATTTTGGATTCATGGTACTCGAATTTTACTATAAACAAATTACGCACTAACTTTTGTTTGAAATAAACAAAATACAAGAAACGCAAAAAATCTAGTATTTTGTATTAAAAGCTTGGGGAGTGAAAGTGTATAAATGAAAAAAGAGACAAGAAATTGCTTGAATAAATAACTTAATAGCATTGGTATAAACATTAAAAGAGACGGAAGAACAAACACGTGTGTGCCGATTTGAAACGAGTACATAGGGAGACACGTGAACGGCTGTTACTTTTACAAAATTAATTTATCTACATATAAACAACCATCACGCTCACATATCTGAGGTACCTGTAGGCAAAGATTATTAGTTATTTGTTACTATTCGTTACGTTTTAAGATAACCCGTACACACTAACGCCGAAAACCTACCGAAACGACGATGTGCTGGGCCGTAGCCACCCACGTGGCAGCGAATCGAGCGTGCGGTCAGGAAGTGTGCGCGCGTATTCCGCTCTGGTTTAGCCCACAGCACGTAAAGTCTTGGACCAAACAACAGCAAAACTGCCGCTGAACCACTTAGGGTCACGCAAGTAGCCAACGTCAGCGCCTGTAAGTCATCGTTCAAAATTATTCGTGCAGCTTTTGCTAAATAAATAAATTGTAATAGTCTTACCTTCGCCTCTGTAGCTCGGTAAATAGGGAAGAACGCAAGCCATATGACGCACGTCGTATACACAGCTACACCGATGAACCGTGTTTCATTGTAGTTGTGAGGAAGCCGACGCGAACGGATCGCCGCCACCGCGCCTGCTACTAACAGCGCTAGTGCCGGCACTAGCGGTACCAGTTGCGCTGCAGTTTTTCGTGCACCGCCACATTCTAATACGGAACGTGCTCTCGTTGGATAGACCACGTGCGGTATCGGACTCCAGGTGCTGGCGCTCCATGCGACGGCCACCACAGCTGGCGTCACTAGAGTAGCGCACAACCACACTTGGGCCGCGGAAGATACGAGACGCGATGGCCGTGCTGCACGCTCCGCTGCTGCTACTAGGCGTGCCACCCTTAATGTGCGTGCAAACACCGCTGCGTATACCACGGCCAGTGATGGCGCAGGCAACAAACGTGCCGCCGCGCACGCCCACGACGAAGGGATAGCTAAACCGGCTAAAGCTCCTACGTGGCATAATGAAGCTCCTAGAAGTAGCAACGCACTCAGTTCTCGGGATGCAGATTTGACGACAGGGGTCGAACGGTGGCGCCATAAAACTATGGCTGTGACTAATACTACCACCAAACCTGTTACCGCAAGTACAGCCGTCATCATAGCGACTCCGGTGCCGCCGCCGCCGCCACCGCGCCGTTCTACTGGCGTTGCCAAGCACCCTGTATTTCCACATCTTCTTTAATTTTAAAAGCACCATGACACTTTCAGAAATTCGATTAAATTTAAAAATTGTTATAATCTTAATCAATTGCTGTAACACCTAGACAACAACGTAGTAATTATAAATTACGGCTTTATTTTAACTTGTCTTGATTTACGTATTTGGTAGATATAATTATGTTCAAACCTTTATCATTAATATTGGGAAACTTACGTGTTTTAGTGATATCCGGTGAGGAGCCTGGTGGACACATACGACACGGAGTATGCGCGCTGTCGTTAGCACGAGCACGAGGATGTGCTTGCGAGCCGATGCGCGGCACCGCGTGCGCGGGGCACGGCAGGCAGGCCCAGCAACAACGTGCAGCGCTTTCACCTGTAGTTTCCTGCAAAACGTGCATAGCGCCGGCCAATGTATATCTATACGTAGAGCACTTAGATGTATATTAAACAGCTATTGTATTGCCAACATCAACATAAGATAATTTTTTAATCTCGTTTTCGATCATGATTTTAATTCTGATGGAGATCCTAAAGCCGGTCTTGATCCGATTTTAATTCCGATCTTATTATCTTAGTCTTGATTTCAGGTTCAATATTGAGCAGATACGAAATTGTACAGCAAATTATAATAGGCCGTGGAAAAAAGTTTTTCCGTATTTTAAAGTAAGTATTAAGTAAGTAAAAAATCTCTTTTATTAAAATTTCATGAATTGTGCTGTTTGTATCTGACTAGTGTTGATACTATTAAATAGATGACACTTTCAAAAAAGGTAAAAACTTTGGCCTTTCATTTTTCTATTGTTTCCCTGTCCACCGAAACGGCAGAATCTATTGTAGATATTCGACACATTTTGAAGTTCTATAATAAAAAAGGAAAAATGCGACACAAGCCGCGAAAAAAATTTGTGACGTTTATGGACCTAATGCAGTGTCGGTAAGAATAATACAAAATTGAGTCAAGAGTTTTCAGTTTGGTAATTTTGATATCAAAGATGAACCTCGCTCTGATCGACCTGCTACGGATAAAGTCGATGCCATTTTGGAAAAAGTAGAGTAAGATCAATATATCAACTCTTACGACATAGTTAAAGACTTAGGAATTCAGCACAAGACAGTTTTGTTCCATTTGAAAAAAGCTGGATTTAAAAAAATTTGCTCAAACTCACTGAAAGAAATCTAATGAATCGTGTACTTATTTGCGATTCTCTATTGAAACGTAATGAAACCGAATCGCTGTTTTTGAAACAATTGGTCACTGATGATAAAAAATGAATTACCTACGACAAGAACGTGCGAAAAAGCACATGGTTAAAAGACAAATTATACAAATTATAGCGAAATCCGGATTAACTAGCAATAAGTTGATGAATATGGTAGGATTGGAAGGGCATTATTTATTACGAGCTTTTACCGCCGGGTAAAACCTCGGATCGTATTGCCTCAGACTGGGCAAAAAATCGGATCTCTACTACCACAGATGATGACTTGAGCAATAGGTAAAGAAAAAAACGGCCAGAATCGATTAACAGAAAGGGTGTGGTGTCTCACCACGATAACACCAGACTACATACACCTTTAGTCTCTCACCAAATATTTAGAGAGTTTGGTTGGGAACTATTAATGCATCCACCATAGAGCCCAGATTTCGGACCCTCAAATTTTCATCCGTTTCGGTTTCTTCAACATAGTTCAGGTAGTGTTAGGTTAACATCAATAGAGGACTGTCAAAACTACTTGTCGCAGTTTTTTGATCAGAATCTTGATCAAAATTTCTTCAGTAATTAGTTTATGCCACTACCTATAAAATGACAACAAGTTGTTGAAGAAAATGGCATATTTATATTTAAATGTAAATAAAATATGATGAAATATTATCTTGAATTTTAAGAACAGAAGAAAACAAATAGACTAGGGACTAGATAAAAAGAACTGCATAATATTTGTTATGAACGAGAAAGTGAGTTTGTGCTCGAAACTTATTTGTGAAACTTATTGCTGTAATATTAGATTAATTATTATTGTAAGTACACACCTATTTCCCAAAAGGGTTAGGCATTGACTACAGATTTCCACATAGTACGACCTTTGCATATCTAACTCGCTTCATTGGCATCCATAAATCTTTCAATGTAAACTCGTCGGTTTCGGGTGATATTAATTCGGTTCTTTTTTTATGCTACCAAAGACTATATAGACCAAATTTGTGTGTACAGGATTTTCCAGGGCTGCCCTTTCATTACGCAAATTGGCCCTATAGATTTGTATTGTCAGTCCACTTTCATTTATCGTTTTCAGATGGCCAAACCACAGCAACATACCTTTTTCTATTCAAGTCACTACATCTTTTTTCACACCACACCGCTCATTACTGTTTCTACATCTATCTTTCAACAACAATCCATACACACTACACAGAGTTCACATATCCACTGTATTGATTCTAGTTTAACTTTATTCTGCCATGCCCAACTTTCACTAGCGTGCATAAGTGTACGTCTCAGGAGTCAAATATTTATAGACAAATGCGTTTGTCGTGAAACACTTTTATTGTTCATAATATTATACAAAAGCAAGCTTCATTCATATCATTTCTCGCATTTACTCCCTCTTCAACGGATTAAATAACTGAGAAACGCAGGTATGTACCAACTGTTTTATCCTATAGGGGATTTAGGGATCTGCTATACGTGGGGCAAATATTTAAATCCTATTCCATAGGGGGTGCCTACTATTCCGTGTTTCGGACAAAAATAGTGCTAAGCCACATCATTAATAGCCTAGAAGTACCGTTTGTGGCATGTGAGTTACCTTAAACTGGTTATGGATGAAGTGCAAACGGTCATAGATCTCTCTATTACTTTAGAAGCTTTCATGGCTTTGATCACTTCTGTTACGTTATCGATTCACGGAACGAGTGCTGCATTGATAAACTATTCCTAAACATGTGTATATGTACTAATAGGCTCGCAAATTGTACGCAGCTCGCTTCAAAATGGAGACGTTTTACTAATAGAGTGCAATTAGTATTATGACAAATTATACAATTTTCCAATAAAAGAACAATACTGTAAAATTTATCGAAACAGCACACAAAAGAGGGGCGTATATGCTCACACTGCAACTCATAGAAAATTACATTACACCGAGCATTAAGAGGTTTGCATTATTTTGATTATTTTTAGTGTTCGATAAGATTCATCGTAATCCGTTCAATAGTTTTCATGCGAGACAGTAACGTACATTTTTACATCCATACTTTTACCTTTATAATATTAGTGTGATATCACATTTAGATAACTTTTCAGGGTTACAAGGGCAAAGTCAAACATATGTACATGAAAATATATACCTAGCTACGTATTACACATACACAATTTATTGCACCTATGTGAGTAAACAGCGCAGTCATGAACATGATATATAACAAGAGTAGTATTCCTTGCGGGTGATACCGCAGGATGAATAGTTGATATAATGGACGATTGGGATCGGAATCGAGAACAGACCGGCATTGCCCACGAGAACCAGGCCGAGGCGGGAATATCGAGCGAGACCGGGATCGGAATTAAAAGCCAGACTTGATTAGAACTGAAAAAGACACCGATATTGTTGCAAACAGTAAAAAAGTAAATAAACCATAATCGTAATGTCCAATGCCGGTTGTATTTGAAACGCAATCGAAACGGGGATCGCTAGATATAGAAGACTAAGGAATTCATACTATAATTACAGCGGAGGAGCTGAAGCCGCAGAATATCGAAAGACTCGTATATGATTTATGCATCTGGCTTTATTGCCACTGGCTTTATGTGATATATCACAGTTATTAAATAATCTCTCACTTTGTAATAACCAGGAGGACAAGGCGGTGAACAAGCGGCATGAGTGGCAGCAGCACGTACAGCAGTGGCCCTCGCCGACCGCAGGCGCAGGGCGCCGCCGCGCCAGCAGCCCACCCGCACGTACCGCCAGTGGCCGCCTCCACGTGAAAAACTCATCACGTCATACTCGCTGAGGCTACCGAAACAAGAAATATGTATTACTAATACACAATAAGTACACAAATATCAAACAGGTGTGATTAAATCATGAATAAAGGAGTGTTCTGTACCATTATTTTATTTGTCATAACTAAAACTCAATTTGACGTACTACGCTTACAAACATATAATAAAATAATAGAATAGAACTTCGCTTGTTTACCTCGAATACATGGGCGTAGTTCTTCACATATTTTTATAAACTTTCATTAGTTGGAGAATTTCAGAGAATTATAAAATACAACATAATTGTTTATTTACGTCAGACATGATATGTTTAAGACTTCGTTTTTTATAATTAAGAATGATATTTAAGGTTTTGTTTACATTTAGGGAATGTTTTAGACCAATGGCTTGTGCATACCAGAATTCGAACATTCATAGTTCATTTTCTCTTGACGATCAGTACGTTAACAAATTAAGTGATATCACATTTAAAAGCGTTTTAGTCGTTCTGGTGAAACATATTTTTAATAATATCAGCATATGTATGTCAATTAATAACAATGATAATAACCGAAGTATAAAAGTAATACCTTTATCAATTAAGTAGAGCTCACCTGGCTGGCAAATCGCCGTTTTCGTCAAAGGCCACGATTCCACCGTCGGGAGCACGAAATCTTACTCTTGCTAGGTATTGCTGTAATAAAATACACGATGTAATAAAAGCACATCCTTTACTATAACAATAAAAATCAAGCAATCACAAAATAAATACACTTACCTGGTAGAGGGACAGGTTGAATGGCAACATAGCGGCGCAGAGAGGCGTCTGCGGCGACGGACAAAGCGCTTCGCGCATATCGTGCAGGCCGTGGGCCAGCGCATACACGCCGCGCACAACTAGCGCCAGTTTCGGTTCCTGCGCGTACTGCGTCGCAAGTGACTCAGTACCTAATGATAATACTTGTAGTGTTTTCTTTTAAGACGAGAATGAAAAAGTATTTGTTATGATATTTTCGAGGGACAAACGAGTTTACGAGCCACCAAAAAATAGGTGGTCATCGCCGTCCATGGATATTTGCAACCCCAGAGGAATCACCAGCTTTTTTACCATGCTCCTGGGTAGGAATAGGATATCGGGGCTATATATATTGGTGAGGGATCGTTGAAGGAGGGAGGGGAGTGGGTCGCCGGAATTTTTACTCACTGGATAAAGCGCAAAAACGGATGGTGTTATTTCAAGTTTATATTTTATAAAAGTGTGGTATCTCAGCACTCGAGCCAGCTCATTTTCGTTCCGTGGCCAAATTGATCACAGAATGGATCTACCGTTCAACAATCTTACTACACTTTAAATAATGAAAGGCGTAGCTTACTATCGGAAGTGGGGTGTATTTCCGTTCGAAATAAATAAGATAACGTCCCGTGTGACACTTACTCGGATTAAAATAAAGAATGTGCAAAAAATGAAGGAAGTTTGGGCTTCAACTGATTACATTATGAAGTTGAATAACCTTTATTCTCTTTACAATTTGAACCACAATCGAAAACTGGTTCTTACGTATAAAAGAGAAGATTTAATGCAAGACGAATAAAAAAAAGAACTGGCCAGGAGTATGTCGGACCATGCTAATTATAGGGTTCCGAAGCCATTATTACAAAGAAATGCACTACAGATGAAAAAAGTACGTTGTTACACTTTTTTCATGTTTCCAGCACAGAACAGTTATAAGCCTTTTTTTAGTAATCGTCAATAACTAGAAACATAAGTAGGTAAGTCGACTATTACTATTAAACTAGTGTTAGCTAAAGTGCATCAGCAAAAGAGCGTATCTTGATGGAACTTAGGTCTTTTTGTTGAGAATCGCAGTTTTTCGGTAATGACTCAAAAACAGTGTATTCGACCATGTTCAAAATAATTTTTGTTTAAAGTATTTATTAAGCCGTTACTTTCGTAATTTGTTCATATTTTTTGGACATACGGTTTAGAAAATAAAGGGGCACAATTTCTGCTACTTTCGAAGCGATTATTTCTGAAAATATTCAATTAGTAAAAAAAAATTGATGAGAAACCTTAAAGTGTCTTTAAAAGAACTGTCGAAATATGTGCCACAAGTTGTTAGCTGAAAAAAATTTTTTTCGACTTCTCTTACATGCATGAAATGCCCCCCCTTATAAATAATTATTTTGTTGTTTAATTACGAAATTAAGTAACAGCTTATATATGACACCTACACTATAAATTTCACCAATATACGTCTTTTAGTTTTTGAATAAAGTGCTTGTGACGTACAGACGAACGGACAGACGGACGGACATGACGAAACTATAAGAGTTCCGTCTTTGTCATTTTGGCTGGGAACCCTAAAAACATATTGACTCGCAATTAAATAAAATCTATGGGGTTTTCCATTTGACCTAGAATCATGCAATTTGATAAAAAGCAAGGTATCAGAGCATAAACAAAAAATATTAGAAATATTAATTTGTACTATACTGTATAAATTTTTTTTTAATTATTATTACCTACTGACAATGTATGTAATATAATGTAAATAGAACGATGTATGGGAGAACGTTTTTTTTTAATTTTCCAAAGGAAATAACTTTTAGGTACTTTTCAAAGAAAAATTTACAGTTTAATATAATCATCCTACCCTCTTAATTAGATTCTAAACTGGAATACCCTATAAAGTAGTCTAAAACAGACTGGTTTATAATTTACCTTAACGTATAAACCAATTGGTCAATTCGGTACTGAGCAGAGTTCGAAAGATATTTCCTGATTACAAGACAACGCACTCCCCTCTCGTCCACCACGTGGTTATAATAATAATATAAACTCACGCCTGTTTCCCATAAGGGTAGGTAGAGACTATAAATTTCCACATGGTACGATCTTTACATATCTCTCTTGCCTCACTGACATTCATCAATCGTTTCATGCCAGCTCGTCGGTTTCGGGTGCTTAAAATTTGGCCCTTTTTTAATATGCCACCAATGTGGTCTGCCTAGGATTTTCAAGGCCGACCCTGCTGACTTTTCTATCACGCACATTCGCTCTATAGAATTGTTTTTTTAGTTTACTTTCATTTATCATTTCCAGATGCCCAAATCAACACAACATGCCTTTTTATACTCTAGTCCCTATACATCTTCCTTCAAACCACACCGCTCTCTAACGTTTCTACATCTATCTTTCCGAGACACTTTATACATACTACACAGAAATTGCATCTCCAATGCTTTGATCGATTGAACCGCCACATGGTAAAGTCAACAAAAAAAAATTCATTGCTTTTGTACCTTTATTCATTGCTATTTACTTTTTACCAAATTAATTTTACATTGAATACACACTTTTAGAAAAAAAAAATTAAAAATGAATCGTTTACTTGCACCATATACATGGTGTCTCTAAAAAAAAGGTCAAAAAAAAATTAACCAGATGACTTACCATTGCAACGAGGCAGATAACGTGCTCCGTCTGTCCGCATTGTACATCCAAATTTTTGTTCCCAGAATTCCTATGTTGCCAGAAAAAGTAATTTAATTATAAAACTCTAGTGGCGTATTCGACCATGTTCGATATATAAGATACCTACCTCGAACCAAGGGTTTCTACTATTGTTACGAGGATCAAGCGCGTGATAATACGAATCGAAGCTGTATAGATATGGGGAATGGATTCTCAACGTGAGCGCGCCGTGCGCTGCAGACTCCAAACCGCGCACCACGTCCCAGCGATCAGCCCAGCCGTCGGTGGCCACGAGTCGCGGGCGCGCGCCTCCACCCGCGCGCTGCAGCCCCGCCAGAAGCGCGCGTACCGTACGTCCCTCACACCAGCATACAGCCACGTCCGAACGCGCCGCTCGCAACCGCACCACCACCGCATCGGTCTCCTGTAACAGCTGTTCTATATTACATGCATCGTTCAAGCTGTACAATTGCATACGAACCCGTTCAGAAGGTGCTGCGCGCAAAGCCAATTCCCGTGACACGCATACGCCACCTGCCGCTGCCGCTTCTCGAAACGTCGTCATACCGCTCTGTCCATAACTCTCTGTGTACGAAACCCTTATGTTAAAAAAATATAAAAATAGCATGATGAACAATCGACTAGAGATTCTCACCGTCTGTATGTACGGCGCTTACGTAAGTCCAATTGTGAGCGCGTAGTAGAGCAACCATCGTACGGGCCTGGTGCAGGTCGCTCGGCACGACACGGAAAAATGTTCCGAACCTCCCCTTGTCCGATAGCTCTCGACTCGTCGCCGAATAAGACAGTTGAGGTAAAGAAAAAAGTTGTACTAAATTTTGAACCTGTGCGGCGGCAGCGCTAGCACCCGGTCCCAGAATCGCCACTAACGGAGCCGTAACGGGCACAGCGCGTCGCGCTCTACTGGGATTGCTCTGTGACGCTGCCAGGGCGTCCCGTACCAATTCGAGCGTTTGCCGGAGAGCGGTGCGTGGTGCCCAACACGAATCTCGTAATTCTGCGCCTAGCTGCAAACCCGGTAACAAAGCACTGTCTGCATTAATGTCGTCGAGCGCTTGTAGAGTAGCTTCCACGCGCTGAATCCCGTAGTGCTCCCGCACAGCGCCGCAGCGAGCACTCGCTCCATGAGGTGCATCGTGCACCGCAAACAGCGCACCTAAACGTACGTCACCGGCGACGCGCGCTGCGCCCGCCGCCGCCGCTAGTGCACTCGTGGAAGTGTACAGACCCACCACTAAACACAGCAACACCTGCATCGTCCTAAGCGTCAGACGACACTGCCGCACAGGCGGACGGACTGACACGGTGTACCACAGCCTTTTTGCGGCCGTAGGTGCGGGACGGAGGAAAGCTTCTCATGCCCGCACGCCATCTCACCGAGGCCGCGGCCCCGGCGAGAAGGCGGGCACGTGAGCGACCACCCTCTGCTGTGACGCCGTCACGTGCACGTCCCGCAGAAGCGAGCGACTGCCGTAAGAAACTTCTGCACTTTAGATCGCGATGACTTGTTTTATTCGTAAATTATTTGCAAAAACTATATTTCATCACATCTTTCTTATACGTTTTTATTTCTACGGTTTATACTCGACCGATTGTAACAGAAATTAATTTTTAATTTTAAGATATATTAGATTATGAAATAAAATATACATTGTCTATAAAAAAATGGTAAGATTTTGTTAAATATAACAATTATTAATAATAAAGTGAATTTAACAAGTGCCTATACAAATCAAAATTAAAGTAAAATGACGTCCTTGTAGCGTCAATAAAAGTTCCCCTTAACCCGAGTCGGTCGAATAATATAAACATTTAATCATTAAATATTTATTGTCCAATAAATATATTTTTGTAGTCCAGAAAATTGTACTACTGTTATTAAAATAATCACTTTTATAGACCAAGTAATTATTGAGTTGAAAAAAAAATCAATAGATCTTGAAAACCGACCGACTTTAATTGACGGCCCGACGAAACCGTGAGTCCGAGGATGATGGTATTCTAACTAAAAATGTAGATGGGTTTATAAGCTATATAACAGAATAACCTCCTGCCAAATAACTAACAGAGTAGGACTCCGCTTGTTTATCTTAAGATGCGTGTACGTAATTGTTTATAATATATGCGAATCTTAATTGATCAAAATATTCCAGATGATGCCAGATATTTCTTTTTTTAAGTCAAATGTGATACGCTTACCTCCATTTATAAAGAATGACGTATACCCTGTTTACATTTAATAATCCAGATCAGTCGCTCGCAAATACATATGCCGCAATTCAAGCGTTAACAATTAGTTTTCTCTTTTGGCGGTCAGTGTGATCGATGTAATCGATGGTGATTTAACGTAACGATATTATTAAAAAATTAGTACATCGTAGTACGTTGTACGTCGGTTATAAATAAGAGAACTAAAACAAAATCTTATCACAACATGAGACATAAATAAAATTGTAAATTACCTTTGTAACATACGTGATTATCGAACTATGAAAGAATGTAGAATTTCTTTTTTAATTTAATAAATAAACATGTATTTAATCATACTTCGGCTCTATTTACCTATTTGACAAATTACATTTTTACCATAATTTTGTTTACTAAATCTTTACAAAACGTAAAAGAGTTACATATATAAATATCAATGCTGTATGTACATGGAAAATTTAGAAGTGAAAATGCTTTGTGTATATCTTATCTCTGTGGATATCTAATTTAACATAAAATAATACTATGATTTTCATAATAATAGTTTAACACAAACGTTTGCCCGGACTTAATTGAGAATGTTCTAAGATCTGTGGAATATAAGTGAGTGACGGTGAGTGCGGTGAAGTTGTCACTGAACTAGGCTAGGGAACTGACAGGCATGGCACTTCAAACAAACGCGGAGGGTCTTGTCTTGTTTGTTGCCCCTTGCTGTTTCTTGGCTTATTTTTAAAGTTTTTTTTTTATTTGTAAAAATGTTAAAATTTAATCAGATGTATACATATACAAGCGTGATAAGTATATACATTTTTTAATATAGTATTTAATTACTTTCTGTTGTAAACCCAAAACTTATATGGTCCATTTTCGGTAATTTTTAAATCAGTAGATAAGTTCTAATTGCCTAAGTCCCGAGATGAGTAGCAGATGCAATGATATCAATCTATAAGGTCAATTGAAAACGGAGAGATTGTAAGTCAATCTACTAATATCAATATTAATCGAAATACAAAAGTCAATGGAAACTATCGGATGAGATACTAAACCTATCCCGTATTGCTTAAGAAAGCTTTTAAAATAGTTTTCAAAACATTTGACCTTTTATAAAACCTATTATCCTTATCCTTACATATTATAAAACAGGTTTTTCTGTCGGTCAATATAATTTATCTGTCTATCTATTCGCCCGTTTGAGCGCTTATAAATCGAAAGTGACTGGTCCGATTCGCCTAATTCTTGTATAAAAATATGTTATTTGGCAATCTTTTATAGCGTATAACTATGCACTAGCTTTTGTCCACGGTTTCGATAGTGTGAACATATAATTAATTCCTTACTTTTTTGTTATCATTTGGCAGAGGTAGATTAGCAGTTTTAATAGCTCTAGGCCCTGTAGTACTAGCCATCTCTTTTTCAGCTACATTTAGTATCGTTTCATGTTTGCATCAGTATATTAGTCACGATTTGCCGCTCGTCTAATATCTGGACGTCTTAGATCCGGGTCTAGTTGGCGTTATATAAAATCTACCAGTTTCGATTAGATATAATTGGTAACAGCAATGTCCAAGAAAGGATCAAGATTCATATCGATTTTAGACTGAAATGACGAGCTTGATCGTAATTGTGAGCGAGTGTACAAGCGACATAATTTCATAATAAAATAATTTAGCGGAAGTACATGTGTAATTGAAGAAAGATTATGCGTTCCTTTGGGATAATTTAATCGGAAAGTTCAAATCGAAATTAAATCGAGGGCAGAACCGGATCGGGACAAGAGCGAAATTGGGATCGGAATTATAGGTGACAGCGTGATAGGTTTATATAAAAGAACATTTTTTGTCCATGCGGGCGAAGTCGTAGGCAAAAGTTAGTAAGATCTATAAAGCATATATTTTATAAGCAAATTAATGGTGAAAGATAGATTGTAATGAAACGGGAGATTCATTACAATGTAATGAATCTCCCGTTCTCTGCCTATCTAAATGTAATCTGAAATGTAAATTGGAAGTGTGTTATATATTGTAGTGTATATCTAATCTCTAATTTAAACATAGAAAAAGATAAACGGCAGAAGATTTCGACTAAACTGTGTACTATATGCAGTGACGCATAAAAATATGGAGCCAATAAATGCACTTAAGGTCCTCCTACATTGATGAAAAGTGAGTGTTGTTTTTTCCTCGTTTCATTAAATGCGTGTTACAAATTCGATTTTTAGGTATATGCTTTTTAACTATTTAAATTAGGGTACTGTAAAAGATATACACGATTAAACAAAATATACTTGAATTAAATTTCCAAACGGGCTTTGGTGATGTACCTTTTTAGCCGTTATTCGGACTCGGTAACCGATTTCTTTTTACTTTTTTTTAAGAAAAATGTTACTAACAATTTTCGACAAACTGGTAAAACAGTTTTTATTTATAAACGTCGTTTTATTTTAAACAAATTCGGTTTGGTGTTTACGTCTTTTACTTTTGAGTTCACGCGCACTAATGCCATTTCTTTTTTTGTATGCGCTAGTATGAATAGTCTTACTTGTTCATTCATCGGCCAGATGCCCGTCATTGGTGATGTGAACGCCAGTGTTCTCCTTATGGCGGTATCGCCTTAAACAAAGAATTGTACTATTGAATATTCTATAATCACAACTTCATTTACAACTTCAATACGATCACAAAACTCTTAACAAATTACTACCAAAGCAACCGAGCTTCGCTTTTAAGATTTTAGAATTTACCGTAGAAACGTACTTAAGTTTCCACAGGAAAAATTGGTTGTATTCATTTCCAACTATAAATATTTAGGCACATAATACAGATACACCTTATAAAATACAAATGTTCCAGATAGTGCTATAAAACGTTTAGAAAAAAAAATGTGTGTTTTAAATCGCTTTTTTTTAAAATAAAATCACAATTACAAGGAAATCGTAAGAGGTTTTTAAGATGTCAAAGTTAATTTTTACATGCACATGAATTGCTAATTTAAAATAATAAAGTAACAATAAACATTGGAGACCTAGTCAGAACCGATGTGTATATTACATGTTGGTTTATAAGGGTTAAATAAGACACAATCAAAAACTTTTCATGCGTTAAGGGATGTTATAGTACAACGCACGAAACTCTTCCGCTCTGAATTGCCTGGGAATGAAGTAAGGCGCAAGTTTAAACCCTTCCTTCTTCTCCCCACGTTCCTATTTCATGTCATTGTGACGTTTTGATGACTAACTTCACAGCGGCAGAGTATCGTGCGTTGTGCTGTAATTTCTTTTCTTATCACGGGACAATGTTTTTAGGATCCACTCACGGGTACACGTAAACGAAGTCGATTTCACACATTCAGCAGTTACTATCAAAACATTAATGGTGGCCCATTGTTAGTGTTAGCGTGTTGCTTCAAATCAGAACGCTTTGTCATTCATTCACTCACACCAAACCATCTTCATTTCTAAACAAAATTAAGTTAAAATATAAATAAAAAAATGTCGAGATTGGAATCGTAATTGATAGCGCGACCGGGATCAGGATTGTGGTTGATAAAGTGATCGGTCGATATAAAAGTAAAAAAAATTCATTCAATGTCCATCGGAGGCGGATTCGCGAGCCAAAATAGTTTATATGATTCGTGACATTTTCGCCCACAAAGACGTCCATGAAATACATCCAACAGGTCTAGCATAAGGCCTAGAAAAGTTTCTCTATATGGCTATCCCATCTATTCACTATGTTGGCGGGAGTATAATAATTCTATAGACTCTTCTCTAGGGCATCATATTAGGCCCGCTGATCATTTATATATTCCAGTTTAAAATATAGAATAAGAAAATCAAACCAACATCGTAAAACCTACAAATATGTATACAAGCCAACCGAAAAGTTCACAACATCCATCCTTTGCAATACCTTAAGAAACTTGCCTAAAAAAATTGAGGGACACCGCAAAAATTATATTTGGTAAGCAAAATTCGGAGTAAAAGACAATATATAGCCTATGGTACTTTTGAGATCGTAAAAAATATTTTACACGGAATTTTATAAAAATCAGAGCAGCTTTTCGAGATTATACCTTTACATCCAAACAAAATTTCTGTTTATAATGTTAGGCTTATCATTTATATTACTGTCAAAGAAAATACTTTTGATTAGATTTTTTTGCAAGTCTACTCACATGAATTGCAACATTCGAATTCAATATTTCGAATGCAAAATTTTTTTTGCAAAGGAAAATATTTTTTTTCAAAATTAACCTAGCTTTGCTTTATCAAAATTGATTAGAAATAAATGCTTCTCAAAGAACTGTAACCAAAAACCGCTGCATACTTTCTTGGCACAGTCATTTAATGTAAGAAAGGACATATTTATTGATGGCAAAAATTTATATTTTACAGAAAATATAATATTGTCTAGGGTAGAATATATTGTAAAAAAATATTATATATAAATTATTTTGTACTTTTCAGTGTGTTACTGACGAAAGCTCTCCACGATGGTCTAATGCGGTTGAAGTCGTTAACGGTCACTGATGTAGTGACAACGTGAGGAACACGAACAGGCTTATGATGTTTTCTGAGGCATTTAACAAGTGGTTTACAATTAGATTATGGGTAAGAAACTCATTAATGCTATACGCGCCCGGACAGAAGGGGAATCGCAGTATGATAGGGCTCTCCTTACGCGGCTAGCATCCTTCCCAAAGGTCCAGGAGCGCGAGCCGAAGACCGTCTAGCGGTCTGCGAATTTCACTTTCGCTGATAGTTCTTTACATTAGAATGGGATTTTCCCGCTTTACCCGCGTTTTATTGAATTTTATCGCCGATGGACACGCATCGGCGATGAAATTCAATACAATAGTCCGCACAAGTCGACGTCGCGCCTCCCGCGCTTTTTGGTCTGAGCCGCTATTAAGTCTGTTCTCTATCATAGGGAAATCATTATTGAATTGAGAGATGAGAAATGGTGTAAATAAATGTGTTAGAACATTTAGAATAAGTAAAATACTTACGCCTTTCATCACCCCATTTTCCCTTCCATTGTCATCGGTCCATTTCCTTCTCCTTCAGATATCATCTTTCTACTCAAGAGGTCAGTAACGGACTGATGACTCCTTTGGGGTTCCGAGTGTCCATAGGCGGCGATAACCAATACTCTCTGGTGGTTCGCATGTTCGTTTGCCCCTCGAAAATGGTGATATATTGGGAGTGAGCTAGATTCCCCTACCAGGTATGTGCAATGCATATTCTTGAACATCAGTGGTTCCTTCGACAACGCATGATGGCCCATGTTGCTAACCACGGGGTGGGCTCCCGCCAAACCTTTGTAGACTGATTACTTTACGGACAGACGTGTTGAACTGTTTATCGGAACTGAAGACGCTTGGGAAAGGTCTACGATGAGGGGTCCGCAGGGTTCGGTCTTAGGCCCCACCTTATGAAACGTCTTTTTGGACGACTTGTTCTGGCTCCCATTCCCGGCCGGCGTTAAGGTCCTGGCCTATGAGGACGATCTAACGGTACTGGTCGAGGCGCCATCCTAGTCCGAGATCGAGAAGCGATCGAGGGCAGCCCTTGATCTCATTCAGGAGTGGGGACACGCAACCAGCACAGCTTCGCGCCGGCTAAGTCCAACTCCATGACCGTCTGGGGTAGGCTGTTGCGGCCGCTGACCGTGATAATGGGGAGCGTGTTGATTCGGACCGTCTCGACGGCCATTGTGCTGTGGCTGTTCTTAGACAAGCGCCTCTCTTTTGTGCAATACGCGCGGTCGATCGGTGAGGGAGGCGCTAGAAGCTTCGGCAAGGTGTCCAGGGTGTCCCCTTCATCTTGGGGGAGAAAAGATATCCGTCCCTGTTGATTATTTATCGGGGTACATACTTAGAAACGATGAACGTATGCGGCAGGGTGCTGATACGCACAGTGCCCTACCAGAACACAGCGGCCTGCACTAATACCGTTGAGAAAAGTCTATAGGACCATCAGTACGGCGGAGCTTCCGGTATTGGCTGGGGTGCTTCTGGTTGACTACGAGGTGACAATTGCTGGCAGGGTTGACAATGTACGAGACGGTTCACCAGGTGGGAGGCTGGGGCGCTAAGGCAGCGCGTCAAGAAGATGGTAGATGCATGACAGAATAGATGGGATGAGGTGAGTGGGCGTGAGTTGCACCGATACTTCCCGAGCGTGGCGGTTCGACTCAGTTAAGACTGAGTCGATCCGGACTATGAAACTTTCCAGCTGGGCATGGATATTTTAGAAAGCGTCTATATGATTTGGTATTGAACGAATGGAGCGTATGCATGTGTGGACTGACGGACGAAGACAGGCACCACGTGCTGTGGTCATATCCTCTATATGACGACATTCGACAAGAAATGATGAGTGATTTGGAGCTGACAAAAGTGACAAATGTAGGTCCCGCATAGTACGTGGACCTCGTGGGGACACATTTCGAAAAAGAAAAAATGGAGCTACAAACAAATAGCATAAAATGAAGATTGTCTATATAATTGTTAACGAAAAAAAGTATTAAATAACCATATTTACTCATTGCAAAAAAGCTACAAACATTTAAACAGACAGCAAAATATTTTTTATTTGTGACACCCAAATGGGCCATATATACACATAAATTACTAGATCGTAGACAGGATTTTGACTATAGGCTTAAACACATGATAGTAAAATAATAAACAATACATTTTTTATAACCAAAAACTTTTATATCTCTCATATAATACACTTATAAAATTATGACATAAAAAAATCTTTTCTTAGAACAGGTACATCTTCATCATTGTCCAACTTTTTGTTAATCCTAAAAGTAGTATTATCCACTGGATATTTTGGATGCCACCAGTCCAATACAGCAATATTTACCACTGTGTCAAAGACCAAAAATTGTTCTGGTTGAATATCATACGATATAAAGGGCCCATAGTTGAATCCGAGATGTAAACGGTGGAATCTGAATCCATGCGATAGATATACATTTAGTTTTGTTAAAGTCATACCCATTACTGGTGGAGGCATTTCTACAAAACCATTACAGATAACCTGCAAATTTAAATTAATTATATTAGAGAAAATGTCTATATTCCTCCAAAAAATTACAATTGCACACATTCAAATTACCTATTAAAATTCTGTAATAAAAATAAATTTTGATATAATAAACATCAACTATCAATTCTTGAATTAATACTATTAATGCTATTAAAATGAAATTCTGAAAAATATTTAACTGCATCTAGTATATGAAAATGAAGGGTGCATATCAAATAACCAAATAAGAAATTTTAATACAAATAACTTTATTACATTAATAAATCTATTATTATTTCAAAGGCATCATCTTTATTGTAATGTGAAATCATCTTATGACCATTGAAAATGTGGTTGTATTCAATGGCTGTGTGTAATACTAAATAATAAAAACTGAACAGAGTAAATACAATTTCAATAATAAATTTCCAAAATATTAAATTTAACTAGAGGGAAAAAATACCTATAGTTATATAAACATATGTATTAAGTGGAATAGGGCTCATACCTTATAATGTGTATAAAACTTTTTATAATATACATTTTTAACGTTTTTGTATGCATGTATGAGGGTGGGATGTAAAGTACCTGGTCTATACTATTTAAAAAAGGATATATATTTTTAAAAATATCTCATTATACAAGAGGTTTCTAGCTATCCATATTTTAAATTTAGAATTGACGGCGTCAATACTTCATAATAATCTGATATTTTAAAAAATATTGTGTTGACTTTTTCACAAAATGGATAAGACTGAACAAAAAGCCGTGATAAAGTTTCTTAATATGAAGGGTTTAAAAGGAGCAGAAATTTTTGAAGACTTGAAAAATATTTTAGGTGAAAGTGCTCTTTCATATGTCATGATCAAGAACTGGGTTGTGGAGTTTAAACGTGGCTATATAAGCATCGAAGATGAATCCCGGTCCGGACGTCCAAAAAGCATCACCACACTGGAAATGATCTCTAAGGTCCATGAGATAGTCTTGGCAAATTGAGATTTGAAGTTATCCTAAATAGCTGACAGTGTAAGCATCTCAAAAGAATGAGTACATCACACCCTGAGTAAAGAATAGTGTATGAAAAACCTATTTGCCAGTTGGGTTCCGCCTTTGCTTACTCTCAATCAAAAACGAATTTGTATGCAAGATTTCTAACACTGTTTGAATCGTTTTAAGAATAATAAAGTGGATTTTTTGCAAAGATTTATAACAACAGACGTAACATAGGTGCATCACTATACACTGGAATCCAAAATTCAATCAAAGTTGTGGACAGAAGCTGGGTGTTCAGCTCCAAAGAAGGCCAAAGTTGTGAAATCGGCAGGGAAAGTGATGGCATCTGTATTTTCGGATTCAAAGGGAATTTTGATAATAGATTATCTTCCGAAAGGTAAACTATTACCAGCGACTACTATGCTGATCTGACACACAAATTAAATGAATGTATTTAGCAAAAAAGATAATGTTTGGCTTGAAAAAAATCAATTTTCACCAAGATAATGCAAGCGTTTACACATGCATTAAGGCAATGGCAAAAATTAACGAATTACACTACAAATTGTTGCCCCATTCACCTTATTCGCCTGACCTAGCACTGTCAGACTTCCACCTGTTCTCTAAGCTCAAAACTTTTTTAGTTGGTCAGGAATTTGAGACAAATGATGATGTTATAGCTGATATAGAAGAGTATTTTGCCGGCCTTGAAAAAACACATTTTATGGAGGGCAAAACTGCTTTGGAGCGAAGATAGACTAAGTACATAAGAGCTAAAGAAGACCATGTTGAAAAATAAAAACCACTTCATTACATTAAACTGAGTATTTCTTTTGTAGGCCAGGTACTTATCATCCCGCCCTCATATCTTACTATATGTCGACATATAGGAGGTTGAACCAAAAGTAAAAATATAATTCGTAAAAACAATCCACAAGATTTGACATATAATGTAGAGACAATCTGTCAAATCTTACAGATTACATTTACGAATTATGTTTTTCCTTTTGATGCAACTCACCCCTAGAAGTTTTAACTCAAAACATCAAATGTTTGCATATAATGATATAGTTGCCCCAGAGAAAGAATGATTTTTTTTCTTTATCATAGGGGCTCTTCCTTTATAGAGAAAAATCACTCCTTCAGCTCAAAAAAAGTTCATTGAGCTGAAAAATACAGACAAATATATTTTGGTGTGCTTCAAACTCAAAGATAGCACAAAGTTTTTGGGATGGGTGGCATAGTTAAAGATTATTTTTGAATATTTTTGTATACCTTACATCTTTAAAAAGATATTAACTAGTCAAAAATTAGAACATGAATGAAAAAATCATAACAAGTCATATATGAAGCCCCAGAATATGACTAATGTCATATAGGGATTGATGATGAAAACAAAATCTCCAAGGCAAAACTTAAAAAATACTAGACTTATAAAATACCACTCGATAATTGACTTGTAATTAAGTATATTAAAATTATATACCTGCAAGATTACTTTATTGTCATCAGGATTTATATCTATTCTACTTAATTCTTCCATAATGTCTGGAATCTCACTTTTAGTGCCTTCCAATGGATTAGGTCTTTTAAACTTAAAACATATAGACCAATGTGATTGACCTTTAGAGTACCACATATTAACACATTGCATTTTTAATAGCTGGTGCGGTTTTTTCCCACGATCTGGATTTAGAACTCTCGAAGTAAAAGCATCGTATGTGTAATACAGAGCTCTAACTACTCTTTGTCGTAATCCATAAGCAGAACAATTATTTTCCATTTTTAATGTTTCAGGTAGCTTTGGAGAATTCTCACAATATCTACTGTATATACTTCTCCAAAATGATTCAGTGTTTGTTATTGCGTATGTTGTCTTGTTTATTGCTGCAAATGTTCCGATCTCTTCTGGTTTCACATAGCGTGATATAAAATACCAGATTATCTCTGGATAAACACACCCAGGCCTGTTATCCATAGATACTTGCTCTGGTTTTTTCTTCTTTTTCTTCCTGGAAAAAACCAATTGAGTAGTACCATCATCATTCGTTTCTTCAATGACATCAAATTCATCTTCATTGCAATCATCCCATGAATTAATAACATCAGAAGGTTCTACAGTATTCCATTTTTTCAATCTAGTTACACACTTTGGTGCATTCGCACTATCATATAGAGTAACATCTGCAAAAACAGCATATAATTAACAATTTTAAATTGAAATCTACTTTTAATCTAATCAAAATAAATATTCTACTGTAAAATACAGATGGTAAGTGGGAAAATGTTCACTTTTAAGGTAAATAATTTAATGTTAACCTCAATCTATCTTTGTCATTCTGGCCATTAAAGTATACTTATTGTGAGACTGAATAAAATATTGGTATAAGTTAAACAGATCAAACATGGTAAACAACCTTGAATTCATGCTTTGGAAATGATTTTAATACATTAAACAGTTACATTCTACGTGTCCTTGGTTTTGGATGGTAACCAGATTAACTAGGAGGTAGCCATATAGCAGGAATGCAAGAGTCTTATTAAACTTGTGACTGCTAAGTCTGATTATAAGCTAGAAGCAGGCCATCAATATGAAATAAAAGGAAAATAATTATTGTACAAATTAAGAAACTCAATGCATACAATATTTATGCATATTTTACTCATATATTGATTTAAGATGTGAACCTACAATTAGCTAATAATATTTTTACATTCAACTTCAAACTACTTCATCCCACAAGAAAAATTGTCTCTGGTTTTTTATTGCTAAAAAAATTTCAGATAATATTTTATTTGGAAAAAAATACAATTAATTTTTCAAGTCTGTTAAGTCAGATTTTAGTTACCCTACTGTTGAAACATAACCTTCTACAATCTTTTATTTCTGATTCAGGGGCTCGTACCTTAAACTATCGAGCTGTTCAAAGATCGGAGTGAGTTAAAACTCATTAATCAGTTTACCCATAGTCTAAATCAAAGCCAATACTTTCTGATTCAAATATAACACTCATAACTATTGCGCCATCACCACACACTGCTTAAGAACTAAATGACTTACAATATCTACTAAAAACTTAAGTCACATAATCCATCTAAATTTTTCAGTATATCTTTATTTCTTAACAAAAATATTTCTATGTTTACATTTTACCTAGTTATAAATGACAATAATTTTTCAACAATAATAACTCGCATCTATTCCCAGATGGGTAGTCTAAGATCACAGATTTTCACATGTGGCAACTTTTGCAAACTTCTTTGGCTTTTTTGGCAAACATTAATCATTTCATGCACATTTATTGCTTTTGAGTGCTTGAAATTTGATCTTTCTATAATATAACACCAATTTCATCGTTATAAGGTGTTCTACAGTGATCCTGACAGGCTCTTTCATTGCACACATTCACTCTCTATAGATTTGTTGATCTATTATTTACATTTCCACTTTTGTTTTCACATGCCCCACTCTACTTTCATGTTTCTTCTGCTACACTCAACTTTCACTGTCATAGATAAGTGTAGGAACCAGAATTCCATTATTGATATGGATGAATGTGCTCGTTTTGCAATAATTTTATTTCTCATAACAGCAAACATGGCCCCATTAAGTTTATTTTAATTCCTGCATTTACTCTGTTTTCTATATCCCTACGATGTTCATAATCATTAGTAAACAAACTATTCAATTGTCATTTGTAAACAAACTCTTGCTCAATTCTCTCTCACTCCTGTATATCTTTATATCACATTCAGTAACACTGATTTCAAACACCATGTATTTAAAATTACTAACATTTATTTTCAAAGAATGCTGAAGAACATTAGGTTGTCAACTATACTGCATTTTACCGCGTTTTATAAATAGCTCACTCGTTTTTAGTATACACTTGTATTCTTAAAACACACAGCTATATGTTGAATAGCTACACCTGTGCCACACATCCGCTATAAATATCAAACCATACAGAGCCTCTATAAAAGATTTGAGTGTCTTTTTCAATCTGCTGCTACATCACGCATCGACAGTTATCCAGTGCTATATCAAATTTTTCTACTATTTTGTAACGGACTGCCCAATTAGACTGTGACAGAGAGCTCAAATGAATCGATAAAGATTATTGTGTTACGATTATGATCTAAATTTGTAGAAATAATCTGCATAAAATAAATACTACAACATATACGTATAATCACTTACACCTAATTCATATCATATACCTTGTTCTAGTCTCTTAAAATTTTTATCTTTAGGCATTTGCTCGAAAAGTCAAAAAATTTGTATTTCAGTTTTTCACAAAAATGTACAATATGCAACAATGTATTTTAAAATGTTTATGTATTGGATTTACTGGCCTTTGTCTAATAATAATCTAACTAGTTTTTCTATATATAATCATTAAAGCAACGAGGACACCTTTATACTAAACTCTATTTATGGAAGTTTTAATAGTCATAATTATAATTTAAAAAACATTATCTCTAAATTAAAGGAATAACATATAAATCTGACACTACCTGCAGAAATGATGACAGTTTTATTTTTTTATAAATAAATGACCACAGATTAATAAATAATTACAAAGTAATATAGTATAGAAAAGTATGTACAGGAAGGAAACTACAATAGTTATATAAATTTAGATTTAAGGATTAACGATTGTCTAATGAGTCAAAGAATTATTTGTAAACCACATAATGATAACTGTTCTAAGAAATAAATTGAAAATCATTAAATATTTTAGTTAATTACTCATTCTTGTAACATTCTGTTTCTAGCCAAGAGGTCGGCAACCCATTGGTGAACCCTCTGGGTTTGCGAGTGTCTGTGGGCGGCCATAAATATTTCCATAGATAAATATGTATATATAGAAAAATATGTCTCTGGTGGCTTGTGAATCAAGGACTTACCTCTTGAAAATGCTATAAAAAATAAGTGAAATAAAAGAACACGACCCTAATTCAATTGAGTTTAATACACATTTAAAACTTTTTTGCTTAAATTTATGCTTTTATATGACATTTTCTGAATAAAGTATTGGTTTGTTTGTTAAACGCGTAACGAACATGCTTTAGAATGTCAACTTACACATTATACCTTTTTTTATAGAATCTTAAGAAGCAAATGAACTACCAAAAAGTAAATGGTCAACACAGTATATGGACACCTACAACTTTCAGAAACTCATAATTGCGTTATCGGCCTTTTAAGATATTATGTTTCATCCTAGTCTACCGACCTATAGCCAAACACAGCGTTTACTCTATGAAATAGCCTGTATAACCTCATGAAATGTACCTTCGTATGTAAAATGTTATAGGATTTTAGGTGTAAAGGTTTTTCGGAATTTAAAAGAAGCGTTTCACGAATGCATGGAACTCCAAATTGCACATTGCAGATGACTAATTTCAAAACGCCATTGACAATTTATAGTGTTTTGACTATTATTTTGAAGTTTATTGTTTTCTTTTTGTACAAAGCTATTAAACACACAGTTCTAGCGAAGTATTAGTCTTATGAGCAAAAAAGAAGATAACTGTCCATTATTATTTTTGTTTTGTATGACTGCATCCCTTTCTGCCCGCTGGACATGCTCGCCTGTAAATATATAATATAATTTATATTTATTGAAACATGTTGAAGTTTCAAAGAAGGTTCGAAAATCGTAACCATGAAACTCAACACATTCAATGAAACAAAACAAAAGGATATATAAGAAGTTATGTTTATAAGTATTAGTATATTTTAACTTATGAACTAATCTGGGATGATAAATATTTTCCATTTCTATCTTTTACGCTACATTTAAATTGTGATTGATAATTAACAACTTTCAGGACGAAAATGCTATTAAATAATGATTTTATGTTAATATTTTTATTGTTATTTATAATGTATTTATTATATATATACATACAAATTTATTATAAACAATTAAATCTTGTTAATAAATTGCTTCTAATAAATACTTATGATTAAAAAGTATTATTAATATGAAAATAAATTATACCTTAATTAAAAAAGGCAAAGTGGGTAAATAAACGCATCTTCATAATACTAAAAACATATATATATATATACTTAAAATCTCCTTTATTTTTACCGATTTTAACTATATCAGTTTAAGATAATTAATATAAATGTCTATATTAAGTGAATGATATTATTAAAGACGGTATTGTCAATAGCGAAAAATATTGTAGGGATAAATAACCGTAAAATATTTAAAAGTGCATAATTTTTAAAAATACTTTATCTCTTCAATTTCCAGTGCCACTCAAAGGTGACAGAAGTTTAATTTTTTTTTTTTTTCTACCACATGGAAATTTTATTTTCAACTCCTATGAATATTGTAGCAAAGACAATTAGTTACACTATTTGTTATTTTTTTTTTGACATTACTAACGAAACGTTATTTTTAACACGCTTTTATTAGCTTCACACTTGATTTTGTCCCACTTTACACGAACAGATTTAATTTAAACTTTGTACACATATCAAGAACCGGTGACAATACAATAATTCGAAAAGTTTATTTCATTATCTTGATCAGGATCACCAGAATCGAATAATTTCGTCACGTATCGTCTGCGTGAGAGCAAGTGGCTTATTATTATTACTAAATTCTATTATTGTTTTATAATAGAATTTAGTAACAGTAATAAGCATTATTATTAATTCAACTATTATTGTATTGTTAAAAATTACAAATTTTTAACAATCAATCCAACTAAAAAGTGAAAAATAATTCTGAATATGAGCCGAAAAAAAAATAAACAATGACGAAAAATACTAGTATTATTGTGGAAAAAGCGTGAGGCGCTTTGTGTCACATTTTTCGTATAAAGAGCAACCCACGCTTTTTTCACAATAATACTAGTATTTTTCGTCATTGTTTATTATTTTTTTCGGCTCATATTTAGAATAATTTTTTACTTTTTAGTTTGATGTGCTTTAAAAGCGTGTTTTTTAGTTTTTTAAACTATATTTTTAAATAAGTTCACTTGTTTCGCGCGTAATTGTAGTAGACTGAGTTTATGTGATTTCTTGCGATATAAATTTAAATATAAATGCCCGGACCGTAAGTACTGTCTTTTCCTTATTATATGTAATAAATGAATACATATACTATAATACAAGTGTATTTTATAATATAAATAACGTATAAAATAATTGCTATTACTTTGGAAATATACTTTGCCACCTATGTGTGACATTGAACAATATGATAACTTTATTACTCTAAATTTATTCTAAGTAATAACAAAATTGTTGTTTACATTTAGGCTTATCGCTATGTGGTGATATTGCTTTAGACCTTGTTTAGATACAACACGTTGACATTAGATGAAATTGCTGAGGAGTTTGAAACCGAGAAGGATCCAAGCAATATTATTTTATTTCCTCCTTACTATAGTATTGTTAATAAAAGTCAGTGTAGATGTAAATAAGTAAATATTCTTCATCATCTCGGTAGCATGCTTGGATCTCAAGAAAACTATCAAACAGACCTTCTATCTCTAGAAAAAAATACTTTTATAAAATACTCTCTAGAAAAAAGACCTGGAAGAAGATGGAAACGAAATTTACAAACATGTGCCCTAGAAAAAAAAAGCAATACTATAAACAAATGATAGATAAATATCAGGAATATTTCTTATACTACAAGCGCTAGAGACTCCGATTGAAAAGTTTTTACTAACTCTCAAAAGAGGTGATTGTTGGCGAATGTTTCGAATTGCTCTATAGTAACGACATTGTACAATTCATAGCTGATATGAGCAATTTGCATGCTTTACACAGATATAACACTCTATAATATGTGACTAGTGATAAAATTAAATTGTATATTGCAATATTGCTACATACGGAATATTTAACGCCAAATTACATCCCAATAATTTAGTAAGTAAAAAAGCAATACGCACAATGACCTAATAAACAGATTTTTGAAATTTCGCAACACCTTCAATTTCCATGCATTCTTGCCGCTTAACGACAACTTCGCTGAAATACGAGAATATTTCACGAAATAACGTAATTTTCATTGTGAATTTCAAAAAAGCTGTTTATTCACACATTTCAAAAGTGAAACAATAGTATTATATATTGGAAGGCACAGTACAAAACAATATTTCCACGAAAAATCAATAAGGCTTAAGTTCTGGTCAGCGCCTACTTGGCACGAGTATTGAGTGAATTTTTGAGACTTACCATGGCGCGTTCAGCCCTGATCTCAAAATGCGATCCTCAAAGTGCTTTTCGCTTAGATGCAGTTTGCTAAAACGCATTGCTAATCGAAAGAGAATCAGAAAAGAACTGGTGCCATTGTGAGTTTCGGTGAAATGTGGCAGTTACATACCTGCATAAACATGATAAGATTTTCTTACCATATTTGTGAAGGTATATAGGTGCCACAATTCTGCTTGTGGTGTTTCTATGCAGTTACAATTGTCTATCGAGGTGAGAAGTGAAGGAAGTACAGACGATCGCAAATCAATTGCTCTTGAATAAAATACGGATACTGGAATCAACACGTTAGAACAATAAGTGCCAAATGTTATATTGGCTTACATTTCAAGTATTGGTACAGTTTTGATAATAAATAAGTATTAAACTTTTTCATAAAAATTTCATTAAAAAGATATTATTATAAAAACAGACATTTTATTTCTACCAAACGAATAAGAAAAATCGCATGTCTTAACTGTACAATGTCCAGTGTTACCTGTAGGTGACACTCTAATAAAAAATAATGGGGATAATTTGTATTCATTTTACATATATATATTTTAATTTTTTGCAAATGACTATAAACTAATTTATATAAAAATTAATTATATTTGATTAGTAACTGGACATGGGAATCGAAGAGTCAATAAAAAACAAGAGCTGTGTTATAACAATATATAATTATTTGTAACGATCTGTAAAATAAAAAGGATAGGAGTAAATTATTGTTAGTCTGATTCACATTTCGTTGGTTTTTATTATTATTGTTTTATTTAATAGTGTGCACTAGTTATGTTAGTTAATATTTGTATGTATTGCAATTATTGTTATTATAAGATTGAGGAAATAAACGCTGATAAAACACATTTTTTATATGACATAGGATGCTTACGGAATCCCTCATTGATTTTTAACTTTATTTTATTTTTATGATTTATTATTACAATGGCCATAGTAATATACAACCTATGAAAATTTCAAGTATCTACTTATTAAGAATCAAAAGATGCAACCCTGTGACAGGTCGATGGACAGATAAATGGATGGAAAGATAAAAGAACGGACAAATACACAGAGAACCTTAGTAACAGAATTGCGTTAACACCATAGACATGGAACCCTAAAAATTAATAATCTTTCTCATAAATGTAAATAATGGAACTAAATTTCTTTTTATATATAGCATTTTTTTTGTATTAACCATGAATGTTATACATTTCATTTATAGTAATTATGTAAGTTAAACAATATTAGTCAAAGGTAATTATTTATCGGTGCGTAATCCTATCTGGCGCCGCATGGCGTGACTTTTTATTCTGTGACCTGATTGACGTTCCAATCCAAGATGGCAGCGAGCCGCTTCTGTCGTGATGGGAAGTGGTTGAAGTGTAAATTCTAGGTGTGTCTTTTTAAATACTGTACTAGAATGTCTTCGGAATTTATGACTGAAATTCAATTCAATAGATCAAACAATGTAATAGAACTTGGCTGCGTCACTTTCGCTAGGTTTAGGTAACGTCGCCGCCGGAACGTATGTAAAACATAGTGAATCGTGTCTGGTGTGTCGTGTGGGATCTTATTCAAAAGGTGTGTTAAATTAAAATGTGGAATATGATGTGCGACGTGATGCCAACGATATCGGAGGACAATATCAGTCAGAGGAGTTCACAATT
Source organism: Eumeta japonica (assembly GCA_005406025.1). Lineage (NCBI taxonomy): Eukaryota > Metazoa > Arthropoda > Insecta > Lepidoptera > Psychidae > Eumeta > Eumeta japonica. The sequence continues at coordinate 126,256 of BGZK01000498.1, read as the reverse complement.
CTCTGGTGAAGATGCGAACTTTGAGCAACTAATGGTATCGATGCTGGACGAGCGCGATAAACTGGTGGAGAGCCTGCGAGAAACACAGGAACGTCTTGGAGATGCTGAACTACGCCTTAAGGAAGTGGAGAAAGAACGGGACTCATTACAGCGTCAAATCGCAGCTAATCTACCTCAGGTGAGTCCCTTAACCAACAGTCCTTTTCATTTTTACAAATCCTCATTTAACGATTACCGTACAAAAAAACAGGTACATGAAACAATGCTTAAAATTCAAGCTCATTATGTTTATGATATTTCTTGGGTGTCCTGCATTTTTAGTAATTCATTGGAAAGTAGCAAAACTCTTGTGATAAGAAGGATTTACCAAACAATACCTAAAATAATATATTATCTTAATAGAAAATGTTTTAATTATAAATAAATTCATGGTTTCATTAGAACATTATAAATTTTTACCAATGTATTTTATAAAACCTGGCCATTATGGAGTAGGACTCTCACATCCAGGTTTTCATACCATGAACTAAATGTAGCACACTGCAATTAAAGTTTAGTTTAAATCCAACTACCTTAAATCAAATTGGTATCAAAATGTATTTGACTATAACATTCTTAAAATAGACGGAATTTTATATAGGGTTTCCAACTATAACCATATGTACAAAATTATCTATAACAGCAATTTACATCTTTTTATGGTTTTAACAATAAATTTTTTTAAAGCCCATTTTCATAAGGGCAAAAGTTTGTTACAATATAATAAAAATTATATTGATGCATATTCAATTATATATTGACATGTTTTAAATTACTTTTTAAGTGTTCAGTAATAATAGTTTTGCTATAATTTTGATGTTGATATGTAGTTGAATGAATACCAAGTTGTTCATTAGAAAAGTTATCAAAAATAACTCAGTCTATCTAAACATGAATTATGAGTCACGTAGAAGGTCTTGAGCAACTATTGCATTCTTGATATGTTTTATACTAGTGTTTTCTGCTTATATTTTCATAACTATTTTTGAAAATAGCTACCTAGCGATTAAAAATTCAACAGCCAGTATCACACACCACAAATGTTTATATTTTAGTTAGTCCGTTGTATTGGATTTTCTTTTCTTTTTTTTGTTTTTTTTTTTTAACTAAATTTTATTTTTACATATAATAAATTCACTTAGGACATACTATTAGGCAATTGGTACTTGATCCATTGCAAAAATTGTGATCTATAGTACTCAACGAGTGAGCAAAATTAAAACCAATTACTTCCCAGTACTCCAAAATATTAATCATGTTAACATAACTAAACGTCAACCATATTATTGAATTAAATATAGGTATCTGAAGGCATAGTTTTGCAGCATAAATACCAAATTATTCAGTTTAATGACACAAGAACAGATTGACAATGTTAAGTTTACAGAAAGTTGATGTTAAATTTTGGGAATCTGTTCACATTATCTGTATTAACTTATTTTTACTTAAAAGCATAAAATATTAGTCATTGATTTGTTCATGAAGCATCAAATCCAACTCACCCTATGCTATATTCAGATTAGTTGACTGATTGATATTACCGAGTGATTTGATTATTCTTTTTTTTAATTTTCACCTACACATGTATGAATGAGGGATACATTCGATTTTAGAATCAATGGATCAAATTGTTTTGAAAATATTTGAAATAATCTATCTGTACAGTTATTTTTTCTGACTATATCTTTTGAAAAATTTAACATGTATATAAAAAATTATGGATAGATAGATATATGGACATTTGGGGTCTTACTGCATTTAGTGCAGTGTTTTAAACTCTAATTGAAAATAGAATCAAAGTGGTAGAGAATGCAATCTCTGCGCAATATGTGTAAAGTGTCTTTAAAAGATAGATATAGGAACGATGATGTCAGAGAGGGTGTAGATGAAAAAATAAGATGTAGTTACTAGAGTAAAAAAAGGCATGTTATGAGAGTTTTGCCATGTGGCAATCTATAGAGCAAATGTGTTTGATAGAAAGTTCGGCAGGTCACTAAAAAATTCTATGTGAACCAAATTGGTGGCATATTAAAAAAGGGACAAATTTTAAGCACCCCAAACCAACGAGTTTTCATAAAAAGATTACTGGATGTCAAGGATGCGAATGTTGTACCATGTGAAAATCTATAGTTTCTGCCTACCCTTCTGGAAAATAGGAATTAGTTCATATTATTATTATATAAAGCGGATTGAATTCTGTAACCAATCGTTTTAGTGATTTTGAAATAAACAAATTTCCAATTTCTTTATACCAAACATGATAGTCAACCCACACACATAGTCAAGAATTGCTTATATTTAATTAATGCTTTGAAAGTCCTTTAAAATAGAAATATGAAAACATTTTAAACAATATGCACATTGAAATGGGTATATTCTCATGAAGTACATTCCCAATTCTAATACTTAAGGGTCTATCTTCCACAGATACTTGAATAATATCTAACTAAGCATCTGAATATGTCTTCATATTTCCTATTTTAAATATTTCACAATTCATAAAAAAAAATCCATTACCCAATATATTACTATTGTTAATGTTTGTTATCCCAAAATATGGAGATCTTCTTAATTTGTATCAAGATACCTAATATTAATCAATTTTTTTTTAACTTTAAGATTATTCATGCAAATTTTGTCATATACTAGACTCCATCGTAAGTAGCAGAGGACTAGACTGTGTTGCATGAGAATGGCATGCTGTCACATATTTTTATTTCATATTCTTTTTAAACAAAAAGTCTTTTTGAGCAGACTTAGTCAACAGACTAGTCTCATACCATGAAAATCAGCATGTCTATACATCATGTCATTTATTAGTACTAACTAAATAAAGCATATTTTGTATAAAGCAAGCATAAAATAACATTAAAAGTAAAGACTGTAAGGAGAGTGACCTATAACTTTCATCAGGGTACTGTCTAGAAAATCTCTTGTTTTGACCATTGAATGCACGAACACGTAGTTATGATGCAGTGACCTATGTTTGGTTGTGTGTTGCTTACAACATTAAAAATTTCTAGCAAACATTTGATAACATATCATTTGGCATGTGCCTTTGATCTTATAAGGGTACTGACATCAGATGACCCATTAAAAAAAGAAACTTATGATCAAATTTTTGCCTGCACTTCTCGCTGATTTATCAAATTTTTGCCTGCACTTCTCGCTGATTTCATTTTGGTATGTGTTAATTCATTTTGAAACAGCCTCATGGCCGACTGACACTTCACTTCTATATCACCCTGATAAATGCATTATTGCTTGTAATAATATTGAAAACACAGCAAAACATGCTTATTTTAAATTTTATTTTAATTAAAATTAAATTTTGCTATCATGTCATAGCCTATTCTACCCACATCTGATTCTGAACTTTTGTTAGATTATGCTGTACCCAGTATGAAACTAACTTCTTTATGCTACAAAGACCTGGTAGAATGTCATGCACATTTCCTTATGTGTATGCTGAAACTCTTCATATGTGATTTACCTATTCTTTTGAATTAATCTTTTTACTGCTAAAATGTTGTTCTGTAAGTCATTAAAAATGGCAATTTTTCTTATTGCATCAAAGTTACACGACCATGTTTAAATTGTTCTATCAGCATCAATTAGTCACTTTAGAAGGACTTTTGTCTTTGATCACTATTTGGAATCATTCAAATACCTAATTCTTCAGGTCTCACTTTAGCACTTTAGTCGCCTATAACCAAAAAAAAAACAAGTGGCTATGTCGACTATTACCATGAAACTAGTGTAAACTAAAGTGTATTAGCAAAAGAGCATATCTTCGTGGGACTTACATCCTTTTATTGAGAAGTGCAGTTTTTCAGCAATAACTCAAAAACAGTATATCCGACCATGTTAAAAATAATTTATTGTTGAAAATATTTATTAAGCATTATCTTTGTTATTTTTCTCATATTTAAATACAGGGGAGGACACAATTTTTGCAATTCTCAGAGTGATTATTTCTGAAATTATTCATGTAATAAAAAAAAAAGCTTGAAAGCTTAGTGTTTTAAAAAAAACTGTCGAATGTGTCGAAATGTGTCTTGTACATGTAAAAAATGTGTCGAAATTATCACACGTTGATATTTGCTGAAAAATTTTATTTCAGCTTCTGTTACATATTTCTAAGGAGGGCCCTTAAAAATATTTATTTTTGTTCTCTAAATAGTAGCTTATACAAGTCATCTACACTATAAATTTCGTCAATATATGCCTTGTAGTTTTTAAATAAAATGACTGTGACATATAGACAGATGGATATGACAAAGCTGTAAGTGTTCCATTTTTTCCATTTTGGTTCAGAACCCTAATAAAATTCATATAATAAATGCTGGTTTGACTGCTATGTGATGACAGAATGTTGCTGAATTTTAAAAATGGACTGTTCTTTTTTAGTGTTATGTGTTTTGGATTACTACTATTCTAATATTCTTTGAAAAGTGTTATATTATTAGGTTGACAAAAAAGTATATTCATATTTTATAAGTAAAAAGTTTCAGTAAAATCTCTTTGGTTGTGTTGATCGTATCTGTCTAGTTTTGACACCATTCAAGAGATGACACTTTAAAAAATGAAAAATAAAAATTATTGCCCACCAAAGTGAGTAAATCTAACATAGTTGAATATATTTTGAAGTTTTATTACAAAAAAAGGGAAATATGTGACACAAACCACGAAAAAGAATTTGTGACATTGGACCTAATACAGCGTGGGTAAGAGTAGCACAAAATTGGTCAAAATTGGTTCAAGCGTTTTCAGTCTGATAATTTTGATGTTAATGACGAACCTCGTTCTAGTCGACTTGTTATGGATAAAGTCGATGCCATTTTGGAAAAAGTAGAACGAGATTGACATATTAAATCTGTATACCAGCATATTAATTAATAGTGTGGGTGTATTGTATAAGTCGCTACTTAATTTGATAGTTAAATAACAAAAATAAATATTTCTAGAAGGGGCACTCCATGCTTGTAACAGAGGCTGAAAATAAATTTTGCAGCAAACATCAATGTGTGGCACATAGTTCAGACAGTTCTTTTAAAGACATTTTAAGGTTTCTATCAATTTTTTGACTAATTGAATATTTTCAGAAATAATCGCTTCGAAAGTAGCATAAATTGTCCCCCCCCTTTATTTTCCAAAAAATATGACCAAATTGCAAAGGTAACACTTAATAAATACTTTCTTCAAAAATTATATTGAACATGGTCGAATACACTGTTTTTGAGTCATTGCCGAAAAACTGTGCTTCTTCTTAAACTTAGACATAGACATAGGTAAATGCCATCAAGAGAAGCTCTTTTGCTGATGCACTTTAGCTTAAGCTAGTTTAATAGTAATAGTCGACTTTCCTGTTTGTCTTTCTGGTTATGGGCGACTAAAGTGCTTATAACTATTCAATGCGGGAATCATAGAAAAGTGTAACAACATACTTTTTCATTTGTAGTGCATGTCTTTTTGTAATAATAGCTTCAGAACCCTATAACAAGCATGGTCCGGCATGGTCTTGGCCAGTTTTTTTCAATTTGTCTTATTATATGTGTAGATATAAATATGATTTCAATATTATAATTTTATAATATTGAAGGCTTATATTCTCTCTAGAAGTTTTTAATTCTTTGCATTTTCCATTTTTTATTGGACAAAAATTATTTGAATTACCATATCAATAAATACATAGAACTTCTAAACTTTTTGTTCTACCATATATTCATTTTTTTTTGCCATTAGTAAGTTTATTTAATTTAATAAGAAAACTTTGTTATAGGGGATTTCTTCAATAATTTTTCACAATTTTAAATTGTCTAAACATAGTTCGTATTAATGCATGGTTCTTCTTTTAGTTTGTTCTTCATTTTAGGAAACATAAGGAATTACATGTTATGGGGTTCTGGCTGTACAGCATCACCTTGTGATGTGCATCATCATCATCTTTATGTTTAAAGTACTCAAACTTTTTTTTACTAATTTAGCAGATTATGTGAATGGATAGTAGTGAAAAAGAATTATTCTCATATTTTTTTTTCCATTATCTCAAAAATATCTGGTGAAGCACTGTTGACATATTTATTTGCATTCTCAGATCTTTGATTATTGCAGGAAATTAATATGTATCTATCAACAAGAAGTATCATCCTTTAACCAATACTTAAATTTATTTTTATGTTAGCTAAAGGTTAGATACATTCTATCAGTTGACATTTTTATTCATATTACAATAAAGTCAACTTTCATTCCCTTTAACAATTTCATACACCATTAATGAATGTCTATTTTCATATTTTTTGTATTGGTACCTGGAAAACCAAGCTTCGGTTCATATCTTTCGAATTTGCAATGAGAAAATAATAACTTCACACAAAAAGTTGTATATTTTCATTTCCAACAATAAACATTATATATAAAATATGCATAGATTACATAATATGCGTAATTTATCTGCTACCTGCTCTCACATTACATCATCTAATACTTGCAACGATACTTTAAAATTCTATGAGATGGCACTATAAAACAACATTTAAAAAGTATTTTTATCACAATTTTCCAGGGTACTTAAATAAGAGTACAAAATAAATGTGAAACATAAATGTTAACAAAATACAAATGTACACCCAAATGTTAGAGATGTTTCCGAGATAGCAATGTATTACAAACATTTGTTTTTGGGCATTCTATTTAAACATTCTTTTAACATCCTTTTTAAATGTTATGTCAAAGGTTAGGATAACAAAATTTTATTTTTAGCTTTAATTATGTATTACAGCTACAAAGAGTTTTCATTTGTCATCTTACACCAAGTGTGTAAACACATTTTTAATTTTTTATTGCTTTTGTTAAGTTCCAATCACTTCTTCACTGAGGCATACCTTCCCACAATATTATTTCAAATCAAAAGGTTTGGCCCTTAAGTCTTCCATGTTGGCCCAATGCAAGTTGGGGGTGAATTTCTGACACCTGTGGTAGACGAAGAAATCTCAGTTCGTTCCTTAAGAGGTTCGCTTTTATAATTTGGAAATGAAACATTTAAAAATTTACTTGAGCAGAATAAAATGTACTTTACAGCAAAGTGAGTGCACTTTTTAAAAATTTCAATCTACGAAAAGTTCAATTACCCCAACAAGTGTTAACTTCATCACAGCGCCACCGTCGTCGGTCCACCATTTTCGCGCCGCGCCGCGCCTTGCAACGGAACGCAAACAATTTTATTTTGTGCATAGTTTGAACTAGCACCCTATAGTTGTTATACATTTTAGGAATGTAGATAAAATTTGCTAACTTTTAAAAAAGAAAACCAATTGAAAACGGTGTCCAGTAATAAAAAATGAATAGTTAAACTTAGAGAAGCTGTAACTTCCAAGAGTTTGCTCAAATATAAAGAAATAAAACTATATTTTTGTTCTTATTTGTATTTCCTTTATTTTTTGATAACTAGTTTGCAATAATATCTAATAAAAAATCTACATGCCATATGTTTTTTTTTTCAAGAGAGACATTACATTGCAAGGCATTGAACGACCACTCTCAGGTAAAGTGTTTTTTTTAAATCCATTTTTATCACGAGTTTCTTTCACATAGAGTGATTTATTACTTTCACCTTTGGATCCCTTAATAGACTACACAAAAATATAAAGAATTTTATATTTTTGTTGTTTGCTTTGTGCATAAAAATTTAAAACTGAGAATAGTCGAAAAATGGAGAGACTTAAAATTAAATTTATACAATGAAATGTATTCATATATGTGCAAATTTAAGGCATTACATAAAAAATAGAATGCCTATTCTACAAAAGAAACTTTGAAAACAATAAACATAGAAAAATTTTTCAGTACAGCTCTTTGAAAATCATAAAATTACCGAAATTCGCGATGAGTATAGTATGAGTATGCTCTGTGACAAGGACACACGAATATTCAATTATGAAATGCTTTTATATATCTCAAATTAATCAAACACTAATATTAAGTCAACATTTATAAAGTTTCACATCATTTTCATAATAAATAAAGGGAGTTTAACTGAAATAGTAATGGTTTTGCAAGCCTAGCTTGTCGATTGAAATTTTACCTGAAAAAACTCGAATTAACTAAAAATGTTTATAACAAACAAAAATATATACTTAAGTGTTCATGATAAACACTTCTTTCAACTCTATTATGCTTTTGAAAGGATTTTATTAATAACTAAAGTTTACACTTTCACCCCATACAAAACCACGAAAGAGAATGAGAAATACACAGGTCAGTAATGCCACAGATCTTTAACTACAGAGAAAAATTGTAGCTTCATTCCTAAAGTAACCATTCTGAGCATTAAACCTACCAGACAATTTAAAAAAACACACAATAAAGCCAATGTTAAGCTCGGCAGTCAGAGTCCTGGAGCAGGACTTTGACCATTGAGGGGTGAGTCTTGGAGCAGTACTTTGAACGTTTAGGGGGACTGAAGATATATCCATGTAGATAAAGTTGGAATAACACACTAGGGCAATCAATAATAAAATCAAATAAATGGGACTTAAAGAACATACATAAATTAGTTATTTATTTTTGATAATGGTTTAATGTTTTATTAAGCGTTAAACATAAAGAAAATAATATTAATATTGTAAATAAACATTTTGGTTAATAATATCTTACTGAAGATTTCCAAAAGAACACATATTTTTTTTCTGTATTATGACTACAAGAAAGACTCAAGGTTGACACACTTAAGTAGAGTATGTTGAAAATAATTTAAATGCTTGTGCTGTCCACTATACTCAAATGTTCCAACCTATTCAACTAACGATTTATTGTGCCAACTGCATGTATAAATTATAACCAAATTAAAACAACTAATTATTTAATGAATTCAATTGTTGTATGTAATATAACAAGTAGCATAGGATTTAATCTGCATCTCACCATTAATTTCATTGTTTTGTTTATGTTCTTTTTATTGTATGATCTTATTTTGTCTCTTATTTGTTACAATTAAGATATTTTTTTTAATGAAAAACTATTGAATAACTAAATATTTTATACGTTATTAAATAAAATTTCAATGTATAAAACATACTGATCTACACAAAAGCTTGAATATTTTGTGAGTGAATATATTAGTGTCATGATTGTTGAACCGCTTCTGAGAAAATCCCAGCTGTTTATCAGTCTCGATAAACGGTTTATATTGTGTGATATGCCGAATTTTGTGAGAAAATAGTGCGTACATACATTTTTGATGAATACAATTTTTAATAATTGCTAAACTTGATTTCAGTTAAATATTTCTAATTAGAAATTTTTTATTGTAGAGTGTGTACTTTCCAAAGCATCTCCAACATTCTAAAGTAAAAAGGAATGTATTCACCGCGGTAATTGCACCTGGCGCGTCGAAATCGACGCGGCCCACTCGCCTCATCGCCCTTATTCAGACTGAAATAGGCACTCTCGTAAAAGTGGATGAAATCCGTCTAACCCTGACGTTACGTGCGGACGTCTCGCATCGATTAGAAGTGTAATGCGTTGTTACGAGGTAAAAGTAGATTTTTTTATAAATTTTTCTGAAATATAGAAATGCCTTGAGTGACGCTTTGAATTTTCAATTCATTGTTTTTTTTCAATGAAAATGTTCAAGATAAATAAAATTTTAGAACATAATTTCGAGTCTTTTAAATTTTTATAGCGACCGTGACACTCGTTCAAAACATTGTTTCTAATTTCGCAAAACACGCGCCTGTAATACTGCCGAACATTATCAATACAGGTTTTTCTTTTAGGTTGGTCTCAATGGGATTCCAAAACAGAATTATAGTCGATATCAAATTTAGGTCTGTACAGTTCCACGAAAGTTTCGAACTCTTCAATTTTACGGACACGGTATACAATGTTACTACTTTTGTATTTCATACAAGTGTATGTCAGAAAATATTTCTGAAAACGTATTTCGAAAAAAAAATATTCAAATTGCCTTCTTTGCGCAATAAATTTAGTCATTTTGACAAAAGATGACGTCGAAAAAACGGCAGTTTTAATAGATTTAAGCGTACTTCGCCAGCACAGACATTTCCTCTTTAGGGCGGGGTAGACTACTTCCCAAACCTAAACATGTGTATACATTTTCACACACACAGACACACTTGCACTCTGGTGGCACGAGGGCGGTTAGTATGAAAGATAAGCATCGACTTGTTATACTTTCGGCTGCAGGCAACGCTAGCGCAGTCTGCCTGCGCCGTCCGCGGTGAAATATGTGAATTGTTGCGTTTATTCGTTGTGCAAGTTCTTCCCAAAAACACTAATAGACGTAAAATAAATAATAAAGTAATGGCATAATTTTTATGAATTATATTTATTCATTTTGGGGTATATATGTATGTATGTATGTATGTATGTATGAGAGTACAGGCTATGCAGAGTTTTTTGACATGTACCAGACACACACGCTCGCTTTCAATCTATATAACTATATTAGAGATAAATTCTATAATTTTCGTTGTTTACTATAAATATATACTGAATCGATTCAAATTTCTTTTTTCAATAATAGAAAACTACGTTGTTCTCGTGTGCTATAAATTATTTTTTATTCTGAAAAATAGCATTTGACTCCGAATTCGTCATGTGTTAAATTCTGTGATACATATCCATCTCATTTTAACCGAATTTCTTGGATGTAAATGTTATGTTGCAAAGGGCATAATATCTTTACTCCCGGTTCTATTGACATGTCTGTAGATTTTGCGATTTTGTCTAATTTTGCGCTATTGTCTTTTAATGGGCATGAATTTGAACCGAATCTGGATCGGTTCTGTGACTACGCCGACAAAGCCACCACGGTTCATACTTATTTATAAAGACATAACGGTATTATTTTGTGTAAACCAATCTCTATAACCACTTGACTGAATTCGACCATCATCCGAATGAGGACATAAGGCTTCGGTTCTCAATATTTCTTTACGAGAACATTTGAAATTCCAAGTCTTTTTGCTACTTTAGGAGTAACAATAGTGACTCTGGCATGATGAGGTGAGGACTGCCATAGCGCTATAGCAATCTGTCAGTAGCGAAGTGGCAAAGGAAATTCAATTCAGCAGTCTAGCAATGAGCATGGGTTGTCGATACTACATCCATATAGACCGGGATTAAGAACAGAACAATGAGCCGAAGTGGAATCAGAATAGAGAGCGAGACCGATATCCAAACAGCAGTGACACTGAATCAGAACCGAGAGTGACATCGGGATCGGGATCAGACCGTGAGTTATAGCCCTATATTTATACAAGTTAACACAAGCTATTATTGCGTAAGTGAACAAGACAGTCACGAACGTAACATTAAATAAGATAGTATTCTACCCGGATGGAACTACGTGGCGCATAATTGATATAATAGTGATGGGGATCGGGATCGGAATCGATAACGGGAACGGGTAAAAGTTCAATAGGAGGGCTAGGAAGGGAATTGAGGACGAACTGTAGGTATTACTATAATTATTATAGGTACTGTCAGCTCGTGTGAGATGGACGAACAACGATTGAGAAAATGGATGGATATGATGAAATCATAAGCATATTTCTCTTCATTTCAGGACAGAAAACGTTCTACGTATGTGGGCAACCACCAGATTTGATCCGGCCCGCGAGACATTTTGAAAAATTTAATGTCCAATATCTGTCGCTAAAAATTATAAACACTAGTTTAAAACACTATTTTAAAAAATGTACTATTTTTTGAACGCGGCCCGCAAATGTATTTGCACACTAAAGTTTGACCCATGTGTCAAAGGTTGCCCATGCGTGATCTAAGTGAACATATTAGATACTTGCATTCATTGACACATGCTAATCTAATTCAAACTGTAGGCGTGAAATAATGGCGTAGACAGTCAAAACCTTAGAAGGAGAATAAGGTTTGGAGAAATTTCTCGCGTGTACGTATGAAGCAAACGTGTATTAGTATTCGTAAAAATCTGTTGATGCTACTACCAGTTGCGCCTCTCTAATCACCACTTGATTTTTCTAATTGTATATTCAATTTAATTCTATTTTCTCTGCATAAGATTATAAGGAGCGCCAGCGACATAAATGTTTTATTTCATAAACTATGGACTACTCAAAAGTTTATTGCAAATAGAAGCTTACTATTTAGTTACGAATATTTTTAGATATAGATCAAATTATATATAATTGTTAATTAAAGCCAAAACTACTTTTGGAAACAATTATTTCAAGAAATAACTTATGTTAAATTTTCGTAACCTTTCTGCCACATTTCAAAACGTGGCAAACAAAAAAATATACGCCGACTGTTAGAAAATAACGTAGTAGTGTTTCGTGTGTGCTTGAGTCCCTTCTTAGTATCTGCATATGTTTTTGTCTCGTTTTTACCTATATTATTATTGTGTTGACTTCTCTAAATCAATCATTCTCTAGTGTGAAAATTAACCATACGGCCTATCTGTATATGGATACTAATACAGTGTTACTCCATAATATGAAGTTCAGTACATCTTATCTGTTCAGCCAGTATATCGATCTTAAAATCGGAGTTATGACGCTCTTCTCCTGTCGTTGTTAGGCTTCTAAGCGTTTAGCATGCTTTTTTTTTCATGTCTTCTTCTTTATACATATATATATATTTCCACTAAACACTTGCTTATCTTGCTTAACCGACGTGATATATAACATGGATAGCTTTAAATCGGCACAACGAGCTGGCCGACTATGACCCACAATACGTACCTAAGCCGCGGCAGTGACCATCGCAGCTGTCGCTCGCTGTAGGCGCGGCGGACGGTAATCAGTGCGAGACGCATTCCCTTTCAGGCCGGCGCGGCGGCGGGGCGCGCCGGGGTAACGCTTCGGTGTATCGTTACCTCGGTGTACCAGCTCGTGTTGAATGTATCTTTGAATCGATACCGAGATGATTTGTACAAGGCTACAGATATACTTTTTTTTTTGTTGTGAAATTGGTATCTAGCGGTTGGATGACTGGTTTTATTATGCGAAATGCGCCTAGGGCTTCCACTTCAGTTAAAGTTTTGAAAATGACGTGCTGATAAAAAATTACATAGTAAAACTGTATTTGAATGTTTAATGAATACGAGATCTGTACTTAATCACAAATGTTGACACGAATATTGAAATATTGACATAATTTGACAGGAATTAAAATTTTTATATACGGTATTAATTGAAACTAAATATTAAATAAATTAATTTCTTTTACGAGTCGATGTAATAGGGTGCTTCTTTTTAGGCGATATTTTTTTCTTTACTGTACCTGTAAATTTGGTACTTTACAGAAGAAAATCCAAATCAATTCGAGGCTCTTCCGAAAATTCGGTTTCCCATTTGAATAAAATAAAATAAAATAGGATTTTTTGCTATTCTGATAAACAAAACAATATACATACACTAAGGGCGTTTTCCGCGGACTCCTTTTAAACCCAATTTTATTAAAAGGTCATTTTAAAAATGAATGTTTACTTTGGGAGGGACATGTGATAGTGACATTTTGTTAAATATGAATTTAAAAGAACCTTGTGGAGGAGCTGCTAAGTATATATATATATTCGATATTTATACATAAAACACAATATTTTAAATTAAATAAACTTCAGAATACAATAAAATATAAAGGGAGAAAGGATGAAAGACTATAAAAGTACTTAATTTCGTTCACATTAAACAATTGGGTTTGGTATATATTTTATCAGTAAAGCCTAAATAAGTCCCTAAGTTATAAATCTGGTCCATAATCCCTTCGATCCGGGAGTTAAATAATTCTCTGTCTATTATGAGATTACTTGGGTGATAACGACAAACTCTCCCGCGACAATACGATATATTAAAATTACATGGATATTTTTAAAATGTATAATGTGAAAACATTAAAAGGCATTTAAATAGTGGTTAAAGCAGCTCTCGCTCAAATAATTATATAAAAATAATTATTATCAAATTTTTTCCTTTCTGTCAAAATAGTTGAGTTTTTCATTTTTTTTGGTTTTCTCTATTTCTAAATACTACTTATTCTTTCCGTTGAATGATAATACAATTATGAAATGTTTTGCTTTTATTCAAATATTTTCCTCTCTCTACTAAACTCTGAACTCTATCTACTATTTAATTAACAATTGGAAGTTTTTTAAGAATCTCCCTAAATTCTTATCATTTTACGACTGTATTTTATCATATTAATTCTGCCTGACTTTGGAGTTTCATACACCCGATAAAAATCAAATCAAAAATATCTTTATTTCGTAAACGATAAAATTACACTTGAAATACGTCATTAATGAATTCTTTTCGACATTGTCACGCATTATTCCAAATGCTGATTCACCTCGAAAAGAATGGGCAAGAAACTCGAGGGTTACACTTTTTTTACTTATCGATACAAAGTGTTGAGTAGTTAATAATTTAGTCGACATTTAGGAATAATATGAGGCGACCCGATAGCCGAGCAGTTCAATCCCAGGGGCTTTGAATCGGAATCTTATGGATTGTTATCTTGTCTGTCTGTCGGCCTGTGGCAGCTTATCTTTTTTGAATTTACTGAACGAACGTAATTGAGATTTGGTACACGTACAGTTAGATGATCCGATCACAAACACAATGTATATGGTTAATAAAAAATATTCTGAAATAGAAACTGGTTAAGTGTATCGTGTGACAAATGATCGTGTGCTTATGGGATAGTAAATACGTGTATTTTTTTTTTATAAATTAAAATCATGGTATAAAGATATCAAAGAAAATGTACAAAAATGAATATCTACCTCCGTCTTCAAAACTGCTGCGCTTAAAATTGTTAAAAAATACTGAATGTATGCTCTGACTCCTAATTTACATGACAACTTAAACGAAAATCTTAACTCATTAAACTCTGTAATAGGGGAAACCAAAATAGGCATGAAGAGAAAATGATTATTAATTGTGTTGCTTAATTTGATATAATTAAATATAATGTATTTTACGTTGATATAATCTGGCTAATCAGATAATAATGTAATTGGAGAACGATCATAATTTTATTGAATAGATACTTAAATTTTATTATCTTATTGTAGTATTATGACTGTTCCTTATAATAAATAATTCTTAGTCCTTTCGATACTCGTTGATTAAGTGACACTAAAAATAAATTTTTTGCCAAGGAGCTTAGATTTTTAATTTACAATTGTTTTTCTAATGAAAAGTGATATTTAATCTGAATTTCGGAAATTTTGTTTCCATCAAATGTTATTATATTTTCTAAGTCTGGGGAACTTTAGGGTTCCGTATCCAAAGGGTGCCAAGAAGATCCTTTTATTAACCTTAGCTGTCCATACGTCTGTCGCTGTATCTCTTGAGACGTAATAAGTGGATACTTGGAATTTTTGCAGAGTTTATATTTCTATGATCGCTATAACAACAAATGGTTAAAATGAAAT
This sequence comes from Eumeta japonica, assembly GCA_005406025.1. Lineage (NCBI taxonomy): Eukaryota > Metazoa > Arthropoda > Insecta > Lepidoptera > Psychidae > Eumeta > Eumeta japonica. The sequence goes on along the minus strand of BGZK01000498.1, from coordinate 110,778 downwards.
AAAGTTAAAAATTAAAGGATGTCCTCGTACAAGAAACGTATCTTTTTTAGCGTTTTTTGCTCAAATTTAATAATGACAATAGGTGAATGCGTGAAATTTTCACACAGTGTTTATCACTAAAGTCGCTATGAAAACAAATAATAAAAATGAGTTTAAAAATTAATAGCGGTCCCCATACAAGAAATATTTCATTTTCACCGTTTTTTGTTCAACCTTGATATTTTTTCTTGTTTTTCCTTAAATATTTTCAAATAAGTATGTAGTAATCAGTATAGTACAGTGGTACGGAACTCTGTGTACGAATCCGACTCGTACTTGATCGGTTTTTAAACAATATCCATGCCGAGTGTGAGCACACGCCCGCGTACGTAAGTGCGTGCAGGCGTCGTGTATTGTACGAGTACATTTTTGTGAACTTCCAGGCAACTTAACCAATTTAAGTTTGGTGTGAATTCATTTCATGGGCTTTTTTAGTCATCATAATTGGTACAAATTAGAAAGTGATCGCTGCATTCGATAAAAAACAATTGACATCATTGCATATAAAAAAAACCTTTCAAAACCACTGGTTCGAATTTAGTTTGTAAAACCACGTCAAATGTCGCAAGTCCTATCTAGACGGTCGATTCGTTCAACAGCTACCATCTACAAAATAAACTATATAAAAGGTTTTTTTTTCAAATATCGCAAGACGATTTGTCCGGACGATCCTAAAATCTGATCTACCTTGGAATTCCAAAAAAAAAATCGAATCTCACAAATCCTATCAAAATTAATACATTATTGCAATATATTTTGAGGTATTAAAGTAGGTACGTGACATGAAACTTAATATTAAATTTACTAATTGAAGTTTATCTTTAAACTCTTGATATAATGGCAATCGCAGCTCAACTACAATAGTATTTATTATAAATAATAAGTAAAATAAATTATTTACATTTTTAACTCGATTTTTAGTAGAATAAGGAAATTTTAGACATATGTTTTTAAAATTATTTTATTTGCTCAATGTTATTGAATCTATTCATGACTTATCATTCGTCACATTGAAACCGGTTCGATATTGGCCGACACCGACACGGGCTTCGACACGATACTAAATAGTATTCCTTCATTTGACCAGCTCCCCCACAAGGCCCGATGCTGGATGAAGTCATTACAGGAGTGACTTACATTACCTGTCATCATCAAATGTATACTAAAAACTAATATATAAACTTACAGACATATTTCTAGTGTTCACGCATTGGTACTAAATTATAAGATCATACATATAATTACGATCGTACAGGGTTCTAATGTCCACGTTATAGTTCTCACGTTGCGCTCCATATTTAAACGTCACATTTTTTGTTATGGCATTTTGTGCGTTCAACAAATTCACAAATCATTCAAGAATTAATGAATTCAAGATTACTTTCCATGCGCAAGTTTTATTATTTGGTAATAGTTTGAGCAAGACGCTCTCGTGTATACAACAAAAATTAAACTTCCTGAGTGCGAAATAGAGATGTCATGTGTCCAGGCGTTATTGCTTCAATGAATTAAGAGTAAATTTCATACAGAGAACTATTATCGACCATAGCGAGCTATATTATATATGGTCGGGGAAATGGTTTTTCATATTTTATATACAAATTTAAGATAATTTTTCAACATATTTTATTTACATTCAATTATAATATATGTGTGTGTGTGTGTGTGTGTGTATATATATATATATATATACCATTTTGTTGAACAACTTGTTGCCATTTTGTAGGTAATGTCATAATATCATCGCTGTAGGAATTTGGAGACTTGATCAAAAAATTGCGACAAGTATAATAGTTTTGACAGTCCTCTCTTGATGTTAACCTAACACTACCTAAAGAATTCTGAAGAGACTGAAATAGGTGAAAATCCGTGGGTGCAGGGTCAGGGCTATTTGGTGGATGCATTCACACTTCTCAACCAAACTCTCTCAATATTTGTTAAGTGGCTTTTTCGAACGTTCTTGTCGTAGGTAATCGATTTTTTATCACCAGTGGTCAATCTTTTTCAAAACGGTTCGCTCGTATTACATTTCAATAGAGAATCGCAGATGAGTACACGATTCATTAGATTTCTCTCAGTGAGTTCGTGTAGAACCCAAATATCGAGCTTTTCTGTATACCCAGCTTCAAATGGGTCAAAACCGTTTTGATATCAATGTCCAGCTCATCAGCTATGTCGTGAGAACTAATATTTTGATTTTGTTCTACGTTTTCAAAAATGGCATCGGTTTTATCCGTAACTGGTCGACCAGAGCGAAGTTTAGCTTTGACATCAAAATTACCGGACTGAAAACCCTTGACCCAGTTTAGTGCTACTCTTACCGACACTGCATTAGTTTCATAAACGTCACAATTTTTTTTTTCGCGTCTTTTGTTTCATTTTTCCCTTTTTTGCAATAAAACTTCAAAATGTATAGAATTTTTACGTTAGATGCACTTATTTTGGTGAACATAGAAATAATAGTAATATGGCGGAGCACCGTTTTTACTTTTCATTTTTCTTATTTTAAAATGTTATCTATTTAATGATATCAAAACTAGCCAGATACAAACAGCACAATTAAGGTATTTTGCTGCAAGAATTATTTAGTGGAATGTTCTGACGTAATGTATTTTCAAATCTTATATTAATCAAACATCAAAATCATGCGACATAAAGGAGATAAATAAATCGATCAGTGGTCCTCGAAATAAAAGCGTTATTGTGACTTTTTTCTGATATGTTGCTCTAAAGCGATTATTGTCTATACCTTCAGCCATATTGTACCTATCGTATAATCAAAACCTGGTCAGATAATGTATTATTTTACAAAAAAGAAAGAAAAAAAGAATGAATCGGACCAGCTGTGGGAGTTATAAGAAAGAAAGCAAACGGACAGAGTGGCGTTGTATTTTATAGTATTTGATATGTATGGATATATTCATAAATCCAATGTTGGTGACGAGCCGGTGCCCACCTCACCAAATATAAAGAACCGCTCATTGTCATGGCTCATTCAAAAGAATTTTGAAATTGAAAAGTTCGTATTCTTGGCGTGTTCTTGGTGCTTGGCGGGAGAGACGTCTGCACAATAGCTCCCATTTTTTTATTGTATCATATTAATTAAAAACTCAAGCGATGTCAAGTTTGAGTAATGAAATACTGTCAACTTTAAGACAATGCATTTTGTATTATGTAAGTGGATTATAGCAACAATAACGACTACGTAAGATAACTTGTGCATTTCTGATTTTTTGATAATGAAGCTGAAGCCTTTAAGGCGGGCAATGCAGGTCTGTTGCCCTGAATATTGTTTTATGATTATTTCAATGCGTACTGGATTATTTCAATGCGTACTGGATTACATCATGGAAATCATCGCATGCGACGAAATTCGGTTTTAGGATGTGTACAGGAAGCGCTTCAGCCTGTGCGACTGTGTGCGATATATTTTTATAATCAGCATAGGAAGTACATATGTATAATATACTCGAGTATTTGTCGTTTGGAATGTATTATGTCCAACTGAAATAAGTAAATATTGGTACATATAATAAAAAAGTTGAGAAGCATTTGAAATACGTCATAACATATAAAGAATTTACAGTTTTTTAATTATTTCCACTTTTTTAAACTACCACTTGTTCTTAAGGTAGTTATCGCTTAAGAAAAACGAGCAAGAAACTTGAGGCTAGCTCTTTTCAAATCAATTAATTGTACAGAAATACAATCATATATAAAACTATTGCAGGAAAAAACCTGTAGGAAGTTGAGCTTATTATGTCCATTTATCCTCTAAATATTCAGAAATTGTATAATACCGTTTTGTGCAGTGTTTGCTTAAGAAATACTTCAAATTTGTGTAAGGGTCAATTTTGTATATCGACAGGAATCTTATTGAACATGCGCGCACAGGGCCCCCAAAATGGATTTATGACCCTATGCAGTCGACTAATATGTAAACACAGTTTATTTTTATTTCTAGTATTGAAATTATATTTATTATTACTTTTACTAAAACATTCTAAAATTTTTTTAACTTATATTAAATTTTGATAAATAAACTGTGATGCCACAGTTAAAATTCCAATTTTTCAATTTAAACCTACTTCTAAGAGAAACACCTTGTCCCAACCCGGAAATTGCGCTAATGGCCAGTTTTGCAAAACGAAAATTCTGTGAACATCCGCAGCATGTCCCCAAAGCAGGATGCCATATGACATCAAGCTATGGAAACAGCCAAAATAAACCAATCTGACGGTTTTGATATCGGACAGATTTCTTATTTTTTTAATTGCAAATGCAGCAGGGCTAAACCTTACTATAAGAAACCATATTTTTTCAATGAAACTCAACAATATGATTATACCGAAGCTGAAGGTATGAGTGGTGTGCTCTGTGCTTCACTCGGCTTATTCCCATTCAATACCTGGGCGATCGAGCTTTGCCGGTGTTTTGAGTGTTTGAATTGACACTTACGACTGGCGAAACCTATGAACTTTATACATAAAGTTTTTTTTTTTTATATTAGGACATATTATATTAGAACAATAATGTAAAGTTTTCTTCCCAGATCCTGATTTATAATATCTTAATATCAATCTATTCATAGAACTAGGTCTCACATATTGACTTCAAACCTAATTCGTGTTCAACTAACTTCAGTCAATAAATTTCGGTCAAAGGATTATTGTCTAATTTTAATTAAATTTAATAGTGTCCATTTTAATAATCATAAACATATAGAAAATCAATATAAGTCCTATTAAAATTTCATTTTTAAAACCATCCATGCAGTGGTGTAAATTTTGTTTAATATTTATCTCATTCTTCAAATGCCCATTTTATAATGTTTTAGTAATCAATGTAGTAAATAAAGTGACTTATAACTTATATCTTTTACCCATGACTCCCCCGCGTAGGCATATGTCGAATAATTCAGTCATCATTGATCCGATCCTGTTTTCGATTGCACTTACGGTTTCACAATTAGTTAGGATTCGCTGTTGATCTGTTGATTTCAATCCTGCACCCCTCTCTTTTCCAATGACGCTGTCTGTCTCGATTCCGATATCAATCCCGCTTTCGTTATTGATTCCGATTTCTTGTAAATTATTGCACAAGACCCCATTAGTGGAAGGTGTAAAATATGCATATAATCCAGAAAATATTCTACCTGTTCGCTAAATGTTATCTGAATCCGTCTAGTTGTTTATGTGTACTTAAGCTAAAAACGACCATACATCGTCACAAAGTATCACATTTGTAATGTTAATATCATAAGATATAGTACCGACGTAAGACACAGTTTAAAAATATTATCGTTCGTTTTAGTCAACGATGAATTTCTTATCCTTAAACCATTGTTATTGATCATATAATTAAAATCGGATTGTTGACACTGTCCCCTACTTTCGCTCTATTTTATCTGTTCACAATGTATCTTCCTCTCCCCTCTCCCTTGCAATCCTCGTCGCCCCCTCTAACACCGTTTCTTCCTTAATCAAAGCGTAAATAAGCATGGCCCACAAAATAAAATTAATGCCTTTTTAATGTTGTGTTCTAAAGAGTCACACACTTCATGTAACAATGAGCCTATTAGTTTTTTATATTGTATTAAAATTCTTTGTCATAGTCTAGTGACAAGTAAACATACAGACAAATAGACAAATAAACAGACCGTAGCTTATATGTTACAAAATGGTGTGTTCTATTAGAATACTGAAATTCATTAAAATCAGTTCAACTATTTTTGAGTTATGAAAAAAACATACAGACGAAAAGGTAGACTAATAAAAATAATATAAAATTTGGTTGCCTGTAAAGTCGGTATACGGGCGAAAGTTTTACGTGACAACGACTTTGAATGGTAAAATCATTTTAATGTGAATATTCATTCGTATAGTAGGAAGAAGGATGAAATAATAGTAACAATTTAAAACATTTATTTATACAAAATTATATTTAAAACATTAATTTATACAAAGAATCTCTAGAACAAAATTTTATTTTTACCTTTACACATACATACGTATTTATATACAAATATACATACAATAACTGCATTTACAAGCTATGCACTATTCTCTAGTGCTGCGCGCGGCAGACCGATCATAGTTGAGTGGGAGAGACGCAAACATTCGGCGGGCCTCTCTCGTTCGGTGACTCATCGTTACGTTACCGAGCGTTACACTTTTTCAAGTGATTCCCAGCCGCAACCTAATTTAAGACGTTGTCACGTCAAAAATAACCTATGCATTAATAACTCGTTGCTATTTTTACGTTCAGACGATAAATGAAAGGCTGGGCAGAGTTTCGCTTCTTTATTTTGTTTCACTAGTAGGTCGAGCTGCCCAGCGTTTTACCTCTTCTGCGACCGAAAAACAAACACAACATTATACTTTTGTATTTTATTGTATTTTTATCCGTGCGATAGGGAAGGAAGGGAAAAATCCGTTATAAGCAGTCCGTGCGCCCGGGCGCATGGGGTGTGTCCAACTCGCACGGACTAAAAACCCCTTGAAACGTTACGGCGTCTGCCTTTTTAGCCCGTAGGCTGTTTAGGCTTCGTCTGAGCGGCCAGAAGGCACAGGGGTGCCAACGGCGCGCAGGTCATGAAACCCTTCCGGGTTACCACGACGTAATAACGTCATAGGTGACGGTGTTACCCCGAAAAGTGGCAAAAATAATTAAAATCTTATCTATTACCATGGATAATAGATTAAATAATAGACGACGCTTATAAAAGCGAGTAGTGAAGGGGGGTAGCAAAAAAGATAAATGAACAAAGAATATTGCGATTGAAATTTGACCATAGCAATTTATAAGCAATATATAGGAATTTAGCGAACTAGAACAATCGATTTAGTCAACAAACAAAGATATAAAAGGTTATTGTTAAACTATCTCTAGCGTTTTAGCGACCAAATACTCAATGCAACGAAAAATCCTACCGTTTGTTGCATTAACAATTTTAGCACACATGAAGCGCAACGACATTAATGACTGATGCCACTTTATTTTAGTACAAAGTCATCCTTCTAACCATTAAAACAAATCTTTTAAAATATATATGCGTTTCAATATCTATAGGTACCTCAAATATGTAACCAGTCAAATTTCAATTTTCTTTTATGTAATTAGCAATAACCGCTAATATCCGCTGCCCGTTTGAGACAAGTTGGAAACTATTATAAGAAAACGCCTTGCGATGTAAATGATTTGGTAATATCGATCTACGAATAATGAATGTATTTATGTTTCCCTAAGTAACTTCCGAGACATATTTGTCTCATCTTCCCTGAGGCATGTATTCTATTACGAGCCAATACGGGTGAGACATCCCCGAAGAGACTCGGCGCGACGGGCTGTTCACGTCCACGCGTGGGCCCGGAACACGTGCTTCATGACGGATACGTAAATGGTGTTTATGGTTTTTTTTTGGTACTTCATATGTTTCTGGAATTATTTTAGGGTCGTTTAACAATAATATATCGATAGGTATCTCTTTTTGTTTCTTATCGACACTGACTAGTACGATTCTGTAAAAACGTGAAAAAAAAAATCATAATTCAGTCGTTTTATAAATATATTTAACTAAAATGAAAGCAGAACGCTCAATTTACTAAGGGCAATACAATTTACATTTCAGAAATAAAAAACTATTTAGAGCTAATTTAAATTTTCTTTCAAAACTATCCATCCGGTGATACGATTTTTGTACTACTTTTATTTACCTCTCAAAAAATCTATTATATATTGTTTCCAATATGAGTATAGTATTCGATATAGAGTGGGATTTCAGCTTTCTACTTCGAGTTGTTTTTGTCTTGAACAAAATAACTTCGGCAGACGGACAGACATCGAAATGAAACAACACCTATGAAGTATAAATTTTCTCTTTTTTCCCCATAAATGACACAGAACAATAAAAATATGCAGACAACATTTAATCAATGTATTTGTGTATAAATTTAATCAAATGTACTTTGATAACGTTTTGATTTCCTTTATCCACGCAGTTGTCTTCCTTGGGGAAAAAGATTTTTTTTCTCTATACATCGATTTGCAGCGCCATATCGTAAAAATTTGAGGTAATTTCACTGCCGCTACTCTATTTGTTCTCAACAACCAATGACACTGCGTGATATAACTTAGACAAACGGTACTACGTAACATTAACATGAAAGCAGGTAGCAAGTAAATGAATATTACGTAGTGTCTTTGTATTATGTACGTAACTATTTATTTTTGGAAATGAACATAAACAACTTTTCCTATTCGTTTGGCCAAATACTTCGTAGAATGGCACTCAGTACGCTCAATTTTGTTCTAGTATTAATTGACAATTGTAAATTATGCTTAACTCTTATACTTGTACAATTTCGTAATTTAATATGTGGCCGGAATAATCATATCCTGTTTTTCTATCTCAATGAAAACGGCATCCGAGGACAACAAAATTGTTCTCCTTATCGACTGTTATCAGTTAATTCTTGCATTTTATTGTAAAAACAATGCATTCTATTCTTTGTAAATAAAGTATTTCAGTATTTTTTTTTGTATAATATTTGAAAACTTTGAATTTGAATAATTCAAAGTTTTCAAATATTATACAAAATTTTATGTAAATCATGTAATTTACTCCAAAAGATTTTTATATTCAAATAGGTCACTGCCACAGCTAAAACTAGGAGAATGATTTTCACTAAAATTTCGAGATCTTCAACCTGTTCTGTAATAACATCAATATTACAATTCAGATTTTCTCCTTGCGCCCAAACGAAACATTTTTTGCATCAAAAATCGATATAATACATACAATAATATGAGTTGCTTTTGTAGTCGATGCCAGCTTAAGATATGCTAGACACGGTTGTTTCTCAATTTTCATATTTTGGCATCCTTTTGACTCAATCCTTAACGTTTTGTATTAATGTTTATAGACGTAGATGTTAAATTTGATTATCTTTTATATTAATAACCTTTGCGTTCATCACTTTCATTAAAGTATCTTTTTTTGTTTGTTGGCTTGCTTTAGCTAGCAGCAAATCAAAAACAAACTAGTTATTAAAAAAAAATCTTGAACACCTTTTTTATTTTTTTTTGAAAGATTGTTTTAACATTTTTTAAACACCATAATTAATCTGTCTTATTAATGGCCTAAAAGATTATAATTACATATGACCCAGCCATTGCCTTTACTTTTATAAATATATAGTTAGCACTGATAATCATTCCAGGATCCATGCATTTTTAATTAAAGTGCAATCACCATCAGATTCACATTGTCATCACGCCGTCGATTAATTCGGTCGGTTTCCAAAATCTTTAAAGTTTTCAGCTTTTCCCCAACTTACCAAAAACTAGACTATGTACTAAGAAAGAGCTGAACCAATTTTTATGTAACGTAGGAATTCTGAGAATTCTCCTGATAATTTACAAGTAGTTACACTTCATTACATGCCTTTGGATAAGTATAAGCTTCTTGATTTCATCAAGTAGTTCTTTCTGAGACCAAATTCATGAGTACTATATAGAAAATGTACATGAATTTACAATATTTGAAAAATTCGTCCGTTTTTTTCATAGATACCATCATCAGAATTTGGCTAATAGTACCTTTTCAATCTCATTTCATAAAGTATATTATGATGAGTATAAGTTAACCATATAACTTACCATTGATGAGTTTCAATGATCATCTCTGGTCTTCATCAGAAATTCCACTTCTCCAAATGATGTTTTCCGATAACAAATGCAGTTACTATAGATTCTATAGTAACTGAATTTATTATAATATTTGCATTTATTATAATTGAACATCCACATAACGCTATACACGTCAAGTTCAATTTTCGACATGAACAAGCTTTCGTTGCACACTTTTTTCTACAATTTCACGGTTTTGCTAAATCATTAGGTAATGGCGGTTTTGTTAAATACAAAGGCTTAATTAAGTTATCACACAGAACATAACCAAAACAAGAAAAATCTAAGGGTTCATATTGAAATTTATCTGAATTTCTCCAAATATAAGCCTGAAATGAAGCTCGTAAAGTATGCAATTTTAAAGCATCCAAAGTGCATGGAATTCTTGATAAGTTTATTCCTTTTCCTAATGTTCGTTCGAATGTAATTTTACGTGATTCATCAACAGTCTTCCCTCTATTACCAATAAAGTTAAATAAAATACTTGTCTCAAAGTGCATGCGTAAACATGTTATAACGTAAAAAAGACATAGAAATAAACAAAATTTTTAAAATCTATTTACGCTATTTTGTTTAATATGGTTGAAATTTTTAATAAAAAGTTAAAAGTTATTACATTACATTTCGATTTTCAAGTTGTATTATTTAATTCAAGAAAATTAAGAATTTCGGCGATTTTCAATTTAAAAAAATCATAACAATTAATGGTTTGGAGATACGATGGGTGTGAGAACTTTTTTCATTCAAAATAAGATAAAGAATATATAAAAAATTAATTAATTGCAAAAAATGTATTTTTTCTAGGCTATATAGTTTTTCGTTGTTTAAACAATAACGTCAAACGATATCAAGTGTCATCTTACACTTTTATAATCAGGAAGATCTCCCGGACATTTAAAAAAAAATTATGAATTAAAACAATTTTGCAAACGAATGCGCCACTATACTCTGGTCTAAAAGATAAATACTTTATTTTGAAGTTTTTTAAAATATTTGTAATTAATTAATTCTAAAAATTATTCAAAGTATGCCATTACCTTGTTTGCATGGGTATTACCGTTTCTTATTTCAATACGCATAACTTAAAAGGACCAGTTGATTTATTTTACACACATGACTGTGCTACTTTCTAAACTTTTACATTACAAGGGTTGGCACCTCTTTACATTAAAGGAATTAGCACTTTGCTAAATACACGAGATCAAAATCGTTCATTTCATTAGGCTATGATTTCTATAGAAAAAAATAGAAAACGATTGACTTGTAAGCCAACCCTAAACTTGCCTGCTATTTTTCAGCTTAGAGAGCTTGAAAGTTGAAAATACATACATATACGTATTGAAATTCTTCTAATTCGAAAATTTAGGTAGGTAGTTATATCATTTTATGCTCGTCTATATAAATAAAATAATGATTTAGCTTCGTTGTCGAGCGCGCATCACGCAAAACCCACCGAATGTATGTCGATGAATGTTCTTAGTTTTATTCCTTAGATATTTGTTTCTTATGTGCAACAAAAATTGACGAAGCTACTTTATTTAGTTTCCATAAAAAAATATTTAAAATCTTTTTAGTTTATCTGATGTCAATAATATTTAGTACGGAAATAGCTGAAACCCAGTGAAAAGATATAAGGAACAATTTAATGTACAAAAAGTACAATTTTTAAGGTTGTATGAGAATTAATAATAAGAATTATAGTTTATACAATTTCGCTGGAGTTTATACTATTTGTTTTTATTACTCCAGAGAAGGATTTAAGAGTTCCGTTGTTGTATGAGATTAATAAGCATATTATAATTTTACCGGTTTAAATAAAATTTGGTATGGAGATGGCTTAGACCCAAGCAAAGAACATTAGCTACATTATTTTTAGTGTTCCATGGTTAAGGATTCTGTAAAATTTAATAAAAATAATTATAATTCGACTAATTTTGCTGCAATTTTCACAATTCTCACAGAGTTATTTGGTGGTTTAAAGTTCCGAAACTACTACAGAGAAAAAGAACGAAATTTTAATGTGTCTATGAACGTAAGGAACGGAAACAAATCAAGAGTGAGGATGGTTTTGGTAACGCATTATGGTAGGTGCGTGAGTGGGCACGGGAGTCGGGAGCTGCGACGCTACAGCTCTTATCATTATAATCATGCGCGCAGAGCCGCGATAAAAGTTCAACAGAATAAAAAGTCTGTTTGTTTGTTATCTTGTCATAGCTTTTAACCGCTTATCCAATTTGCATGGAATTTGCCAAGGAAATGGGCTTGCATCCTGAAGTCGGATATTTATTTCTTTTTTGTTGCAAGAAATGATCTCTACCAGTGTTCATCACCTTAAACACATATACTTCATTTTCACCTAAGTTACATCATTGTTTATTCTTGATGAATATTATAAAAAAACACGAGAAGAACAAGCAGACGTTTACTTTTATATATCGGGAGAGAGTTACGATATAATACTACTTTAATTTTGTCAAAGCTTACTACTCATATTAAGTTTATTATAATTACCGAGCGATTTATTTCTCTTTAGGTATAAATTTTCCGTATAGTACCAAAAGGAAAATGAGTTACTTCACTTACGCAATCGTATTACGAACATGATTGAATTTTCTTCTATCCGTTTTTCTCCATTAAATTCTATTAAAATTTTATTAACGATTCATTTTATCCATTTTAGACTGAGGAGTTCCCTTCTAGTGATTCATATTTAATGAAGTTCACCAATATCAGTGCATTATCGCATTTTCAGAGCTTATGAATTAATTATTATAAGATAAAGTTTATTTACACCGAGCTTAGCTTTGTGTAGATCGTCAAAGAACAGTAAGGCGATTTCAAATGTATTCGTGTAGTACATAACCAAGAGTTTTCATTCCTTGAATTATTTTTAATGAATATTAAGAATAAGGATCAATTAGCTTTTTGTAATTTTGTTGGTAAGCACGGACTTTGAAATCGAGGATTGTCTCTTGTGACAAATTTTTCTTTTCATCGCCTTGTCAAATGGATACAACGTAAATTTCAGAAACAAAAACAGATTATTCCGATACTATTTTTTTGTATCATCATTATTATTATTTGTCAAGCTATTTTCATCATGGTCTGCATACCGCAATTTCTTTTATTTATTTTTTGGATCGGAAGCTTCGAAGGTGAAGGAGAGCATTTGAACTATCTCGTAGAAGCTGGTGGTCCATTGGTTTTTTTTTTAGTTGGTATGAAGTATAATAATCATCACCCAATGCTCGACTTTTCTAATCCTATATTTTAATGCCCCTTTACCACTTTTATTAAACTATCTTAGTCAGAAACGAGAAAACGGAACGAAATCTTTATGGTTTCGTCATGTCCAGTAGATCCATACATATCTTTCAGCCTTATATTATAGCTCCGCATTTTTTTATCGATTCTTTTGGGATCGTGATGCATGTATCTCACTTGGATCACCGGGTACTTTTATAAAGTAATTACGTAAAAAAATTCGGATAAGCTTGACACAATACCGCTGGAGTACCGAGCGCGTGAGTGCTCGCCAATAAGGAAAGGGAACAAGGAATATTTCATTATGTCCATCTTTCATACATGAAATGACTCCCTTAATAAGATCATATGCTTATATTATTCCGTGTAAGCGAGTCCCCACGCGAGAAAGGAAAGCCCTCCTTCTTCATTTCTACTATGCTCAATATAGTCCACTTTTGTAGTCAGTAAATACTGATTACTATTAAATTGCGGATGAACTATATCAGCATCCAGAAACTAATATCGGAAGCTCTGTGTTAAGTGAAGAACGAAACAGTAGGGACTACGTTAAAAAGAAAGAATTATTTATCCATCCCCGAGACATATCATATCCATGATATATTATATTATTTATGTTATATATTACAACTACAAATTCCGGTAAAAGGTTGCACTGTAAGCACTCCCCTCATATATTCCTCATATAATCACAGTGTATTGAGAGGTTCCTTTTAGTCACTGAGATTGGCTGAAAATTGAACGAATGGTAATGATGACACTGATTATATTTTTCACATAAATATGACATGATACCCGGTTGATTTAAATTAAGTGAAATTGCGATTTTTGTTTCGTTTTGTTTGATGGTATACGAACTCCTGAATGCGGTAGAGCGACTTTCGCCTAGGTCGGTTTTTTTTATTTCTAATTTGCAAGATGAACCTTACAATGCCTTCGTTCCTATTAAATAATTAATTGCTTAAGAAATTAGTATTAAATTAAGTTATAGTTAATTCAAAGAAATTACATATTTCTTCGCTCATACCGGCTCATAGATAAGCCGTCTGCAAAATCGGATACTTCTTGCAAAGGCGTTCAGAGAACGAGACTAAATTACTGTAGATGAGAAATCGTAATTCGGCTATCCTACGTTAGGCGTCCGCATTTCGTATAATAAAGGTTTACGCGGTAGACGGTACCTTGTTAGCTCCGTTAATGGCGCTGTCAAAACGTCGCCGATGCCGTTGGACGCCGGCACTCGAGTGCGTGTTTTATAGGAAATCACATTTACGTTGCGTACGCAGTGTAGAATTTAATGAAAGGTCGATTAGGGCAGTGGAAATTTTTGTAGGGTCCGGGTTGTTGTTTTATGTGCTTTTTAGTTTAGTTATTTTTTTTTAGCATTCAGTGTCTCACATAAGCAGAAAACGTATCACCTAAATTAGCAATTGGGTGTGTCATCGTATTGTATAATAAAAGTTTTGGTTCAAACATCTGACAGGGTGTTTAATTTCTTTTTTCTGGTTAAAATTTTAAAGATTTGAAAAAAATGTTAGTTTTATTTTTACATTATAAAAATATTAACTAAATGCTTTAACATGGTCTTTGTAAAAAATCACCTAAATCATTTTCATCTCTATCTTATAAAGAAGTTACATGTTTATAAATTAAGTCTTGCAGTAATAGTTTTAGACCTACGACGCACTGGATACTATTGTCTGCGAAATGATTGTTTCCATGTGCGTTAGCAATTTATGTCTAATTAAATTTAGAATTTATTCCCTAGGTGCTAAAGTATACTTTTTAATGTTCTATATATTGTTTGCGCGCACTGAAGAGCCATAGTTCTTTTTGGCGGACGTAAAAGTTCTGAAAAGGTCGTCTCATAGCACGCGTAGGCAAATGAAACTGTGCGCATTGGCAGACTTTACCGAGTAGTTTCCGACGCCATTTCAGAGTGGATTGACGTGGAATCACTTGAGCACTTCATAATGCATTTAGAAGATAATATTGACAATAAAATATTTAATGAAGCAGTTGAGAAGAGACCTGTTTTGTTTGACAAATCTTTAAAAAATAAATTGTAGAGAACAAATATCAGCTCCTTCAGCAAAGTCCATAGCGGAAATGAGCCGATGGAAAAAAAAACAATAGACTCCAGTGCGTCTACTGACATTGATATAAACGTTGTCCCCGGTGCGCTTATATAGTGGGAGCAGAAGTCTCGCAAACTATTGTCTCCGGTTCGTCTTAGACCTTAGTACGCTCGCAGAGCTAGTACGGCAACAGTGCGACCGAAATTTCTTTGTGGCTCACTCGTGTCCCGTTTGGTGCCAGCCGTTTGAGTGCACGCTTAGATCATTGAACTCTACGATTTTTTATTCCTAGTGTCATTCGTTTGCGAATAATCTAAGCAATTATGGGCTCGCACTGGTTTAAAATAAATTAATGATTATCTCAATGAATTTTCAGTGATATAGTTTAGTCAAAACTATGTACCTTTCCTACTCGCGTGTGTAAATGGAGAATACACTTCGAAAAATAATTAGTATATCATAAACGTAATACGCGGTGTTATTAATGAGAAAACAGAAGTTTTCAGTATTGCCCACATATATTCAAGTTCGAATATATCTTTATTTCATATGTCTTGAATAACACTTGAAATATGTCACAAAACTTCAAGAACTTACATTTTACTACTTAAGCTTTACCACTTTATTACTCGTCCGAAAGACAGTTTTCCCTCAAGAAGATAAAACAAAAACTTGTGGGTAGCTATTTAAACTTTAAGTACATTTTGTTATACAATCAAACATATATAAATTTATGACATAAAGAAACAAACCCGCTAAAAGTCGAACTGTTTGTGTCCCTGAATATTTGTCCTCTAAATATGTATTCACAAATTGTGTATTACCTTTTTTTTTAACAAGCACTTGCTCACTGTTTCAACTGCTATTTCGCCAACCCACTGCACCGTAGTGATGGAGGACTTCAACACGAAACTAGACAAACGTAAGATTGATGAGCTGGAAATGAGTTCGAACTCAAATCTCTTACATGAAGGTGGACCTCTTAACCATTACGTTATCGTTCTTGTCTCTTTGGACAGTGGCATCGTATTATGCACAAGTCAATAATTGATAAAATTATGCATCCCACGGTCTTTTGGCAGTTCTTTATAATATTTTCCCGACTATCACCCGCACCTTTACATGACCTCTCATTTTTAGTTTGTGAACCGAAAATATGCAAATTTAAGGAATCGAATGATAAACTTGTTTATTGCTAGAACGATCGCTGATAATGTATGAAATCATACGACGTATAACATATTAAGTCGGGGAAAAAGTTTTTTCGTTTTTTATAGGTAAAAAGTTGCAGTAAAATCTCTTCAATTGTGCTGTTTGTATCGGGCTAGTTTTGATACTATTAAATAAATTACATAAAAAAAAAGAAAAAATAAAACATAAAACTGGTGTTCCGCTATTTTTCTGTTTTCCTGTCCACCAAAATGAGTAAATCTTAGGCAGACATTCGATACATTTTGAAGAGTTATTACAAAAAAAAGGGGGAAAATGCGACACAAGCCGCAAAAAAAAAAATTGTGACGATCTTGGATCTAATGTAGAGTCGTAAAGAACAGCACAAAACTGGTTCATGCGTTTTCAATGCGGTCATTTTGATGTCAAAGATGAACTTCGCTCTGCTCGACCTGTTACGGATAACGTCGATGCCATTTTGGAAAAAGTAGAGCAAGATTTGTGTATTAATTCTTACAATATAGCTGTAGAGCTGGGGATTGAACACAAAGAGACTCATTTGAAAAAAGCTGGATATACAAAAAAGCTCAATACTGATCCCACACCAGCTCATTGAAAGAAATCTAATGAATTGTATATTTATTTGCAACTCTATTGAAATGTAATTAAAGCGAACCGTTTTTAAAAAGATCTATGACTGATGGTGAAAAATGTCCTCACCTACGACAAGATCGTGCGAAAAAGAACATGGTCAAAAGGCAAGCAAAACTCCACAGGTTATAGCGAAACCCGAATTGTCTCGTAATAAGTTGATGTGTGGTGGGACGCGAAGGGCATTATTCGTTATGAGCTTTTACCGCCGGGCAAAGATTCGGATCTCTACTGCCAACAGCTGATGAGACTCAAGCAAGAAGTAGAGAAAAAACGGCTGGAATTGGTCCAACAGAAAAGGTGTGATTTTTCACCATGGTAATGCCAGACCATATACATTTTTAGCCACTACAAATATTGAGAGAGTTGAGTTGGAAAGTGTTAATGCATCCACCATATAGTCCTGACCTTGCACCCTCCGATTTTTATCTGTTTTGGTCTCTTAAGAATTCTTTAGGTAGTATTACGTTAAGATGAAGAGAGGCGTGTTAAAACTTACTTGTTGCAGTTTTTTGATCAGAAGGCCCAAAATTTCTATAGTAATGAGTTTATGTCACTACCAACAAAACGGCAACAAGTTGTTGAACAAAATAACATATTTATATTCACATGTAAATAAAATGTGATGAAAATTTATCTTGAACTTGTATATGGAATACGAAAAACCTTTTTCCCCGACCATACATGTCAAGCATCGTATTATCGGACCCGTACGAAAAACGATCGACCGAATAGTGATCTATGAAAATATTGAAATGTATATTTCAAAAAGCCTTATTCAAACGTAGCGTAGACAGGGAACGGCCGCAGCGCGCGCGGCGGGCGCGGGCCGCGGACACAACGCTGATTCAGCTTATTGTAATTAATTGCGGCGGACGCCGGCGTAATCTATCAAACGTTTTTAAACGATCCTTCGCTCTCGGTGATCGCGGGCCGGCCGTGTTTTTTGATCATTCGGCGCCCTGCCAGCGTGTAATGTTGCTAAATGTATTATAATTACCCCGGTCACCGGAGCGTAGTCGCGTAGTCGCGTTGGTATTCGGTACCTTTTAAGCTGAACATGCTGCATAGGTACTTGAAGGTATTTTCAGTCTACGTAATATAATGACGCTCTGTTCTTGTTTTTCTTAGGCTTTTTCAAATTGAATTAAGACGTTTATTCGAAGAAAATTATGAATGAAATTGGTTTTATATTTGACTTTAGTTTTACTAATTTCTTTGAATCTAGTCTTAGATGTGTTTATAACGATAAACTAATTTTTAAACCTCTATTGGATTTTTGATTTTAATGGATGCAAGCTTGTTTTTGTACTCCTATCTAACTCAAAAACATGTTTCAACCTAAATAACATAGTTTTTCCTGTATTTAACCGAACTCCACAGATATTTAAGTTTTTTTTTGGTGACGACATATACGTTTTTAAACATGAATATATTGTGTCGGAATGATGGTGCAATCTTATGGAGAGATGCACTAAAAGTAAAAGCGTAATACGTAAGATTTGACACATAACATATGGATAATAATGTGACAAAACTTCGGATTACGCGTACGAATTACGTTTTTGCTTTTGGCGCAATCCGTCCTCACCGTATCTCAGTTACATGCATATACTATTATTACGAAGTATAACGTATTTGCGCTCTTTCGTTTTCAACACAATGCCCCTTACATTATGTATTCGCGTAACGGGCACAGAGGTCGCTCGAGGGACTCGTAGCTACCCGCGGCCTGCGGTCGGGGCGGTTTAACATGTAACAGAGCCACTTTTCAAAAACGTCCAATGTAATATTTAAAGAAACGCTTATTGCTTTACGCGCTCGCTGCGCCCACCAGTGATTTAGGCATTGTATAGAGGGGGCGAAATATTTGGGAAGTGAAAAAACTGTTGCACATTAACATAGATGTGTACTGGCGGTTATGTAATTCGAAAAAAAATATTCGGTATTTGTAAAGCTATTATAAAATTCTTAAAATTATGATCTGAATAGATACTACGCTTACGAATTTTTCTACGAATATTTTTAAAGTTGACGTTTAACAAACGATTTAATTTGATTTTAGGTTATTTTGTGAGTACTATGAGTGAACTGCGCTAATTAGACTTTTTAAAATGACTTTTTCTTGTCTTGCTCCTCTCCTCGCTTGGCATTGTAATTGTACGTCAGCTCTGATAGAATGTAAAGCTTAGGCTTTCGGATTACGTCCATTTAATATTGGATGTGGCCTGTTACCAACTTTGGCTAATATCTATTTACGACGTTAATATTTCTCTCGTTTTCTCTTTCGACTGAATTATTTACTGCAGGTAATATATGATGTAACAGTAACTAGAGTGCTGTTTTTATATAATAGTCTAATGAAATTTCATAAACTAGTCTTTAAATAACTTTCTCATAATTTTATAGTTATTTTTCGATATATTAACAAAATTTTATTTATCTAACAAAAAAAGAAGTTATCACGGGTAAACTGACTTATAAGATAGAAAAAATCATATGTTACAAAAATATCGATTGTAGTAAATAGTGTGGAAATGTTTGCAGGAAAAAAGAAATAATTATCCTTATGGCGCAGCTGTCTGTCCATCATCATTTTAATATGGTAATACAATGACAATTATTACATATGCAATGATTGTATAGATAGTATATAGAACATTTTTTATTTTGTAAAATTGTGATTGTTCTTTTTACATATAAATATATACATACTTGGTTTCCGCTTGCGGCTATGGCAAAAGATGAAGGAGTACATGTGGCCATAATGTATTCCTTCATCTTTTAATTTGTTTGATTTTCGTGTCAATGCCGGTCCCCCTGATAGGTCTTATTCCGATATTGCTCCTGATTCCGATCCCGGTAACGCTCTTATTCTAAAACCGGGCCCCACATTCGATTTTGACTCCGATCTCGATTTTAATTTCGTTCGAAGTTACGATTTCGATTTGGATGAAGCCAGAACAAATGCTAGTTTAAAAATAAAATACAGGATATGTTATTCCGGGATTCTGTAGTTTTTTGCGAGTGAAAGACTTTATAATCGGTATGGTGGTACATACATATGCGGATGAAGCCAAGGAAAATATTAGCTTTCTATTGGTGAAGGAATTTTTAGAATCTGCTCAGTTGTTTGGGTCAATAATATAATGCGCGGACGAAATCAAGGATTGTACTAATAAATAGAGAACGAACACAAAGATATTCATTTTTATACGTTAGACATGAGATAGTACGGAATAATAATAGTCATAGTTAAATCTGTACCTGTGGTAGTTAATATTCGTGGTTTATATTTAAACTACAAATCCATCTCGTAAAACAACGTGCATATTAACATAGCGCAAGTAGTTCTAATTATGAAAATCGTATCATTACTGGATCAGTGATCGAGGTGGAATTAGTGTTATGTAAAATAATCTAAATCACCTGCTTTCCGAATGCGGCAACCCTTCGCGCAGGGCCGGCCGCGTCGGCATCGCGTATTTATAGACAGATCGATATAGATATGTACCACGGACCAGCCGCCGAGACGCGGACGCGTTTTGACGAATGATTCGTGTACGGCCACCGAGATCTTCTATCTAGAAACTGAACTCCTGTCGCTGGTTTCGTTATATAAGGAACTGTTCCCTTTAGGTAATATAATTGTCTGCGTGTGAATCTTTCGTTTTTGTATGTCGGATTGTTCGAGCACGCACATATCTTAGTTTTACAAAAAAAAATAAGATTTAAATTATACCAGAGTTGTTTATGTGTTTTCTGAAATAATAATACTTAGAGTTTCGGCAAAGGCATTGTATATAATTTAAATATTGCCGACAGTAATTTATACTATGCGTTATGGTAGTGAAATATCGCCGTACGTGAGAAAGGTTCGGTATTCGGGGGTCGTCGCCCGGAGGCAGCCCCTTTTCTTGTTCTGCATAGCTTGTATCCTGAAATAAACGAAAATTACGTAGAAACGGACAAAACGGAATTTTATTAGCTTTTATCACCGATCCTGAAACGGATACGGGATGTACGATGAGATTTTTGGGTGAAGGTTTTAGATTTCGTAATGTTTTTAAGTTACCATAAAATCTATATACAGTTTTCTCGACTTCTCCTCGTACAACAGTTTAGGAAGTAGTAATGAAACGAGATAGAACGAATTAACACTATTGCAATCGTTTTGATTCAATGGATAGTAATTAATAAATTACATAGTACTTTCCATTGAATGTTTATTGCTTTGAAAACAAACGAGCTTGAAGTGTTTGTAGACGTTAAAAAGCGCTATTAAAGGTATTGCGTAGAAAAATATATAGTGTAAAGTCAGTCAACCAAAAGAACGTTTACTGCAAATATGACGAATTAAAATTGCGAATTCATAGATAGGTATATATTAAGAATCATTAAAACTGTATTAGTAATAATCAATATTAGTAATAATTTTAAAAGTACCTGCGGAAATAAATAATCCTTTTTTTTATTATGCACAAATCTCATACAAACTAGGAATGCCGTCTAGAAATTTAGAAATAGAATGAAAACTAGGAATGCGGGTTATCAAAGGATATGCAAAAAAATGTCTGAACCCTGTCTCAAAGATTGTGGTATTTGGGATACACAATAAGCACAAAAAAATATTGAATCCCAATATACAGAATTTATAAGAAACGTGCGCATACTGGGCCCGTTTTGAATACGTATAGTGGCCGTTTGACAAATTTACTAGTAAACGATTAGTAAATAGTTAAACAATTAACATGCAACTACAGTCAGGTCGAGAGTCAGCTACCAAAATAGATATTGAATACGCCACATGATGCAATAAAGATGTTGCCAGATCCTGGGATCGCCCTCCATGTCATTTTACTCATAATGTGTGATACTTCATGACATCAAAGGTTCCCCTACGACATTAGAGTTTCCGGTACGACGCCGTGTCATTTGCCGTTTCAATGGTCATAAACATTAACTCCCTAAGCCGCTGATCTATATAAACGATCACCACAATTTCTAGAACATTTGTTATCATAAACCTAATATCGAATCAAACTATACACTATCCAAGCGTATTGACATTTGATGATCGAGCGCCGCGCACACAACATAGCGCACTGTGATTATTGTCGGGTGTTCCATTATTATAAATTCATTAATATCTAACAAATTACATAGTATTCGAAACTTAATAGCGTAATTCAGTGATTGGCTCGGCCAGCGACAACTACGGTTTTTAAGAACGTGAAAGTAACGCCGGGTGCACCATAAATAACTAGGCCGGGCGCGGCCTCAAAGCATTTCAGTACCTTTCTCGTCGCCCTAATGTCAGATCTTCGGATAGGCTCACGCGTTCGCTCGCCGCCGCCCCGATGATGCTGGCTCACTTATTGGCGAGGAGTCCCTTTTTGGTGACGCGCATCGCCTGAACTGCTAAAGATGGACCGCGCGGAATCACGCGCCGTGCCACTCCGGGCCCGTTGGCGAACGGCGGACTTTCCCAGATCTACCGCCTGTATCAAAGGAGGCATACTCTTGCCTCCAGGACGTCGGTGGCGGAAGTCCGACAAGGAGCTGTCCTCGCACTCTCTAGTTCCACCGCTCTTGCTGCAACATTACTTACTAGCGGATGCTTACTACCGCTTCTGACGTATCATCATCATACTCTATCACCCACAAGGCGTAGGTCGGTAGCGGAAAATCGTCATACAAGAAAATGATTAATTTGTCACATTTCATATAATGACGACCTTAAATAAAGATCATGTAATTTACATGATCGTGTGCTGCGAAAGCTCGAAACAATGTTCGAAACAGTGTTTTTTAATACAAACGATATTAAAAATATAAGTAAAATATAACTTCTTACTGTGTCTGAGGTCTAAGCTTCAAATCTCGATGTGAAACGTGAAAGTGTGTGCTGCGACACTATTCGAAATAATTATGTGCAATATCTATGTATCATTTTAATTGTTTTTCAGGATTTCATACCGTAAAAAATCCTTAGAAAAGTTAACTTCATTGTCTGTCTGTCCGTGTGCCTGTATAAATTGTTTTGCGTGAATGCGTGGAGATATCAAGTTGAAATTAATATGAAATACTTACGTCTACAGTTCCTTAAAGCTGTGAAAAAAAAATAATTAAAAATAGTAACGCAATTGAAAAAAGTATGGTCATTTTGTCACATATTTTGTCACTTTAAATAAACGAAAACCTGTAGAGTACTTCCGATCACCTAAAATTATCAAATTTGGCAAGAAGCAAGAACTCACAAACTACGTAAAGGAACAAATCTGATAATCGTTAATTTGTATTTATATAATTTTTTTTTGTTGTAGTTACAATGACATTTGCAGTTATATCGTTATATAGACCGATGTATCGGAGAACATTTTTGAACTATCCGCTATGAAAATTTAATTAAAAAATTCGGATATTTAAACAGCAAAAGGTTCATAATTTCCGTTCCGATATCACAACTATGAATATCAATAATGGACACATGGATGGAATATCTACGTACATAATTAAGTTTATACGGAATCGTCGGGGTAGGTACGAGTCCTATTTGCATTGTCTATTATTTTTATATAACTGAAGAATGTGAGAGCGTTGTAAATATTTTTCTCGCATATACAAATAGAAAAGTATTTGAACAAATATAACCATACGTACACGGGCCTCGGACAAAGGATCTTCATTCCCGAACATAGTTATTAGAATTATATTATGAAATAATATTCCCCTGCAGTCGATAATCGTGGCTCAAAATAAATATACGAGGTGTGAGTAACAATTTCACACGAAATCTTTCGTCGGTGTACTCACTACCTTGCGTACCCAGTAGAGAACGGGAACATTCATTTTAGTGTTTCATTTGTCAGTGTTCATCGTGGGACGTGTCGGCTGTTTTTTATCGAGCGATCTCGCCCGGAGCCGTAAGAAATCGGACGGCCTTGCGAAGGCTGAGGCGCGGCGGGTCAATCCGGCGCGACACGACAGCGCCGCGCCGCGCCGGCTCGCATTCGCGTATTGTGCCGACGCTGAATTGCTTCGGCCCGTCAGCGTGCTGTGGAAAATTATCATTACCGTTTCGTTTGCATCTATTGTCATTTGTGAAAGAACGGTCGAAGTCTATACGGATGTTGAAATATGTAGTGGTGGTAAACTTGATTACGGGCTGCAATCGTTGTTTACAGACTTCGGCTCACAATCTGAAAAGTTTTTATTTCTCACAATGTTTATAATAATAAAAGTAATCAATTAAAGCCTATTTAAAAATGCGATTTATGTAAAACTCGATCATAGTATACTTTGGTATATATATTATAATAACCTGGGGAAATTTGTTATAGACCAGATCATAAATTCCTATTGTTTTTTCTCAACAATGTTTATTTATTTCTGAGCTTTCCATTTATTAAAGCCTTTAGAATAATTAAATCACGAAAAGTTGAGAAAGTCCATTTTCTTTACTTTCGATAATGATTTTTTTTTTTGACAAATTAAGTTGTACGCGCCCGGATAGTCTGAGAAATGCTCAAGATGGGTCTCACCTGGATTTTGCTGACGCTTTGCATTGCCCTAAGTGTCCAGGCGCAGGAACCGCGATCGTCTAGTGGCGCTATTGTTCTATTTTTAGTCTCGCTAACGTATTTTATATATAAAGGTATATCAGTCCTGCACCAGCCCTCGTTTTCCTTTTTTTTTCACTCGTCCGCTCGTCAGCCAAGTACCTGCGATGACAGTCGGCAAAAATCTTTATGACGTCTCTCGCGCACTGTACCGCCCGATCCGCGTCTCTCAGTCGTCTGTGGTCTAGAAGAGACAAATTATTATATTAAAGAGGGGAGAATGGCTTAAACACAACCTATATACATAGGTTTTAAGCTATTGATTGAAGTGGTATGTGTAGCGGTGAATTTCGAATAAACTAGTAAACTATTTTCTAACGTGTTAGAAAAATTGAGGTTTAATTTATTTTTACTTTAAATGTACTAAAATATTTAATTCGAGTGTAGTGTATCAAATGATGCCTAAATTAGATCAATTAATTATGCCAACTAACGATTTCTTTTGAATGACGTGAGAAGAATCTCAATCCTCCTCAAAAGTTTAATCGGAATAACTTCATAAGACCCGAAAAAGCGGACATCTGATGAAATCAATATTTTGGATAACTCAATTACAAAACTACAATATATGTTATTTCTTTTTTTTTTCAATTATTGAAGCAATGTAACCGCTAACTAATTAATTTTTAGTTTCATTCTATCGGGTAATTAATTACAACGGTTTTCTGTCGGCGAACACTTTCCCTTGCTCTGACAATTTTCTTTTCGCTTCATTAAGGAAAACTGTCCCAAAGTTTTGAGCGTAATTAGAAAGCGATTGAGTTTCGCTAAAATAAGCATCAATGCTATCGGAGCGTGGTTAAACAGAATTCTATTACTGAGTACATTTCCATTTTGATGGCGTGTATACTAATTGCTGTTTGAGCTACAGTTGAAGAACGTAAATGCATATGCGGAACTATTACATATAGTAATTATTGTGATGGTAGAGCGACATTCGTTTGCATAGATCGACTTGACGATAATAATTACAATACCCGTAGACTAAGTACCCGTTCATGTATGAAGGTAAATTACGTCTTTGCTAAATTTTTGTTGCAAAAACATCTCACAATTAAATCAATTTGTTTCTTGTAAAAAATATATCCGAGTAAACCCCGCAGTAAAAATTGGACCACTCCATCTCTTCCTCTGGGCGTCGTAAAGAACTGCCCTCCGCTTCCCTCGGGTCCTTCAACATTGCTGTTTTACGGGCCGAATCTCAGAAGTGCACACGGAATAATTTGGGTGTTGCGCCTGTCTTTGGCGCTTTTTTCTTTCTCTAATAGTATTTAAATTTTATTAGGCCAGACTAGACCAATCAGTTGAGAGATAACTATCCTAGGTACAGATCTCAAAAATACATAGTGATTAGTAATGTTAAGCAGGTTCTAAAGACGGAACGATCAACACCCTGTCTGTCCATAGTATCGTCCTAGAACATTGTCATGTAGAGAGCTTTAGAATGATGATCATAATTTTATTGTTTCATATAACATTTCAGTAATGTTTATAGTTTTTATAATGATATTAAGGTAAAGCTATAGTAGTGTAAAATCTCATATTTTAGGAGCATACATTGAAATATCTGTTTTGAAACGTAAGCAGCACTTTAAATTCACGCTCATTTTTCTGTGGGTAAGTAAAAACCGCATCTCCAGTTATTACAATCGTTACGAGTCACTTTTGCTTCATTATCATACATTAATCACTTTTTGTTAGCTTATAGATGGCTTCTGAAGCTTAAATCCTTTTGAACTTATCAGGAATACCCGTTACCGATCCTTTATATATTCGCTTTATAGGTTGTTTTCATTAATCTATTTTATTAATGCTTTTCAGACGGTCACACCATCTCAACATATCCATTTCCTGTTTTATAGTCGGTACATCAACTTTCAAATCACAGAGCTAGTTATGTCACTCTTTGTACGCCTACCTTTGAAGGACACTCTATGTATATTTTATAGGGATAGCATTACGATAATATAAAAAATGTATGTCGCTATTGTATTTGTAAATGAATGATAAACTCCATTTGAAGCCCGATTAATTATCCATCGACACTTTTTAATGTATTTGCAACAGTTTTGTGGATAGACTACACT
This sequence comes from Eumeta japonica, assembly GCA_005406025.1. Taxonomy (NCBI): domain Eukaryota; kingdom Metazoa; phylum Arthropoda; class Insecta; order Lepidoptera; family Psychidae; genus Eumeta; species Eumeta japonica. The sequence goes on along the minus strand of BGZK01000498.1, from coordinate 84,177 downwards.
TATTCAACAAGTGCCAAGACTTAATAATTAATAAAACCTACGGATATCGTGCTAACAACGTGTTAATTTCCGGCCAATGAAAATTACCGTTAAATATTTATGTTATTTTAATCCGATAACTAGCATATGGCAAACCGTAGAGTTTATGAAGTTCAGTGGTAGCCACCTCGGCCGTACGTTAGACCGGGTCGCATTTGTTATTCAACTCGCGTTACTCCTTCCCTATTATAATCGCGCTGAATTCATGACCACTGGAAGCTGTGTGAGCATTACAGTTTTCTCATATGACCAATATCGCGTTTTCCCTAAGAGCCTGTAACGATTACAGCGCCGCCATACGTATATTCTTCTAACAGCCTATGAGTACATTCGCCGTAAAATTTCTCTAGTTACGCCTACCCCCTAACAGATGGCGCTGCTGAAAAATTTTCAGAGGAAATTTATTAAATCATCTTTAGGGGAAATATGTATCTTATTTTATTGTATAGGTTGAATTATCATTCATATTTGTATAACATTCATTATATTTTAATAATTTCATGTTGCATAAAACAATTGTTACTCATGATGCTTATAAATACATTTAAAAGTAATGTTGATCTGAATTTTTGTGCCTTTCTATCTGAATTTATTACGAACTTCGCAAAAGTACTGAGAATTTGTAAAAATTGATTTGATAACAGTTTACACACCGAAATTTTATGGGATATTTTTTATCCTTTTTACCTTCTATTTTTTACAACTGATCACGGATGGCGCTAGCTGTGAGGAAAGTGTAATAGTGTTCAGAATATCTAAGGGAAGAATGTTGAAAAAAATCCTTGCGACAAAAAGAACGCTACCAAAGTAAATTAACCAGCTACTACATGTGGATCTGTACGCACACATTTACACCACAGCAAGTTTATCGATTGCAATTAACCTGTAAATCACACGCGACATACATTATTGACGTCATGTCAAACAAAATAATTATGAAATCACGTCTAATGAAAAGCTATTGTAACCACGATGGATAAATGAAAAAAAAACAAAACGGGGGATAAGTGAATAAATAAATTAATTCCATTTTCTGTTTTTGATACTTGAAGATGTGTATGAAACACAAACCATAAGGTCACGGCCAGCTTTGCTAACAATAAAATTAAATATACCAATTCGCTGGAAGTTTGAGACATTAATATTGTTTTGTGTTACAATTGTTTTCTTTTCTATTAATTATTTATTTTTGAAATATCAGTGTACCTGCATATGATCTTACTCATTTACAAAGTTAAAGCGTAATGTGTATGGAGTAAATAATAAACATCAATAAAACGAGAGTGTGTATTCTAATGATTCTTGCTTTACATTATGGGGTAAGAGATTCATTTTTCTTAATAAGCCTGATTTCCAAAAGCTTTCATGAGCTGTTTATCATTTTATTCTAATAACTTTTTAAAGGCTGAATTTGCTGCACATGGCCGTTGCCACTGAAATGCACTTATCTACGCTTGTATCATTGCAGCACTGAAGTTGTTAGCGAAATACTGTTTTGATTTTTTACATTTCCGTGCTAAAGGTTTTAAAAAATTGACAAAAAAATCATCATGTCAACATTAGCACATTAATCGAAATTGAATGCAACCATGAAAATATATACGTAGAAAGCACTCTGAACAATAAACGTCGGAGCTTAAAACGCTGCGAACATACTGGCTGCAAGAGCGGAACACAGCCTTATAGTATAATACAATCCCTCTGCTATCTAACATTATAATGTTATTGCCTTGGCATGAAATTATTAGTGTTTAATTTATTTTATTTGTTTAATTGCATGAATTAAATGAAGAATACAAAAAAATCCTATCTACAAAGAATTATTGATTTTTTTTTTCGTTTAAAACAAATGGTTGTCGCTGCTTTATTTTTAATTTCCCGCTTTGAAAATTGAAAATCTGTATACCTCTCATAACTTTTAAACAGATTAACTGATCGACTATTTGCAACATTTGAAAGGGGTCCACTCAAATTAAACTTCTGAAACATTGAACTAGTTGTGCCCGGTAGATTTTCAGGAATCTCAAAAATAAATTATAGTAAAATATTTTTTTAAAATAACTTAGACTACCATACCGATTGATACCAAAATCTAATCAGCTCTTTTCTCTTAACATTTGCAGTAACTGCCATAAACCGCATAAAAATCAGGTTATGTGTTCATGAGATATATTTGGAGAAAATTTTTTCAAAATTGTTTTTTTTTACAGTATTTTGTAAACTGTTCTACAGACAAATTCCAAAATCTATCCTATTGTTTACTTTAGAAAACAAGGTTGATTATTGCTAAATGCATTAAAATCTGATGATTTTTTTAAAAGATATCGGAAAAAAATTCTTAAAGTGTTTTTGAGAATTAGTCTTAGTCGACAAGTTTAAAATCGTGTTAATTCTTTATAAAGGTCCTAAAAATATGTGAGATAGCTCATTGGATTCGGAATGACGTCTAGAAAAATGTATTCGAAGGATTTTACTGCACGATAAAAATTGCAAAGCTTATTAACAAATTAAGATGAAAAAAAAGGTATTTCGTTTTTTGGCAATTACTCAAAAACTATTAATACTTAAGAAATTAAAAAGAGATTCATAAAGAGAAGAAAATTTCTTAAAAAAAATCTTACTCCCAAAACTCTACCTCTATTATTTATAATTTTAATTTAGTGCTGCACATAGGGCCCCGCGCGGCCGACACAGCAGAACGAGCTACAGCTCGTTAGTCTATCACATAAAATATTTTTTTATAGGATTAAATATCAATATTAAAATTAAAAAATTATCGTGTCATCAGAACATTTCAAAGAATAGAGTCAAAGAAAATAATTTTTTTTGTTGATTTTTCATAAAGTTATGCAATTGTTACCTAAGTAATTTTTCGTGGATTTTAATTTTTACAAAAGACGGTACGAAGGTTAAATAATTGGCCTATAAATTTTTGGCTTCTTGGGGGTCTTCTTTTATATACTTAACAAGACCACGTTATAAAAGTATCTTCAATTTGTGTATATTGTTTATTACAATTTTTAAAAATAAAAAAACTGAGAATCCTCATAAATATAGTTGAAGTTCTTTTTTAATCTAATCTTGAGTTATGGCTATTTTTGCATTTTATAGAAGCATTATCCAACGTTGAAAAAATTTCATTCCCTGTTTGTTAATAAATTGTTTATGAACAAATGAACTAACTTAATATTTTGAAAACTTTTTTTACTATTTTGTTACGTGAAAAAATTATACATAGTTGTAAAAAAAAATATTTTTTTTAAATATTTTTTAATTGTTTAATACCTTTTTAAATATTTTTATCGTTTATATAATTAGTTAAGAAATGATTTCTTCTTTAGAAGTCGTAATTGCCATTTCTCAATAGAGTACCTAACCAAAAAATTTTTTATAAATATTTTAATTGCTTATTAAGTTGACAATTTGTTATAAAAAAATTCAGATGACCATTATATTTTTTTTCGAAAATTATAATTGAGTAACGCGTTCAAAGAATATTATAGTTGTAACATAAAAAAGCGTGTTATATATTCATATATTTTTGAACTCGAAAAACTCAAAATGCTTTGGAAATATATTTCTGAGCTGTTAGAACTTGAAAAAGCATTTAAATCTACATCTTAAGCTTATGATGAACTCATGATTTATTGGTAATTTATTTTTGAAGGTTTTAAGCTCGAAAGTAGTAAGAAGTTTCAGTAACAACCTGCAAAGGTCAAGTGTCTTTTAAATTTTTAAGCTCAAAAACTCATAGACAATATTTATAACTCAAGAAGCTTAAAGACACATCGATAAATATCGTAGCGGAAAGTTGTAGGAATAGCCTACAACTTTCCGCTACGATATTTTACAACTTTAACAAAATTATTTCAAATTATCAATATTTTTTTTTCTCTCCTTTGTAGTTTATTTTGGTGCCTATAGCTTCTGTTTACTACTTTCTAGTATATTTTTATATTTTTAACAAATCATTGTAAATTCAAATGGTGGAGTTCTGTTAGTTACTGAAGTACGTAGTTGCCTTAATTAGCATCTCACCGACGAAAATTCAGAAAATTATGTTTTCGTAATTCCTTATAGAACAGCTTGAATCAGATTCATATATAAAAGATTATTATATAGAGGTAAAAATTTCACCAGATTTTGCCTAAAAATGAATGAAAGTAGACTGACAAACAAATCTATAAAACGAATGTGTTTGGTGGAAAGGTCGTCAAGGGTCGCCCTAGAAAATCCTATGCAGACCAAATTGATGGCGTATTAAAAAGGGCCAAATCTTAAGCACCCGAAACCGACAAGCTTGTTCGATACAAGATTGATGTATGCCAATGAACCAAGAAAGATGTGCAAAGATCGTACCATGTGGAAATCTAGTGTCTGCCTACCCTTCTGGGAAACAGGCGTGAGCTTATATTTATATTATTTCGTCTATAGGTTTCGACATGTATGGCAACAAATTGTCTTTACACTTTGTTGTACAGCACGATTTTTTTTATTTAGTGTATGTATGTGACGTATGTTTACAAAAATGGGACTCGCGATAGGACCTAATATGTTTGCACCCAAAGTGAGGAAAGGAGCGATGGAGTAATGGAGTAAGGAAATGAAGGGATGGAGGTAAATAAGCAAACTTTCTGTATTTGATATAAGAATTTACATTTTCTTGAGGAAGTTTATTAAAACTTTTCCATAACATTGATACATTTTTATTACATTTATATACATTTTAATCACACGACTTTTAGTTCTTATTAAATAACTGAGTCATCACATTAAAAAGTCTTTTAAATAACATTATCCTACGCGTTATGAAAAACATTAATAATAGTACTGTTTTTCTAAGAAAATGAAAATATTTAAACTATTTTTGTAATTTGATTTTCGCATATTAGAAATCGAAATTATAAATGTGGTTAGAGATAGCGACACTTCTAAACTTCATAGAAAGTATGGACCGACTGTAGGTTGATTATTATCTGTCTTATAATCATTCGATAAATCACAATATGTCTGAATAGTTTTCAAATACTTTTAACAAAATATTGTACTATGTGTTTTCTTTGCGTTACATAATGCTCAATTTTACGCAGACAGTTTTATCGCTAATCCATCGCCGCGCGGCGCTCGTCCGACTTGCTAAAGTAAACCGATTAATAATATTTCAACGATATAAACATCTCTGAGCTAGAAGTTGAACGCTTTCATATTTAAAACGTTGGCAGTCGTACTTTTAACAGTGTTGTTTTTTTAAATGTTCCAGTAAATTCATGCGTTTGATTTGGCTCGTGACTATTTCCGGGCTGAGCTTTTTGAACAGAATCATTTTTTTTTATGCATTATATATGTTGTATATTTATTTTTATTTCTTGCACACCTCATTAATGCAAAGCATTCGAGTAATGTTCTCGACTTGCCGAAATTAAGCAATTTTTTGGACTTAAAACTGCCTCTATTATATTCATATTGCACTTTGGGTTAATAAGAGTAACATGTATAGTAGGAAAAGCACTGTTATTATCACATTTAGTGGTGGTTTCTTTTTTCTCATCCGTTCTTGAGGATCATATATTTTTTTGTTTTCCGTTATACTCTTTAAGTCAGTCAACAATAGAATTAATTATTTATTGTAAATTAAATGAGCTTTTTAAAGCGTGCACTTTCGGATTTTCCCAATATATTTGTATTTCATTTTCTACGTGTCTTTGGTTCGATTTACAAAGTGACTCTATGTTATTTTTTAAATAACTATATAATTATATAAAATGTTACTAACTAAGGTGTCCACTCGTTTAGCCTTCGATATTAATGTAAAACAGCCAAATTATCACTAGATAGTTATATACAAGAAAATTCAAATCAGAAGGATAAAGGACAAAACAGAAAGTAGTAAATGAGGCGCCTCCGTCAATCTATTTCCTACATTTAATGGAAGTACTAGTTGCTTCATATTTGCTTTTATGTCCTTTGAATTTAATTGTTTCCCTACAGATATTATAAAATTATTCTCCTGAACACCAGTAGTTCGCGGAAGATGTCAAAATGTCAAAAACGTCCGTATGTTATAACCATTTTGCACAAAAACTACAAAATGTATATTGATGAAATTTGGAGTGTTGATGTCTTTTATAAGCAGCTACTTAGTTTGGTAATTAAATAACAAAAATACGTATTTCTAGGGCGCTTCTCCATACATGTAACAGAAGCTGAAAATATTTTTCAGCAAATTGAACGTGTGGTGCATATTTCGATAGTTCTTTTTCAAACACTAGGTTTTCTAAGCAATATTTTTGATTAAATGAATATTTTTGGACATAATTGCTCAGAAAGTAACATAAATTATATGCCCCCCCCCCACCTTATATTTTAAACCGTTTGTCCAAAAAATATGAAAAAAAAAGATAACATTTAATAAATACTTTCAACGAAAATTATTTTGAACATGATTAGATATACCGTTTTTTAGTTATTGCCGAAACACTGCGTTTCTCAACACAACTACGTAAGTGCTATAAAAATACACTCTTTTGCTGGTGTATTTTAGTTTACCCTAGTTTAAGAGTAATAGTTGACATACCTACTTATTTCTCGTGTTATAGACAACTAAAGTAAATTGCTTATACCTACTTTACGAGAGGAAAAAGAAAAAAAATGTTACAACATAGATTTTTTCATATTTTATGTACGTTTTTCTCATTTTACAGACGTAATCTTTACTACATTTATTTGTAATAAGGGCTATGGAGCCTTCGACTGAGTATGGTACGACATGGTCTTGACCGTTTTTTCATTAATTTAAATAATTTAATTAATCGTGATCGTGATTGATATTTATAGATTTAATTTTTATATTCCATCGATACTCTTTGTTTCAATTTAATGGATGACCGTTTTTGTGATATTCTTTTCAAGGTAAAATTCTTTAATTAATTATTTTGGGTATATTGTAGAAATACTGTCCTTTGTTATTAAATAACTCTGAAAATATTTTCAATTAACTATTTTGATTTTAATAGTGTTTATTAATACATTTTCTTTTAATACATTTTTGGTTTGTTTCACTATAGATAGCGATAAATGATCACAAATTATTAACAAGCTTCCCTAATCTTATATTTACTTAATCAAATATTTGCATGCAAACAGCAATGAGGGAATATAACCTGATGTAGACGAAGTTCTCTCCGGGGAGGGCGGCGTAATAGCATATCGTTGAATTGATTGGCTGGACGTGGACGCGTTTCACACGGAAACTGAAATCGCTATGGAAATGACACGTGTCGCCGGATTACGAGCCCGTCGGTGCGGCCGCCCGCCGGAAGGTTCGGGGGTTACGGTCGTCGAAAAAAAATGTTCAGATCTTTGATGATTTCCGTAGTAAGGGGATAGGTCTCGAATGGAAGACAGAGTATATATATATATTACCGAAGTGTTATTCTTAAATTAATGTAAATTGTGAAATCTGTTTATTTGCTCTAAATGTATATGAATTCTGTTGTATTTACTTAGATATATTTTAAACTGAGTACTTCAAAAGGACAACCTTTATAATGCGCTTAAAAGTTATCGGATGTCGTAATTTTTAGGGACGTGCGAGTATCTACGGTTGTCGCCAACTAAATGTGCCGGCGTAGTATTAAACTACGGATGTAAACTTGGTGCTTATACGGTCGAACCTTCCGCTCCGCACCGCTATTTGGACCTCTATTTTCGCTCTACTGCAATACATATTGTGACTAATTTGATACCGGCTCAGTTATTCGGCACAGGTATATAAAAAAATGAAAATCGTGATTTATTTAAATTTTGTTTTCTTTTTGTTTACAGGTAACCGCTATCGGAATAGTTTTTAACGGTGGTATCGTGGTGCTACTAATTGGAAACGGACCGAAGATAAGAACGAACAGAATTTCACTGTTTTAGGTTTGACAAATCAAGGCATTCTTAGTATATTGCGTTAGCAATAATTTATGTTCCACATGTTAAACACTCTTTGTATTGTAAGCTTCCGATCGTAATGTTTATAGAAAGAACCAGCTGGTCTAATACGTCCAAACCTCCGGGATCTTAATATAGAAGCGCACGCGCACGAACAGTGTTTGAGTTCATTCATTCCTACGTGATTTTATATTTAGCTCATGAGTTGAGTACAACGTATAGCGACGCTATTGCTATGTGGATGACGTCTTCCCGCTGGCCGTTTCGACGCACCGCGTCGACCGTCGATGTCCGGTGACAGCGTACACAATTTTGAAGAATTGACGTATTTAAATAAGAATAATTTACGCTAATTATCTTTTTCTCTCTGCGTTGAAATCATTCGTGCGTACGTGACAGGTTCTCAAATGCAGTACTTCAAAAGGTTTTCAAACTTTTTTTTATTCAGGTGAATATTTCGCGAAGTATGAGCTCCTATAGTCGTTATTAAAATGTGTGTCGTCGTCGTCTCCAATTGGTCAACCGAACGATTTGAAGGAAAGAAAATCTGAAAATGGTGTGCAGTTAAACCACATTTCCGATAAATACTCAATCGTCACGTTACGTTACTGCACTCCCCACGTTAACGACGACATAATTTGCGGAAATTCACGAGCCATTTACATAGTTCAATTCCGATCCGAGCGATTCGTTATCGTCCTTTGACAGAATTAAGGTGAAACGAAGCCGGTAGTCGCTCTAAGCTCGTGTCTAACAGCCGTTCGGCGGCGGCGGGGGCGGGGCGCGGGCGGCCGCTGTGATTGATGGACGAGGGCACAGGCCGCGGCGCGCCGTTATCGTGCATTACGGATTACGCGAATGTAAAGATAACCGACGAGATTAGAGACCTCCGCCGCCGCCGACGACGCCGCCGTCCGCGCCGGGTGGGCTCGCGGTCGCGGCTCGTCGATGGCCCCGCCACGGACGGCGGCCGACGTCCAGGAGGCAATTATAACGTTTTATTAGCGTCCGTTCTGGTAGATTCTGGAAACGATTAGGATTTTACGAAGTTCTTTTGAGAGGATGGAGTTGTATACGATAAAGTATTTAAAATCTGTTAATATCGCATAGTTCATTTAAAATAACGTTAAAAATGCCTCGATGCTTAAACTGAGATTGGAAACTAATAGTGTAGAAATTATTACACCAAATTATATGTGAAATATGGAATTGTCAAATGAGGAGTGAATTATTACAATAATGTCTATTTATAATATTCTTTTTTGCTATAAAATCTAGACGTTTTCGAATATTCTGAAGCTATGATTGAGGAGACGAATTTCTTTTATGTATAATATGAATTTTAGAATCTAATTTTTATTTTTCACATACTTTCATTATTTTATTTGAAGCATCAAACTGTGTCTGTGTCATCGTCAACTAAAAGTATAAAGAATAATACCTTGATTTTTTTTTGTTACAAAAACACATTAATAATTTGCCAGTTTTTCTGATTGGTAGTTGTGACTATAATGTGTTAGTGTACCAAAGAAATTATAATTAACATACCATTGGTATTAACGTCGCATCTAGTTATTTTAGGATCTCAAAATAGATCGCATTGTTTTGAATACCGCGTATCTTCTGATTTTAGCGGCAAGGTCGACAGGCTTAAAATACATAATGATGTATTCCAAACTGTTTGCAATCATTTTTAATTTACCTGTAAAAATAAAGGAGTCACTTACAAATTCATTAGAAATATCTAATAATCCGTATGCATTGGAAACTTCTGTGATAATAAATCTGCTTTCTTTTTTTCATTACTTGTTAATTTATTAATTTTGTGTTTGAACTTCTCAATAGATATAACTAATTCGCACTCCTTCTGGGTTCTTACATCGTACTTTTCATTGTTTCGAACTAGTCCAACGAAGGTATATTTGACGGTTTCATAAATTACATAAATCCGAGTTGCTTATTTGCACACCACACCGAACATGTAGGTTTATAGGGTCGTAGATGTTGTTTAACTTAGCCATAATAAGTTACCCCACGCTTCGATACAATTTAGAGTCGGTCCGTCGAGTTCTGACCCACGATAATTGACCCGGTGACCACGACTGTTTGTCCCGTTCGGGTCCGGCCACATATCAACAAGGCAATTTGCCGATCGCTTTCAGACTCGTTGTGGGTCGATTCTTTTTATGAAATGCATACATACGTGTGTATATATATATGAACTGGGCTGATGACCTTTTCGTTAGTAGGTTGAAGAATTCGGCCGGATTTCGGTATTTTTATTCGACGGTTTTCAATATAAACTTTGACTGTATTGCACTTAGACTAATTTAATAATTATTAGACTAGTTTCGCTTTTATCACAAATTCATGAATAACCTTAGTAATAATTATAATCTATACAGATAAGTGAATAATGGGAATACAATGTGTTGTTCGCTTTGTTATTCCAAATTGATTCCAAAAATAGTTTCAATGTGTCAACCAGATGTCCATTTTGATAAATGATCAACAGATAAATGCTTTTAGCGTGATAACGTCTTATAAATCGATGACGGCCGGCTGCACGCACGAAAAAGCATGAGTCATTGTCGCGTTCCGCCTGAGCCAAGCGTGCGAGTGAAAGCGCGGAACAATAGAGAGGCACGATCGGCCTAAGCGTTCGGCTTGTGACGCATCTATCTCTTTACTGTTTAATTTAAGTAGAAAAATATTCGAATTAACGAGTGCAAATAAATGTTAATTTATCGAAAACATTGTCATTTTCAATTAACTCCTTCTATGTATTATACAAAATAATGATAATTCAGTGATAATAATTCAATTCATAAAGAATGCAATTTTTCATCAATGTTTTCTTATGACATTATCACGTAAAATTATCGTCCGTAAACCGACTTTACAGACAACCAATTTTTTTATTGTGCCTTAGTTTTTTTTACATACATATATTGAAATATATACTACAAAATCTCTGAAATTCGAACTTCGTTAGATTGTAATCCTGAGTAAGATAAACAAAATTGCCATTCTCTTCAATCTGAATATGCGGTATATCGAATTTATTTAGACTTTGTAACTCGAACAAGATTTTCTTTCCCTATAAGGTATTGACAGTACCTACATACGTGAGTCAAGCTGAAAGTTCTTAGAGAATCGAAAAAAAAAAAGCAAACTAGCAAGTAATTTTACCATTATTGTTTTTCAAAACAGTGTCCTTTGCGATCAATACATCACTGTATTCAATGGTATCACTGAGAGACACACTTTGCCCATTCGCGCTTAGGGGTCATTTTGACGGCCTTTTCATTTGAAGCCACCGCTTCCTCGGCGTCCGTGAACCACTTTCCTCGAACTTTGTTTTTGTTTAGGAAATAAAAACCGTATGATGCGAGGCGGAGCTCAAAGGCGGGTGAGCCAATATTTCTGTACCTAACGTCTCCAAATTGTTACTTGTTTGTTTTAGCGGTATGTGGTGAGGCGTTGTCATGATGAAATAGAATCCTACTACGAGGTCGTTTTTCCCGAAATTTCCCAAAACAAGAGGCCAACAATTGCTAGTGTACCAGTCTGCAATTACTGTTTTTTATCTTCTAAAACAAATGTTGCATAATGACTTGTCATTCCGAAGAAAGAGGCCGCTATATTTTTCCTACTCTTCGACCTCGTTTTACTTTAGTAGGCAATTCTTTGAAAGGGAATACCCACTGAGCAGACTGTCTTTTGGTTTTGGGATCGTAACAGTAAATCCAGTTCTTGTCATCTGTTACCATGTCGTACTCAGCATTTGGAGTCACCACTTGCAAATCTTTGCATCATTTCGCGGCACCAAATATGGCGATGGAGTTTTTGAGCGTCGGTTAAATTATTATCCACCGAATACAAAGCTTCCTGACCGCTAAATGTTCGTGAAGGATTTTGTGCACTTGACTCATACCGATGCCTAAGCTTGTTCAAATCTGCCGGTAGGTCACTCTTTTGTCAGTCTCTATCTTGAGGTGCACAGCACTGATGTCTTCCGTTGTCGCCATAGAAGGACGTCCCTCACTCAGATCGTCAGTAAGATTAGTGTGAACCACTTTGAACTCGTGAAACCAGTTATAAACAATGGTAAGGAATCGAGCTTTATCATGTAAGGCCAACCAAAGTCTGTTATAACTTTTTTATTGGTTTAAATGGGAACGAAAATCAACGCACAAAATTTTTCTCGCGTTAAATTAATGTCGATGTCAGATAAGCCATTTTCTTTTTGCCGCCAATTTGAACAACAAATGAAAAATAATTATAATAAACATAATAAGGTTGGTAAAGAGTGCCTTTTTCAAATTTAAAAATGTTTTAATATTTTGCAGTTCCTAAGTGGTCAATTCCAAAGAGTTTTTTAGAATTGGTTAGAAACGTAGGTCACACGTTAAATGTGACTATTTGTATTTGAAACTCGAAATTCAAAAAAATATTCTCCGAAGTCAAAGTTAATAAAATGCAATGACGTCTCGTTTGGAATTCGCCTAACTCATAGCGATAAAATCGAAAGGCAATGTTTAGTGCTTTTGTTATATTGTCTTTGTACAAGTGCAATTACATAATTGTAAATAATGTTTCTAAGTAAGACAACCTATGTTTGGACTCGTTACTTGAACATAGCGCATTATTAATTACACTTTTTTGTCTGATACCTATGCATCTTCGTAAAAAATTGACGTTATCAATGCGGTTTATTTCATTAATACGTAATTTGTTTTATTCAGTAAATATGTAGTTTAAAACTTAATTCGAGTTTTTATTTAACTATGACTACAATTCTAAAAATATACGTAGAAATGTGCCTTCTAATTCGAAATTTTAACAATTATATCCTTTGTATCTCGAAATCTTTGTTAAGACGATAACTTGAAGTTGACTTGAAATTTTTGCCTATTCGTTTCGAATTCGAGTTGATGAAATATCATTGTCATTATATTTTTACACGTAAGTAATGATAATTTCTTGGATTCATGAAAATTTTCTCAAAAATGTAATAACTCTTCATAAATTTTTATTATACAGAAATAAAAGTGTTGGCACTATTCAAAGAACTTATAGTTGTCACAAATAGTAATCTCTTCGCTCGCTATTCTTTTGATACGATTTCCCTAAATAGAAAAGGAAAAATGTTCAAGAAATCTCATTTGCGCGTTGTCGTGGCGGGCACGAGGACGCGCGGGCGCGGTCCTTTATGGCAATATGTATTCAGTCGAACCATCGCCGCGGAGGAAAAGAGAAACCGTAAAATGCTGCGTGGTATTGTCGTATAAAATGTTTCGTGTAACAATTTTTCCTTTTTTTCAAATTTTTAGATTATAACCGCAGAAGCATTCCGGTCTAATATATCACCCCGCTTCTCTTCCATCAGATATCCGTCAGGCGACTTCTCAGGAGTCGCGAGTGTCCGTGGGCGGTCACCACCTACTCTTTGGTGGCTCGCTTGGCTCGTTCGCCCTTCGAGTTTAAAAAAATAGATATTGTACTTGCGAAGATGACCGTATGCACGCACGAAATATTTTATAAGCACGTTCGCGATCGATCCAAATCCGCGAAGGAGTCTTATTGCAATATAATGTTATTCAAAAAATTTTTTGAACTCGTCGACTCGCTTCGCGTATACATGATTGTGTACACGTCAGAAGAGTATCGAAGGATATTCATATTGAATCTTGCGAACTATTACGATCGGATATGACATGCAGTGTGTTGGTGTCATCGAACGTCGATGGTTATATTATTTTGCAATTCTTTGAGAAGAGGTCATTCTTTTTGTCTTTTAAACTAATGCCATAAGGACTTAAAAGTATATTATTACATTACAATACATATAACCGATCCTTGTTCTTTTATTTTCAATTTTTAATAAAATTATGTCTACGAATAAGAATTAATTATAATATGTTAAAATTCCATAATAAGCTATCAAAAGCCTCTCAATGCATATATCATAGAAAACATTTTACAATTATTCATTTTTAATAATAACATAATATTTATATTTAATGCATGCACTAAAATTATTAGTAAAAAAATCTTTATTTTGTAACAACCTCGACCTTCCTGATCAATAGAATACGTTTGCTTGGGTAGTAGTTCTGCTATGGTTATAAAATTGCGAAAGGAAACGATGTATACTTTTATCTCATGTGGTTTTGTTGTTTGTACGTACTTATACTGTTATGTTAAATAATTGTATAATTCATATAAATTATAGACTTTAATAGAAAAAAATATGCTAATGTATCTACTTCAAAAGACTGACTACAAACTGCCATCTATTGATGACATGCATTTTCGATATTTTTTAGTAAAATCATTATTATCTTTTCTTTTTTGCTATATCAGGTTTATTTAATTAATTTTATATTGATCTAAGAAATTTAATTTTTTCGTTATGAAAAATTTCGCCAATGTACAAAAATTTAATTGCATTCAATATAAAACAAATAAACAGTAGATTACTACATATTCTACCGTAGCATATTCGAAATCAGTTTACGCAATACTTACAGTTAGTCACACAAACAAAGCACTAATATCAACAAATACAAAGCCTTCTTTACATTTGTTCATATCTTGTAGTAACTCAATAAAATGATTATATTTACTGTTGGGTGATTTAACAAACTAACTCGTATCAGTATTACCGTCTTTTTTGTAATAATATTATACTAGCTTTTGCCCGCGGTTCCGCCCGCGTTGACATAAAATGAAAAAAAAATATTGTTTTGATTTGTTAAATCATTTTTAAATTTTAAAAAAATAGAGAATTTACTTAAAATCCGCCTTTAATGAGCATCTACGCTCCGAAAAACGTAATTATTCCAATTTCAAGTCAATCGGACCTATAGTTTCGGAGATCTAGTGATTATTCATTCAGCCAGCCAGTGGCATTTCGCTTATATATATAGAGAATTATCAATGTGCAATGTGCATTTGGATTTTTTTGCAGGAAAAAATCCAAATGCACAAGTTAGTAAGTCAGTTAACACATTTTTATTGGCTTTGGTGGATTCCGTAAACGCTTTATGTGATTACGATCACTTGATACTGCTTGGTGATTTTAATATCAACTTATTGGATCCAAATAATGAAAACTTTGAATTTTTTTGATTTTTATCAAACTTTTTAATTTAGAACAAGTGGTTTCCTCGCTGACTCATGTCACTGAATATAATAAATCTCTTTTAGAAGTTACATGCACCGACGCTCGTGTAAGAAATGTGACAATCGACGTCATAGGTAGCAAAAAAAATTTAAACGTGTGGCACTCGGGGACTACCGCCGTAAAGCGATTGCATTTTTTATCAACTTATGCAATTATAATTATTTATTTATGCACTATTTTTTTTTCTTTGATATTAATTCAAGTATTTCATCACTTTCTTAATTAATAAATGCACTTTGTTTATTCATATTTAAAACACTTTATACACAGATTTTACGCGTATAGCTATTCACCAGCAACTGCTATTCATTGTTGTACATAGGTACACCTATGTATACATGTATACCTACATGTATACTTACGGGGCACATGCGGTGAGTGTGGCATTATAAAGATATGATAGATACCTATACACCTGTATACTTTCTCACAAACAGCTGCTTACGTATTCGTCCGATTTCGGAGCAGCTCGTCTCGATCCGTGCGAACTTCGTACAGTCGTACCATATACATACACGTTAAGCGAACGCTCGGCCGAGCTATATGGTAGGCGGAGTAGGGGGTGTTAGGTTTTATTTTCATTACGGAATTTCTTGATTCGGTCGCTGCTCTCAAAGCCCTCGATGAAAACTATGCAATAGCTTAAAAAAAGGAATCGTGCGTTTATCACTTGTGAATTTAATTTTAAGAAACCACGCCTGCTTCCTAAATTTATTAAGTACAGACATCTTAAGTATGTTAATTTAACTAATTTTAAAAGTGGCTTAGAAGCTATTCCGTGGCATAATTGTTTAAATCATATGTGGGCAACAGCCGGCTCGTGGGCCGCATCCGGCCCGCTGTAAGAATTGATCCGGCCCGAGAGACATTTTGAAAAATTTCATGTCTGATATCTATTGCTAAATATTGTGAACACTACTTTAAAACACTATTTTAAAATGCACCTACTTTTGAAAGCGGCCTGCGAAAGTATTTGCTCACTTAATTTTGGCTCACAACATGTTAAAGGTTTCCCATACCTGGTTTAAATAATGCGTATAAGGTTAGTGAAATAGTTTTTCTGTTTATTTATTTAGTTATAGGGTTATTTGATGTCCACGCCCCCGTTAAAACCGTCTTAATAAAACAACACTCTTTTCCTTAGCTGACCGAGAATATTAAATTTATAAATCTCAATGCCAAAAAGAACGCGCACCGAAATTGCTATAAAGATCTTGAAAAATTGGTTAATTTATCTCTTGATAGTGAAAAGCGGGCTTATTTTAGGTAGTATATCAATAATAACACAAGTACCTAACTTCAAGACATTATGGAAAAGTCTAAAAACAAATGTGCTCCCTCAAAGTCCGAATCAGAACTTCTTATCCATCTTAGATCCCCTAAAGAAATAAACAAATATTTTCCCACTTTACTTGGGTCTAGCCGGGGTAATATATCAGATTTAACTTATTTTGAATTTCACAAATTTAATAATTCTACTTTTAGTATCAAGTGTGTAAACCAAACAGATATATTTAAGATAATTCGTTCCTTCAAATCGAATGCATTGAGCATTGACATGATCTCGTTAGACATGCTTCTGCTAACTCTAACTAAATCCTTAGATGCAATAACTTTCATTGTAAATAGATCAATCCATACGTCAACCTTTCCGCATCAGTGGAGGACAGCGATCGTTCGACCTTTACTAAAAAATTCGAACCCCTCAACTTATAAACAATTTCGACCAATCAGTATCTTGCCCTGCTTGTCGAAAGTTCTTCAGAAGGTATTTCTATTCTTCTATTTGTCGTTCTATTCGTCTCACCACTCCTATTCATAAAACCGCCGCATTTAGGGGCAGTGTTAAGTGTGCCACCTCCAAAGTATGGAATAATATCCCACTCCCTTGCGTTACCTCCCCTTTATTCACTCTTTCAAGCGCTGTTTAAAAAAGCATATTTTGGCACTGTAATTGGATGGTATTACCGATCACTTGCTGTAAAAATTCTTATCTCTAATAACTATGAAAGGGAAGACTGTTTAAAAATGACAAGACAGAAAAGTGCAATTATTTTACTTTCTGTTTATTATATGTTTAGTTTACACCTAGTTATATACTGCTACTGATTTAAGATTGCGCAAAACGAGGTCCTTATCACTGCCTCCTTATTTTGTGCGTACAAAATTTCTGTTTGGTATACTTATGAGTACTAATTTTAAGTTTTCAGGGCCTAGCTAAAAATCAACGCTGTGGCTCAGGCGGCAGCATTTTGCTGAGCTAATTACCTTTCGGCCTTTTGTTATTTTTTTTTTAATTTATAAATGCTATAAGTCTTTGTTAAGTTCATTTTAAGATGTTATACATGTCTTTCATTTTGTTTGTTTGAGGACCGAATTAAGGATTATTATCTATTATTATTATATACAAGATGTCCTATTCAAAACAGTAATATGTATATTAAAATCAGTATAATATCAGTCCAATCTCGAGTATATTTGATGTTTGATATATTATTATCGCTCAGTCTGTATATTAACATAAAAAACGAATCCGTTGTGTACTGTGGCTATAATTCATGACTCCATCACAGGGAAAAATAAAATAAAAGCCCGGACTTCCAGTCCACGGGCCGCTCTGCCGCTTTCCACGGGGCGGGTCTTCGCAGTGAGCCCGGTTCATTGCTTTTTAATATCCTGGTTCGTTACGCTGTTTTGCAATTTGTACATTTTTTTTGGTTTATTCTTTACTATGTCTGTTTAAAAAGTAAATTTTGAAAGTAAACCTCCTATTACTATCATGGAGGCTAATTTAAACATTTTTAATGAGTAAATTTAGCCATGTGATTCAATATTTTTTTTTATAGTTCCAAGTTAATTTATGCCTTTCATAAATAACTGTTTTGAAATCTTACCAAGTTAATAAAACAATAATTATTAGTCCACTAGATTAATAATTATTTCCATAATTGCTGATTGGTTCGTAGAAATTAATACTAATCTTTTTAAAGTATGCCAATTGATATTGATTGCTGAAATTGATAAACAATAAATCAGTAAGTTCTGTCATGCTTATATCCCATAGTTATTACGTTAAGACTTAAAAAAATTATAATTGTTATATCTATGGGAAATATCCCTATTGAAGTTAATGCTACATTTTTAAGGAAACGAAAGTGTGTATTTTATTGCTTCGTCCAAACGCTGCAATAACAATCAACGAATAAAAGTTTAAAAAAAAAAACTAAGAAACATGCTTTAGTAAATAACCGAACTAAAAAGTAAAAAGTAGAAAATAATTTTCAGTAAATTTAAATTAAGAATAGAGTTATTAACAAAAAAATATGTTTTATCGTTAAAAACGTGAGGTGCTTGATGTCAAAAGTTATAAATCTTTTATTGACGGATATTGGTAAAAGCATATTCATTTCGAAAATATCTTAAAAAGCACCTCGCATTTTTTTACAATAAATTTTTTTTTTTTTTGTTAACCACTCTTTTCTTTATTTAAATTAATTGAAAATTATTTTTTACTTTTTAGTTCGGTTATTTACAAGATCGTGTTTTTTATTTTGTTTAAACTATTATGTATTTTTTACTTTGAATTTAATTTACCTTAAGTGTGTGATTTTTAATTTTTTATACGATAATTTATTCATGTTGGAACTACCTCCCTGTGATGGGAGTGGGTAATTGCTACCTTCCTTGTTAATACTCCTACGAGTAATCGAAGGTTTGTCTCAAACATCGAACCAAACATGTCTCTAAACGTGGCTCAGTATTTTTTTATTATTATTACATCAATCCTCCGTTAAAGTGAATCTTATAGAGTTTACATACAATTGGAATATATTCGATATAACTTATTGTAAAACTACAAGTACACAATATTTTATTCAAAGTCCGGTAACTTATGTGGGAAAAGGATAATTTGCGCGCCTACTGTCTTCTCTGAACGTGATAAGTTATTTCATTGTCATCAGTCCTTGATAAGTGTGCAAAATTTCAAATTAATCCGACATTTAGAAGGGGGTGAAAATCACGTTCGAAGATTCCGTTACATACAAACAAACATACATACGTACAAAGTTAATAAAAGCGTGTTAAAAAAACATACTTCTCTATGTAGATTTGAATATTTATAGAAACATCTGAATCTAATAATGCCTATACTTAAAAAAATAACTTAAGTTTCTGCATCAGAATATAGCAGACAAATAAAACAGTTATTTGTCTCTGCTACATGTCGCATATTACGAATATATTTTTTACGAGGCGTAAAAAACAATATTCTTGTATACCCTTGCCTTTAATTTTTAATTTCCTTTTGTTTTTATTACTTGTTATAACGGCAATAGAAATACACGCACTATGGAAATTTCAACTGTCTATCTATTATGGTTTATGAGATACAGCTCGCTGACATACAGACAGAGGGACAGCGGAGACTTAATAATAGGGTCTCTTAGCGTCCAGTATGAAACCCTAAAAATGTTGGAATCAAAAAGTCCAATATCCCAGCTTATCTTTGTAGCTCTAAGAAAAAAAATTCCAAGTCAATGAACCGAAAGAAGCGATTACGAAATATAAAGTCTTATTTCTCATTCGGAAAATGGAAATAATCAATTTTACTATATCATTGAAGTCCAATCATCGCGCGCGCCTCAATCTCGTAGTTTATGTTGTTTTGAGAGACCGCCTTATCGCAGCGGCGGCGCGTTTTGACATTGATTGACGACTTAATGTGTTGATCCCGCATCTCGTATTCAAGGAAAATGAGAAGAGAAAAAAACTACGTCCCGCCTTTCTCTCCACAGTTTCCATTCCAAAACCTAAATTATATAAAGAAGAAAATCAATTGTTTGCAATCGTCAATAGAGTTAATGTCATTTCTAGGGGTAGTGTTACTTTATATTTTTATGTAGTTAAGGAAAAATATTTCGCGATTTTAGAATATTTGAGGAAATAATCTTGTCTGTTTTTCACTTTCAATAAGACATTTCGTTAGCTTTTCAAGATTCCCACATTAAGTTTGTCAACCTGATAACATCCGACGTTGGGTTAGTTGTGGAACAGCTTTGACAAAATTATCGCTAATGTACACACGTAGAGATTGTGTAATAGATTATGAGTGTTATTTAACAATTAAAATAAAAAAAAATTGAATGTAGTAAAAAAAATGGTTAAAGAGGTGACAGTTATAGTCTGACTTGAATAAATAATTTTAATGTGATAACGTCTTATAAATCGATGAACGCCGGCTGCACGCACGAAAAAGCATGACTCATTGTCGCGTTCCGCCTGAGCCGAACGTGTGAGTGAGAACGCGGAACGAGCGATAGAGAGGCGTCCTAAGCATTCGGCTTGTGACGCATCTGTCTCTTTACTGTACAATTTAAGTAGAAAAATATTTGAATTAACGAGTGCAAATAAATGTTAATTTATCGAAAACATTGTCATTTTCAATTAATTCCTTATTTTTATTATACAAAATAATGATAATTCAGTGATAAGAATTCAATTCAATTCATAAAAGAATGCAATTTTTCATGAATGTTTTCTTTTGACATTATCTCGTAAAATTATCGTCCGTAAACCAACTTTACAGACAACCAATTTTTTGAATACAAAAATTGTAATTGCTTACGATTAAATAGCTTTTTTCTTTGATTTAGCAAGACATAAAACTATTTTATCAATGTTTGGCAAATTATTTTTAAAAAATGCTGAACATATTTTAAACTATCAATTATATCGCTTTAATGCACAGTATTTTCTTTTATTTTCTATAAATTTGTCGTGTACATTTCTTCTGTAGGTCTTGTTCACAAGATAATGTTGTTCATAAGAAAAAATAAAAATTTTATAAAAATAAATCGTTTGACACTGCAGGCCATCCCTAAAACTTCTCGCTATGATACTAATTTATGTGTTTTTGAACTCCTTAAGTTCAAAAATATCTTAAGTTCAAAATTCCTTAAGCTCAAAAACTTGTTTTAAAGACTTATCTTTAAGCTTTTCGTGTTCAAACATTTGACAAAACAGTTCACCTTATAGGCTATTCCAGAAAATTTTTCCTACTTTCAAATTCAGTCTTCAATAATTAGGGAGTCGTTTGTAGGTTAATATTTAAAATATGATTTTAAAATAATTCGATAATGATGTTTCTTCAACGAATTGATGAGACTTTTTTTTTTAATTTTCAACCTGCTATAACTTTTGAATAAGTCAACCAATTTCACGCAGTTAACAGCAATCGATGCAGTTTTGCAAGTCCTATAAATAATTTGTAAATGAAAATTGATCAGATAAAAAATTACGGCGTGGTTTTTTGATGTTAAGAGCTGATTAGTTTTTGGAATCGCTCGGTGACGTTGTTTGTTTAGTTATTCCAAAACAATTACATTTGAAAATTATTTTTTTGTAGTTTTTGGAAGTTTCTTGGAATCTGTCGGTCCGAACCGGTCCATATTTTAAGGAAATCTAAGTTTGATAGAACTCTTTGGAATGCCAAAGTTTGGTTCTAATCGGTAAAACCGTTCGAAAGATATAAGAGGCTTACACACGTACATACACACACGCACGCACGCACACACCCGTACGCACGCACGCACGCATGCTCGCAAGCAAGCACGCACAAACACAGACATAGTGACACCCTCGCGGGAACCGTCAAAGTAGCTTCCTAGAGGACCTCAAAACGTCGAGATCTAATGTAAACTCGGATTTTCGAAAAACGGGGTAAAACCAATAACTTCCCGATTACCGAAAAGTTTTAAATTTCTTAGCGAGAAGTTAAAAATATAGATTTATAATCCGTACTACCTCGCCAGTATAAGTTACTATTATGCCGCAATGGGCTTTTTTTGTTGAGCATTCGGTTCGGAGAAAATCCCGACTTTGTGCCTAGTCATAGTGATACCATGAAACGCCGCTGAGCGATATAAATTTAAAATATGAAAATGTAAGCTTACGTGTATTTCCAATGGGAAATCTTTAAAATAAAAAAAAATGTTTAGAATTAAAATAAACAGCTCCGCTCTTAACAGGATTTTTTTCAGCATATTTTGCTGCGGTAGCGAAAAACGTCATGGCTCAAAATAAATCATCATTTAAATATACATATACAAGGACTGCTATTTATGTATCCGAAACTGGCCACATACAGAACAATATTTAAAAAATAATTACAACATTTAAAAATTGAACTCCTTGGCTGTAGAATATAATTTGTTTCGTGAAACTGTCGACTGTTTTGCCACGGTGGCGTCATTTAATTTCATGCTTCATCGTGGCAATGCTAGTTGGGACACGTCGGCCAAAACAATCCGGTTTTTAAAAAGTCAAAAGATTAAATTGATGGGTTGTCCGCCGTACAACCCCGATTGGGCACCCAAAGATTTCTATTTATTCGCAATCGTGAAGAATAAATTACGTAGTTAACGTTGGAGCCGCGAAGGGGCCGTTCATGCATTCCAAAATGCACGTTTTGGAGATACCTCAATTAAAATGGAAAAAGTGCTATAAAAATTGGTTTCAGCGTATGCAAAAATGCATCGATCATCATGGCGAATATTTTGAAACACAATAAATCCATGTTAAATAATAGACGTTGGTTTCTTTTTGATATTCCAGACACATAAATAGCCCTCGTACATACTACAAATTCATGCCTATTTCACAGAAGGGTACGCCGAGACTATAGATTTCAACATGGCACGATCTTTGTTATTCTTTTTGCTTCACCGACATCCATCAACCTTTTTATGTAAGCCTGTCGGTTTCGAGTGTTTAAAATTTCGCCCTTTTTTAATAGTATGCTCCCAA
The DNA here is from genome assembly GCA_005406025.1 of Eumeta japonica. Classification (NCBI taxonomy): domain Eukaryota; kingdom Metazoa; phylum Arthropoda; class Insecta; order Lepidoptera; family Psychidae; genus Eumeta; species Eumeta japonica. The sequence goes on along the minus strand of BGZK01000498.1, from coordinate 61,205 downwards.
TTTGGTCTGCATAGGATTTTCTAGAGCGAACTGTCGACTTTTCCATCACACACATTCGCTCTATAGATTTGTTTTGTAAGTACTTTCATTTATCCTTTCCTGACGGTCAAACCACACCGCTTTCTGCTATCACCGTTCCTACATTTATCTTTCAAAGACACTACACCGTATTATCCAGAGATCATATTTCTATTGCATTAATTCTACCTTGATTTTTTTTCTGCCGTACCCAACTTTTACTACAGTACATAAGCGTAGGTATCAGCCAAATGTAAGATGATCGGGAGACTCTGACTATTCATAATAGCAAACAAGGCTCTATTCATTTTGTTTCGCGCATTCACTTTCCTTTCAATATCTTTATCAAGTTCACCGTCATTTGTAAATACACATTATACAGTCCTGTTTTCGCTTCTTTCAAACACTATGAACTTAGCTTTGCTGAAATTTATTTTCATAGGTACCTCTTATTACAAATATTTAACAAAATTTTTTCATTTTTATTACCATCGCTGCAACGCCCACTACGTAAGGGGTATTTGGTCGTCGACGTACAGCAGACGTTTAACAGACACATCATCCATCCTTTGTCCACACTCAAATACAAATCATGCAGACAGATATCCATGCATAGGTTGAATAGCCACGGTGAAGCTACATATCCCTGTCTGACAATCTTCAGTCAAATCAGTCAGTGTATACCCATTTATTCCAATGCAGACCCTCCAGCATCTGTATAGAAATTGCAGTACCCGTATCAATCTGCTGCTCACACCATGCATGGATTGCGTTCTTCATAATTCATTCCTTTTCGAAATCCGCTTGTACATTCCATATCTTATTTTCAGTTTCATTCATAACCCATTTAATGTTGATTTTCGCATACAGTTTGCCAACGACTCTGAAGAATCTTATCGGGCGGGAATTTGTGCAAACCTGCTGTGAGCCTTTCCCTTTTTAGAAAGATGCAATGACGACGGCTTTGCATCAGTCATTAGGTATTGCGTATAGTGACATAAATTAGAGTTTGAGATATGGAAGACAGGTATTGGTTCAGCGTCAGCTATATCAAAAGTCTTATTTCCTAAAACTTCAAATAGTGACAATATCTCGAACAACGATTATAAATCAGTATTCGATGACGTCAGGGCAGCCGATCTTAGTTAATGTTCAATTCATCTGTGCCGTGACTAGATTTATTATTTTAATTTATTATCGTCATGACTTATTTCTTCCATAAATTGAACAAAAACAAATTTATGTCAAAATGTATAAATAGTAGTTCTCAAGTGGAATGCGTATTATCAGACGTAAAAAGAGAGATCGATTACACTTTATGATATGTAAAGAAGATTATCCTATTCATGGGCTGATAAAACTTTTCTATGCGTCCGAGGAAAGGACAACTTCCCTAACTCTTAGGTCTTCATAACTAACTTATTTACGGTCATCTCTAAACTTTTAAACATGAAGTTGAAACTTACAGAACGTGGCGTTTTTATGACGCAAAAGCGCAAACATAATGGACATACAGCAATCACAACTTTAAGAGGGTGAAAGGAAAGCGAAAAGTTCCACATGAAAGCGGTAAAAGGACAATAGCAGGAAATTGAATTTCGTTGTTAAGACTTTCTGCTGATATTATTACTTTTTAATTCTAATCGTAGCGATTGTGACAAATTATATAAATGATTCTTATTCTTTATATTACAAAAAAATTACATGCAGAACATTTGCATGGGAATGAATCCATAATGAATCAATTTACCTTATTTATACTGTTATTAATTAAAAAGTTCTGGTGTGTTTCGGTGTGTGATATCATATTCGAGTTATAAGAATGAATGATAATAGGTATGCAGATTAATAAGTAATTTTAATACTGTGTATACTAAGTTTTACAAGTTGCCATTGAAGTGTATTTTCTGTCGACAAATTGCAGTATTAATCCCTAACTCGTACCTGTCAAGGAGCGCTGTGATTTTCATCATCAGTTCAAGGGCATGAAATTATGATTCCCACCCGCAAACATCTAAATAATTTAAAAAAAAAGAGCTTTACACATTATTTAAACCTATACCTCGACTCTACTGGGATCAATCATCAGATCTGGACTTAGCAAACTAATAATTTTGAAAATTGGTGAACAAGTGACGAAGATATTATTGAACATACATGAAAGGAAACATGGAACCTACTCCTTTTTCGAAATCAAATAAAAATAATTTCTTTTTATAGTTTTTCTAAAGGGCGAACGAGCATGCGACTCACCAGAGAGTAGGTTATAACCGCCGCCCATGAACACCTGCAACTCCAAAAGAGTTGGTACGTTGCCAACCTTTTGTGAAGAAATGTATCTGATGGAGGGGGAGTGGGCTGAAGGAGGGAGAAACTGGTCTATATTCAATTGAATGCCCTCATTATTTGTTTCAGCATAAAAATATATTTCTTCCATTACAGACATAATGTTAGTAGAGTGGTTTTCAGACAAATGAGCGTCGACGCAAATACACAAATATTTAATTCATATACTTATTCATCGTAAGCAATAGTAACTGTAGTCCCCTCAGATGCACACTCAGTGAAGAGCGTTTACAGCTTTAGTGCGTGATGGCGTCATAGCCAGTCCATAGGTGCATTGTTCAGTCCTGCAGCCCTTTTAAAACGCCATTGTGTAGAGAATTGACGTTAAAACCATTGTAATCTGTAGATTGTGCTTTTAGTCTTAGAAACTGTACAATTGTAACGTTTCTTTGGAATATTTTTTTATCGATAGTACAATAATATTTTGTTGTTTGTTGAATAATTTAAAATGAGATTTTAAATTTTTATTATTATTTTTAAGGATCTATTGGTTTTTTTTATTTTCCTTAATCCACTCCTAAGTATTCATTAAAAAAAATATGTCTAATATAAAAAAGAAATTGGAATATTTTGTTGCATGTAGCTGTCTCTTTTATTTCTACTGGGATTGCAAAAAAAAAATTAAAACGGAATTTGTTCCTGAGGAACTGTTCCAACTCTCAGAAATGGACGTCAAAGCCTGCACCAAGCAAAGGAAACGAAGAAGGAAAGAGAAACGGAAGGAACATACCCTCCCCACTATATTTATTGACACAATATAGCATCTATTACCTATCCCGAATCCAGTTTCTGGTTAAAGGTTGCACAAATACCGGCTGGCTCTGCATTTCCGTCACTTCTCAGACTAGAACCTGCACTCGCCCCTATAATTACGCTCCCTTCGGTGTATCAGGACTTGTTCCTTTCAGTCATTGCGACTGGCTGAAGATTGAGCGATGATGATAAACAAATTTTTAACACAAAAACAATGAAATTATTGATAAAAAATTCTATTGAAAATTTTTAAAGAAAATTTCTTAAATTATTTAAAAGATTAAATTAAAAAAAAACGTTAAACAGTATTTTTAAAATGTGTACAAATAAGTGATGAACAAATGACTACAAAATTTAATCTAAAATTATTTAATGGTGTTTTTAATCATAAAACTAGTAATTACATAATAAATAGATTAATTTTTTTTACATAATTTATTTCATTTTTCATGTTATGTTAAATTTCAAAATTTATTATGACCCATATATGCTTTTAAATACTTTTATGGTGTAATCTTACAAAGTACGTATGTAAGAAACCTTCTAAATATTTATATTTTGAATGAAGATGGAGGTTCAAAAAATGTTTTAAAATTTATATTGTAATACCCATTAAAAAAAAATAACTCCACTATTCTTTCAAATTTTAAGATATCGCCATAATGTAGACAAATTTTTGAAAAAAGATAAAAAAAATATATATTTTATTTATGTACATAAAAATATCTAGAGTTTGTGCATCCGTACAGTAACGTCCGTGTGGAAGTCTATTTTCAACATCAAAATTAAAATAACAGAGCTAATGTTCTATATCGAGTATAAGCTTAAAGCTTAAATAGAGTATAAGCTTTTTTATTGGAAATTTCTACAGAACGTTTTATCCTTTAAACGTTTTCGCCAACGCTTATACTTTTTGAGTTATCGCCAAAATGACGTTTTCAGAACACCATTTAGAATCGAATTCTCATATATTCAAAACAATTGAAACTATATTGCGCAGATAACTCACATCTTGAAAGCGTTTAAATTTTATGATTTTTACGAAATTTACGGATATATGTAACAAGTGCAGTCGCACAAAAATGTTATAATTTATTCTTTAATATTTTGTGAATTTTACAACAAAATTTTAGAGTAAAACCAACGAAAGATTTGAGATAAAGTAATGGGCGAGAGCTTTTGGAGCATTCGACCTCTAGCCATCGTCGGGCGAATTTTTGGAAGGCTTGTCAGATCTAAGCCGAGATAAGCTTACGTCGCTTTAGGTGAATTGAATCAACATTAATTACAACATTTTTAAAATGTTAAATTAAACCATGGAGAGGAAAGCCAAACAGTCCTTCATTAGCCATCGTAGTTTGTGCTTTTGTGCTCTTGCACAATTTTAATTTCCCATTTAGACGCGTCGAGAGATATACAAGGCCTTGAAAACCATTATATTATATATATATATATATATAATGTTTCAATACAAGCATTAGTGTATATTATGCGTGCGTGCGTGCGTGTGGGTGTGTGTAACAACACTTGAGCACCCATATACACTACAATCGTTGAAGGTAATGAATTTTCCCAAAAATTTACATCAATAGTATAATATTACGAAATGTGTTCGCAAACAAAAAGATGTATTTGAGAATAGTATTCCATAACGTAAATAACTTTCTCATCAAATATAAATTGTTCAAAAGGTTACGTAGCGACTTATTTCAACTCTGTGTTTCTGAGTATACGTCGTCTGCCTTTCTGCATGTTTCCTTTTCATCTGATTACAACTTACGAATCCTCGATGGGATCATTACGTAACAATAGTTTTGAATCGGTCGTCGAAAAAGTTTTGTATTTTTTTTTATTTATTATCTTTTCCATAATCAAAAGTTTAAAGTCTGCAATGAAGAAACCTGTATGTAACAATTAATTATGAGCAACTTTTGTAGTGATTTTGATAGACAAAACTGCGTATTTTTTTCGAACACGCGACTCTATTGTAGATTTGATGGCAAAGATTCTATCAAAGACACTGGTTATTGATATCTGTTTGTCGAATTTTAAATAAATTTCAAAATTTTAGACGAATACTAAAAAATACTAAATATTTATTATTAGTGAAAGTAAAACATTTCACCACTGAAACGGCTAAATGCACTGATAAAATCATTGTCATGTTATGTCATACGTTAAGGCGAGGTGATTTTTCCTTCGCGCACCCCCAGTTTATTTTAATACCAAACGTAATCGATTTAGTGGTTTAAGGTTTACAAGAGATATCTGCAGCTGATTAGATTTTATAATATCGATCAGTTACATACTTGAATTATGTATGATAATTTCGAAAAAACTATTTCGCCTTATTTCTCTCAACAACGATATTTATTGATAATAAACCAATTATGTTGGATTTTATGGTTTCCTATCTTATTTATTACGCTTTGGAAATAATTAAATCTTGTTTAAATGGTATGAAAAAAAAAGGTTCAAATATAACACTAGGTTATGCTTATTTCCTGGGGAATTTGCCTGTAAGAAGATAGATTCTTCTTTACTTACTTCTTTTGCTTCTTATATTCTTATACTATAGTAGTATGTCTTGAAAATGTCAATTTGAACGGTCGATATAAAATATAACACGTAGAAAGAGCTTGTTTTAACACAAACGAGTTCTTTCTACGTGTAACGTCATAAGGTCGACTTTTATCACTAGATCCAGTTTTAATAAAAAAATAATTCACGTAGCCACAGACGAACATTTTCACGCCACTTTGAAAATAGTGAAAATTTAAATTAAGAGCAGGATTCGCTTCTTAGAATGACAAAGCTTTACGTCTGATAAGATTTCCATTAAGAATCGAAGGCTCAAAGGCTATAGAGCCTAAAGTTTGAATATACAAATCACATGTATCTGCACGAGTTGCACCATTCGCCTGTCGGAGCCGTTAAACGTGATGCGTGACGAAGGTTCTCATATAAGCAGAATGATGAAAGCAAAAAAAAAAATGATATTTTTATCACTTAGCACGAGTGAGTAGTCCTTTTTTTATTGTCCCGGTTCGAACTTTGAACGTGTTCGGTAATTAAATTAGGATTCGTTAAGTTTGCACATTTTACAAAAAAAATATTTTCAATTGGATACGATTGATCGAATAAATTTTAAAATGTAATTGGGAAATTTCAGAGAAACGTTTTTTAATATCTCCACTTTGAATAATTTAAATCTCTCAAAAACTTAACAATAAATGAAAAAAAAAATAGCTTTATCACATAAATATTTTGTGTCGAAAAATCGTTTTAAAAGCCTTTCGCATTAACGCCACCCTACTTCCTCGAGATTGATGGGACCATTTAACGCAGGGTTCGCAGTCATCGTCCGTCTTGATGTCTTGATAGATCATTTACATTTATTATTGATATTTTCAATTTATGTACATATCTCTGTTCATTATTAACAGTTGTCTTACGTCTTCATTCATTTTTCAGAAATATCGTATGTTATGGCGAAATATAAAAACCGTTGTACGGTTTTTATATTTCGCCAAAAATGTTCTAACCACTTATTAACAGTTTCATAAAAATGAAAAAATATTTTCTTAAATTTTCGCACTGGTAAATGACAATTTCAAGGGTGACGTCAAAATGTTATCGTTCTGTTGTAGCAGATTTCTTTTCCGTTGGAACAATTTCATTTTCGAGGTTGTTGCTTTTACGTTCCTTTGCTATTAAATGTTTTTATATATTTCTATATGGGTAATTCTCACGAAATCCCGAAATTTGGTCATTATGTAATTCGCAAATAATATTGAAAAGAAATTGTATATATTTTCTATGAATTTTGTGGTCTTGATGTTGCAAAAATTTAATTATATAGTGGTCCCTAGAATAAACGTATTTTACGTGGATTATGAAGATATTTTAAAAATGAAAATGAGGGAATGACGACTTACGTGAGGGAATGACGTGGGATAAAATTGTTTATTTTAAATTATCTTTTATTTAGTAATTATTTTTTATATTAGTATTAACAGAAAATCACAAGGTTATTGTTATACCACTGGATCATTTTCATTTAACTTAACTTAAATTTCTATATTGCAATTACAGTGGCAGTATAAAACTGAGTAAAAACAAATATCTTCTCTTAATAATTAACTTAGCTGGCATTTTGACAATGGAGTAAAGTTCTCTTATATTATTTAGTTTTAACAATAGCCTTATAGGCGAAATCAACGAAACAATGAAAATTACTTATAACTGAAAATCTACTTTTTTATCTATTCAGTCTCAAAGTTACAAAAACAGTCATCTCAATTAGATATTATCATCTATTTCCTTCACAGAATAACATCCTTTTTTGATTAATGTTGGTGGCCTAATTTTCTGCTGAATATCATTCCAGTGATACAGCTGTTCATCCTTAATTATTGGCCATCTCCAAGATTTGGTTCCTTTTTTCATACACTTTACTAAAGCACCTTCTTCAAAAACTGACATTATTTCGCCTGGATAAACTTTTTCGTCCCATTTGATCAGGACATGATCGCCTATATTATAAGTGGGATTTTTATATGATGTACATATAACATCATTCGATGATTGTCCACCATGTGATTTGGTTCGTGTTTGCATTTCACTACGACGGCCAAGTGAAATGCTTTGGGTTTTTTTAATGCAAGGATTTGAAGATGAGTAATACCCCAAATGAAAATGTTTACATTTTCCTTCACATTCAGAACATGAAAGGCTTCTAAACTCCAGGACATCAGTAAAGACAAATTGGCGAATTTTTTGAGTTCCGCGGAATGCAGTGATGGTTTGTGACTGTTTAACTAAGTCTTCAATCTCTGCGATATTTGCAGTGGTAACTTCAAAAAGAATTATTGAAGAACATCTAGCCAACAAAATGTTTTTGAGTGAACTTAAATCCACGATGTCTTGGCCTTCAGCTATTGCTTTGTCAGCAGTTCTTTTTAAAGTACCACCGACGCCATCAGGTGCGCCTTTGCCATGGCCTGGCTCTGAGTAATGCCATGAAAAAAATGTCGTACCCGGAAATAAATCATTTATATGACGATATACAACGTGGAACATGAACTTGTTCTTGTACTGATTGACAGGACTATCACTTAGTATGTGTATTCTGTGTATGTTTAAATTCTGATTCTTAAGCCACTTAAAAACTGGTACTAAGTGTGCCCATACCGCCATAGTATCGTGCCTGTTATTTTCAGAGAGAGAACAAAAAGTTTGGGGTTTAACAGTATCATTGTCACGTAAATATAACACCCCTGTATGGAGTGTAACTTGTTGCCTGGCCCCTCCAAAATGAACTGCCTGAATCTCTTCGTTATATTTGCAACAATAGTTCTCACTGAAGTCTATATGAATAAGGACTTCATTGTCAGTCAATTTTTTAAGTTCTGAGATGGTCTGATACTGGTGCGTTATCGTGGCAACATGTTTAAAGAATAAAGGCAACTTTTCTTCTAACTGGAGCACTAGTTTTCTTAGTGAAACATTGATCGCTTTTTAACGGGTTTTCGTACTGTCTTCATCTTTCCATTTTTTCATAGGATGTAGTTTCATACATCCACTGATGATAGGTCACTCTTCGGTTTGGCTGTGGAAGATAATATTCCATCCCTTTGTTTGAACAACCATCACATTCTCGTAACAAACATTTCGTTGAATGGACATTGCATGTTATCATAGCTAGAAATCTTGTTATATTACCGCAACATAAGGCTTTATTTTCATACAATTTCATTATAATCAGTTGAATATTTGCATGAATGACACATGCGCATGTGTTTCGGTCTTTATGCTCGCCAAGTCACCCAAAAGGTCGAAGTCGACAAAATGTTGCAAGCTTATTTGATATTCAACCTTCGACAGAAATTTTTTGTGCAAATTTTTCATAGTATCACACAATACACGTTTTTGTTTTACCTCTCCTTTAGACCTAATAAAATCTTTCTTTCCTGGGCACATTCGGGAGTTCTCGTCATTTTCCAAAAAATCTTCTATGTCTTTTTTAACTTTCATAAATTGAGCATTTATTTTCCTGGTGCCGGTCTTTTTGTATGTCCCGTGTCTGAAAAACGGTTTTGATAAGTGCAGCAATTTGTGTTTCTTCAAAAGATCTGGTTTTATAATCTCAAAATATTTCTTCTTTTCAACATGTTTCTTTAAGTTAATGTATCTGTCTTTTAGTTGTTTCTGTTAGAACTTCCGACAAAATAAGCTTCTTTCTCACAACTTCAGGAACTTTGATGTTCTTCAACAGTGCTGATACTTTAGCTTCAGGAGAAGTCTGATTATTCTTGATTAGTCTTTGACATCTCTTACGATATTTCTCTTTATTTCTTATTTCACGGTTCAATCTCTCCTGTAACCTGCTTATTTTCGAATAAAATATTGCTGTACGTCGTCTTAATTGCTGCCTCCTTCGAATAGCTGCCAGGTTCCTGATCTCATTATTATTTTGAATAACCAATCCTGAGCTAGGATGTGGTGTCTCGTCTAATAATTTTGCTAAATTCTTACGTACCTTCGCTGTTTTGTATCTATATGTTTGGCTATTTTTCTTCCAATTTTTCCTTTTTGCCTTTTTTCCCTGGAACTCATAGTGGATATAAGCTTAACTTTTTCCTTTTCTCTTTTTAAGATATTTAACTCTTTCTTTTCCATGAAGTACTTCGAGACTTACAGGGTCAGATTTCATTTTCTCCCTACGCTTCCTATCATACTCTTTCTTTTTAATTTAGCTTCTTCTTCGCTGATCTTCTTTTTCTCGACATTATTTGACCCTACACAAAAGATAATACAGTTAGGTAAAGTAAACAATCAAAAAAGCAAATTGACCTTTGTTAGAAAATCATTCCCTCATAAATCATCATTCCCTCACTACAAATTTATGTGAGGGAATGACGGTGAGGGAATGATGAAACAAAGAATAAAAATAAAAAACTCCTGACATAACCTCACTTTTGAAATTTGCTTTGCATAAAAACTACTCCCATAAACCTACTTTTCTATGTAATTAACAACGCTTAAAGTATTTTACCTTTTGTTTTTCCGGGGTGGGGAATGACAATGAAAATGTAATTTGACCAAAAATTTTAACTTTGTGGAACACAAACTGCAACACGCTCACGGTAATTTCGCCATTATGATAAGTTGACAGGACTACCAACTATCAAAACTAATAGTAGCGTTCACGATTCATTGAGAATGCGTTCATAATTTGATTGTCAGCAACAATGTGAGGGAATGATTTATTTTATGAGACACGTGTATATTTTCAATTTTTACATCCGGTTTTTACTATATATTCCAAGTTAAGATTTTTTTTATTAGTCTGTCATATTTTTAATCGAAAAGTCTTGACAGTAAACTGTTATTACTATTTTTTGTTTGTTTGATAATACAAAAGTGTTTGAATTTGTAGGTTGGGACATAGTGAGGGAATGATTTTACGGACATTACATGTCCGTGTTTTTTTCTTACGTACACATTTGGTTCCAAAATAATAAGTGAAACTTCTTGTTAAAGTTATGTAGATTACAAGAAAACTTTGATAACCGTTCCATGTTTGTTAGATTTTCGATAAAACTCAAAGGACAAGAATTTCGATATTTCATGAGAATTACCCATATATATATATATATATGTGTGTGTCCATTAGCTACAATATCTATTTATTAATTTCATTTACTGTCGAGTCAATAAATAGAAGGGTAGAAAGACTAAAAATTCAATTCAGGTTTTAAACGTTTACATTGAGCTTTATTTTTTAAAGATAACTGTCATGTTAACAATTTCGATATTTCATAATGGATTTATCCTGTTAAATAAATTGCCAAGGTTTAGGATTGTACTACATCATTGTAGCACTCACTGCCGGCACTGTGACGCTAAAATTTTCCCATTTTCCTTATATAAATAGGTTTTTGAATGAAATTTTAATGGGTACATAGAAGATGGTCCATATGTACCAAATCATACTTATCACAGCAAACGTTCTGAAAACACAGTTAGTGCATATTTACTCTTTTTAATTAAACTGAATTTGACGATGTCATATGTTCCGATGTCATCGATTTATTACGAAACAGTTTTTTAACTTATTTGATCAAGAACTATCTATATCTGAATTAATGTCTTTCATGTATATTATTTATTATTGTATATGATTTGTCTTCATTGCCCGTGTGTTTATCAAAAGTATCCAGTCTTAAACCATCCAGCTTAAATCGCCAAAGTTTTTCAATACGCCATGAATTTACCTGAACTAAATAACCTAAACAGTAAGCCGTCTTGGGCCGCCCGGAACATGTAAAACGTCGAAATTTATGGTTATTGAAAGACTATAATTTAAAAAGACCAATATATTTACTTAATAAAATAAATATGTTTTTTTTATGATAATAATATATACAGAATCTAAATACAAGACACAGGGAGAAGCGATAAAATATAATAGTTTACGTGTTACGCACATACTAGTAGAAGCCGGCGGAGCTGAAGAAGCGACGTGACTACCCAAGAGGGCGTCCGTCGTGACGTTTGCCATCACTGTTCTTAACAAGATGCGCCAGTAGGTGCTTCATATCAGAAACATATTTTTACAAATAACTTTTACAAAAATAAATTGAAAACCACCTTCAAAAGCCTATTTAAATAAATAACTGTTCTTGGAATCGGTTTCAGCTAAAGGTAAATTAGGCGCAGTTGTGACACGTTAAAAGAAGAGAATTTCCTTTTGACTGAATACTTCCTGTTCCATATTCATAATTATGTAAATGAATGGTTATATGTAGGTAGATTAATAAGTGATTGTAATATTATGTATATGAAGTTTTACTAGTGGACAAATCGTAGTATTATCCTCTAACTCTTGACTGTAAAGGAGTGCTGTGGCTTTCGTCATCAACTCGGCACCGATTGATGATGACTCCCAGACATTAACACTTAAATAACTTATAAAATTCTCTCAAAACACTATACATGTCGATGTTGAGAGTATAGCTTAATTTCTCTTTGATTCCATCATCAGTTCCTGTCTTGGTGACTATGGGATCATCTCAAGAATATACACTTTCAAACAAAAAAAGAATTGTTCAATTAGGTTCATAATTGACGAAGTTGTCAGTGAATATTCATATAAGTATAAACGAACATACAACCGCCGCCTCCTTTTTGAAGTTTGTTAAAAATAGAAGTAATATCTTCCGTAATCTAATTTTATTCAGCCTTTTGAATTAGAATATAGTTGAATACAATAACGTTTTTAAAATGCATTAGCGACACCAAGCAATGTATGTATTAAAATCGTTCATATGAGCTAAAGATTTTTCCTGACAACATGCGTTTCGAACCGCCGAGCCCGACAGGTACTTATCGATTTTTTGACGTGATGACGTCTTATAAATCGATGAATGCCGGCTGCACGCACGAAAAAGCATGACTCACTGTCGCGTTCCGCCTGAGCCGAGCGTGCGAGCGAGAGCGCGGAACAAGCGATAGAAAGGCACAATCGGCCTAAGCGTTTGGCTTGTGACGCATCTATCTCTCTTCCACTCCATCGGCCGATGGAGTGGAAGAGAGATAATAATTATTTTGTATCTCTCATGATGATATAAAATAATTATCATTACGAGATGATACAAAAGAATGATAATTTATTAATAATAATTCAATTCAATTCATAAAAGAATCCAATTTTTCATCAATGTTTTTTATGACGTTATCACGTAAAATTATCGTCCATAAACCGACTTTACAGACAACCAATTTTTTAAGGAGGAATTTCGCTATTTATTTGCATCTACACTAATCTACTTCAATACATAACTACCCGTGTAATAAACATAATTTAAACGTACTAAACAACTGACTGATAGCTGAACCTTTATTTTAATGATCCGTCGATCGATCTACGCCACCGGCAGATCAATCGGTAGTGGCGCTGGGCCGCGCGAGTGCTCCACGGCGCGCACCCTCACCAGATGTATCGCCTTCGAGGCACATCTCTACTATGAGATACGAATTAAGTTTCTGAATAGTTTTATTTTACTCATCGATTTAAGTCCTACGTCGATATTCGTCGAGAATCTTAAAAATGCTAGCTCCTTGCAATTGAACTTCGTTCGCAAAAGGTTTTGACGTATATTTCATTTCTCGTTCTCAGGTATCAATGGATCTGTGCACTCTTAATTTATAACTGAATTAAATTTACATGTTATGTTACTAAAATCACGATGCTCCGTAAAATGCGTGTCATTCAATTAATTTGTTAGGGAAATAAGTTATACGCAAGAGACATAAATCTACGAGTTTCCTTCGGGTACACCGCACGCGCCTCTGACAAGCGTAACTAAGCTAAATGAACTCGAATTATTTCATCCTCGAATTTCCTTGAGAAATTCTATTCTAGTTTAATATTTGAAGGCCACTAATTTCATTAAACCTGTCAGTCTCGCTTTGTAATACCTGTTATTAATCAGCCTATCGTTATTTATTGAAGTACCCAAAAAAGTAATCTGGTCAACGAGTCGATTTAGCACTGTTTTAAGTATTTCGAATTCTAAATATCTTAATTTCAAGTTTTTTTTTTTAATAAAACTTAAATTACGTAATAATTTTTTAAGGATAGGAGTACTAATCCTATCTCTAAAATCCAATAAATATAGTTTTTTTTTAATTGTTTCTCGTTCGTAAAGCAAATTTACTTTATCAAACTATGAGATTTCTCATACTATTTCTATTAAAATTTAATGTTAGTCTTTAATGACGTTTAGTAGTATCTAGGCGTATCGTATGTGCTGAGTTACATTGTTACTATCTTTATTTATTGTGGTTATAGTAGATAAATTTATAAAACAGACAGCAAGAAATGGTAAAACACTCAACAAGCTCCCTTTTAAATGTAACAAAGGTGTCCAGAAAAATATTTTTCATTACTATTTAACTTATATTTTTTTCACTATCACGTCCCTGACAATATTAAAAAATATCACTATGAAATTTATATTTATTATTATATTTAGCTTTAACTTTTACATTTTGAATAATTTGCATCAACGCATCAAGAGCATTGTCAGACCTTTATCTAAACTATTTCGTGTCATTCTTTCTGTGCAATATAAATGTACAATTTGTGATAGTCAATTGCTTGCATCAACTATGTCAATCGCATACGTTGTAAAGCACAGCACGTAGCAATTCAACAGCTACAACGTACAGTTACATCCGAGATGTAAATATACAAAGATACTTTTCACATAACTCTCAATTATATACAACTCACAATAACTATAATACATATATTTATATCCGAACAATATCAAAGTGACTCCGTTTCTAGTCAGTTTTAGCTCTCGCTCTGCACGAACGCCAGCGCCACACGCGTACTTTGTCATGGAGCATTTAATTTAAAATGTACGTAAACATCCATGTTTATGGCGAACGGATTTAGAGGATTACAGAAATATTAAATGTTACAAGTACAAAAAGCGATATCGGGCTCTTATCGAATTCTTCTGATGAGCTGACCGATAATAACAATAGACAATTCATAAAAGACATTGTTAGAAGTATGAAGGGCACCGCAGATACGTCTGCGTCACACGTTTGCGGTGACGAATGCGTCGAGGATGTGAGCTGTTCAAAGACATGGCTTTCGCGTTCGGCCGACATGTAGATGTATATCTCCGTACACGCCGTATATAGATGTACATTACAGCTGCCGCGCGCGCGTATATTATGATCACTAGGTTATATATTATAAAACAACAATAATTAAACTTACCGAAAATACAGAAGTAAATGAAATAAATAAAAATGATAAAGGCCTTATTATAAAGATTCCGCTCTGGTCTGGCTCGGCCCAAAGTCTCCATTGTACTGGAAACAGACAGTATTCGGGACAGGTGGGCCCCAGAACGAGGATCGTCCTCTTAGTCCCTACGAAATTCCCTTACGAAGTACGAATGCACAATAGGCGGCCATCATGAAAATAGTCCACGTAATCTGTAAGAATATCTTGTACATATTCACTGCACTTCTTGTAATATGTAAATATTTTGGCTTAAATTGTATTCTCTTATTGCACAGAGAAAAAAAATACCATATCTACATTCAAAACTAATTGCTACTATTCAAAAGAATACAAATAACCTCCTTTACCATTTCAATTCTATTCATGGATTTTATAGAAACATATTTTTCGATAACAATATTCTTATTTTATTATTAATGCCCATATCTATTAATATACATCTTTGTCATTATGTTTTTAATGTTCTTTTATTTAAAATATTAAGAGCCTCTTTCACGATCCCCTTTTAAACTGTTTTTAACAAGTTGAACAAAAAGTCACTTTTAAAATAAAATTTGCGTACTAATCTTCCTTTTAACGGGTTTTAACCCGAACAACCATTAAAAGAGGAGGACGTGGAACGCAAAATTAATTTAAAAAGTAAAATTCTAGTTAAATATCTTTTTAAAAAGAGATTTCGGAAGGAGTTCTCAGTATATTGTATAAATATTATTCATCCTGAAATATGATTTATTCAATACTGTCTTCATTTTTAAATATGTACTAATATAACATTTTTCATGTTCCATACTTTTGCAAAATCGAAGGCCGTCAATTTATCTTTATGAACTTTAATGATAGCGTCCAATCACTATTAGTTTTGGTATACGAGCTGTCGCAGTACTAAGCCTCCACGAAGCACCGTAGCGGTCCGTAGCATCTCGTAGCAGTGTCTACGCGCGCGCCGCGAGCGGCGGTCGGCGCTTCGCGGACGTTACGCAACCTGAATGCGTATACATAAAAGCGGGCTTCGGGTTGCGAGCCATATTGTTAAAAATTTTAAACGTGTTTCTTGGTGAATAACTTCGTGTATCTATAAATTAATTAATATTTCAAATCATATGTTACGTTATGAAATAGTTTGAGTTACCCGGCGCTGTTACCACACCTAACATTTTCTGATAACGTATAACGTTTTTCGGAAGGCCATTTGGCAATAAATGTCGGCATTCTATAATTTTCACAAAAATATTTTAATAAGTCTGCACACGGAAGTATCGGTAATTTTAAGGAAGTGTGTATTTACAACATCAATTCGAATTTATTACACTAATTCACCAAAACAACCTGAATTAATCGCTTCCCCCGTCTTCGCGTCGTAATTATTAATAAAAACTACGATGTGCAAAATGACAAGTACTAGTATATAAAAATTAGAAAACCGAGTCCCAATATTAATTACTTTTTTTTATTCAGATATAAATGCCCTTATTAAATACATGCGTTAGCTTCGACATCGAAGTAAAAAATGTTTGAACGACGTGCATATTATGCTTCAGGACCTCTCGGAGCGCCCTAATTAGAAGGGCGTCGAGAATTTCCTGTACGAAAAGGGGCCGCATCGAACGAAAAGTATACCCTTTGATTCCTATCATGCATACACCTGAATATCGATTGAGCTTCAGATCTCGTTGCTTTTTCTGAAGCTTCGTCCCGAAATGTTCTACTGTTGTACGCCAGTCGAATTGTCGTCCGTATCCGGTTTAATTAATTCGACCCTTAGTGTTAGTGAAGTTTTGGGATATTTAATGGTTTCAATAAAATTCCAGTGTCCGAATACGAATAAAGATTTATTTTTTTCCTCCTCAGTCCTAAGTGTAAAATGATGACAAAATTTGGGTCAATGAAGATTATAGGAGTACATGAATTTCCGATTTGTTCGATGGCACGTAATACCAGCAATAGCCCCGAATGTAATCGAGAGCGCGTGTACACGTTGCGTTTGAGCAACAAACGCACGGCACTAGGACAGGGCTAGGATTTAAAAATTAGGCTCCATATGATTCTAGCAATTTGTATTTGAATACTGAAATTGTCTGTTCGAATGAGTTTTCTAACGGTCAGTGTCGAAAGGTTAGTTAGTTATAATTATACGTAATTATAAAATGTGACGTTGAAATTTTATTCCATAATATTTTAATTAGATTCTTTCAGTGATTACCTGACTACAGTGCAGTAGAGAATGATTTTAACAGTATATACCGGATGAATATAATAAGCGTATTTTTTGCAATTTGGTATGATCTTATCATTTTAAAAGTAGGTATACCGAAAAAATAAGTCATTGAACCAGTAGTTTTGTTTGGAAAGCACATTGATAAAAGAAATTTCTAGAGTAAAGGCATCTGAGGGAAGGATCGTTAAGGGACAGCTTTGGGACATTTTATGTAGTTTTAATTGTTGGCTTATTTACGAAAGATTAGATTTTAAATACCCCAAGCCAACAAGCTTTTGCAGTCGTTGAAGGCAAAAAAGATGTACGATGATCATATTAAATGAGAGACTATCAATATATTAATTTTGTCTCCAATTTTAGTGTGCAAGTTGATAGATTACTAAAAATAGATTAGTAATCGAGTTTCATGTAATTTAAGGAATTTATAAAACCATAGTCATTATTTTGACGATTTCTTTTAAAGAATCGATGATCTAGTCACGAATTAAAGATTTTTTTTTCTACAAAATTTATCAAGTGTTGTAGCATTCGACATACTTGTGAAACCACGAACTATAACGTTTTGAACATTTTGGATCACTAAAATATATTTATGAAATAAAGATGGATGATGACATTTGTGAGTTAAGGATGTAATATAAAAAAAGGCCTTATGATCGTAACTGGTTAATAGAATAAACAAGACTGCGGCGTTTGTCCATTTTGAATATTGACAACATATTTTATCAAAATCGGTACCTGAAAACTATCTATGGTGTAATTTGAGTAAAAAACTATGTATTTCACTGATAGTGATCACTGAATTTTGTAACGACGTATAGTATCATAATTCAGTAGTATTGGGTTGCAATTAAATAAATTGTTTCTTGCTTTGTAGCCTTTTTTATAATGAATTCATTTTTAGTTTTTCTAAAGTCTATGTCGCCATTGAACTTTCTCATGTTTAGATACTACTTTAATCAATAACTGAAAGAAGATGTATTGTATTTTAAACTTCTATTTTAATATGTTAATATTGTTGGAATAATAATGTATCCATAAAGTACACAGTTCTCAATTTGGATGCTTTCTACTTAAATATTAAAATTATTCAAGCGATTTTCCGCTCGGATACTCCAGAAGCCCGTTTATCTTAACTCTCCGGTCTATATTTTAGTACACTTGCCTATACGTTGTAGTATCTAAATTTAGTCAAATGATCCAATCTCATTGAAGAGATTATATTGAATAGCAAAACTAGATCTTCAATTAAAACCTAAAAAATGAATTGTTTGCAACCAACCCTAGTCTACAAACGTGGATCCTAAATAGCTTGTAACGAGTTCAGAAATGTGTTTTAATTTTTCCATTCTAACCTCGCAACAAACTTTTTGGGGTCTACCTATGTAAACTATGTCGGTTTTTGGTATATTCAGCATTGCCACAATTAGGGCGTCGTATATTATTCTATACTGTACATATTTGAAGTAATTTTAAAAGCTCACTTCTAAAAACTAATTATGACCTGATGCTATAAACGCTTGAAGAGTTTCTGCTTGAGTTTCCTATCCTGGCTGTATTTTCAGGTCATGCTTAATAATATATTTTGTAGTATTCGAAATACATATCTGCACACAACAAGTTCATGCTATTAATATATATATATATATATATATATATATATATATATATATATATTCTCATGATGTTAAGATCGTGCCTGTGCATCATGGTTAAAAGTATGTATTGTTTTCAAAGCTCATGTTTATACAATTTTCGGATAGATGTTATAAACTGCTGAAAAAGTCTTTCGTTTCGAGCCGGTCTACAGAATCATGTCGCGGTCATCAGATTCTTGCATCACCATCGGATGTACCTGTATGTAAAATCAATCAAACGTCACAAGGCTGATTTATATTTAAAGACATTTTTTAACAGGAGTGATACTCATACGTAACTGTTTCATACGATTAATTCAAATTTTTTCTGTACCTGCGATATAAATACGAGTTACTGTTGTTTAACTATTTTATGTGCATATCTTTCAATTGCGTTTCCCACATATCCATTGCATAGATTCTGCTTTCGTGTTTCCTTTATCATACCGACGTTTTGATACCGTATATAGGGATAGAAACCAAAACATCTTTTCCCCCTTCAATTTTATGGATGAAACAAATGGAAATGTATCTTTTATGCTAATGTCGACAACTCTTACAGCTAGTACTGGCGGTTTCGCCCACGTGAGCATATGATATGTTCTTTCGCCTTTTATATGGAAATTCTTTGTATTAGATCCCAATCTCGTCCGCGCTTTCGATTCTGGTTCCGGTATTGTTCCTTGATTTCGTTCACGGTCCGGCTCTTTATTCTAATCCCGACTCAACACTCGGTTACGACCCCGGTCCCGTTTTTAATTTCGGTCCCTACCCTGTCACTCGAATATACTGCCCGTCCCGCTTTCAATTCCGATACTGTTCATAATTTCAATTGTACGAGCCCAGGACAAATGCTGGTATCAAAATCAAATATAGGCTATATTGCTCTGTGATAGTTTAGTTTTTTCTATGTGTTAAAAAATTTGTATACTTTATATAACCGCACTATCCACCCTGAGGATAACTTTTTTTCTGACATTCGATTTAAATAAAATAAGACCTGTATTATGTTCCTAACTTTAATGCGGCTTCCACGGATAGATAGAGCTTATCTACCCGTGGAAGCCGCATTAAAACCGCTGAGTAATTTCGGAGATGTGCGCGAACAGACAGACAGACAAAAAAATGTAAAAATCGTTGTTCCTTTTATCGTCCTCTCTCCATTTTTTATACATACTTTACAGAAAGTACAGACACATCCGGTTCTATTGTTTTATTATATGTAAAGATTTGTCGCGTCTACAGGTTTTGAAGTATTTATCCCAAAAGTTACTGGAAGGTATTTTATTCATATAAAAAAAATAACAAACTTTTTTATAAAATATCTTTAAGCAAGAAATTTCAGACGAATTGATTATTCAAAACAACTGTAATACATGATATTAAATTGGTATGCTCAAGAATTTATGTTCGAAGTTAGATAGGACGCTTTATGTGCAGAGGCTCTTGCGACAGAAGCCCACCTATTTGTTAGAAGCGCACTGAGGTAGATTTATTACGCTCAGTATGTATACGAAATGAAGTGTCTGTCAAAACTTATAGCCACCTTTCAGAATATACACTTTGATATTTGTTTAGTTGATTTAGGTTGTACACAATATTTTTCTATTTAATTTTCAGTCACTAGTTGTCTAATTGCTAGATCTTCGTCCAAAAGTTCAAAGCTATTATAATGAACATTAAACTTTCTCCGAATAGAAGAATCTCATCGGAACGTCGCATCGTATGCATACATATTATATTATTACACGAAGCTAGAAAGAGTTAATCGGCATATGAGTTCGCTGTTCCTAATCGTATTTCCCTTTTATTAATTACATTAAAGCGGCCGGAGAACGATCTGAGTCGCTCAGACGATGCTCGTTTGAATGTCATTCACGTGAAGCGTACACCGAAGACATCGTGTCGAGCGGCGTCTGCGGCGGCTCGTGCCCGATAAAAGATGGGCGAAGGCACCGCGACCGTGTACTTCGCCAGCGGCGCGGCCGGCGGCGACAAGGGCAACGGCTACCGGCTGCTTTCGGCGCGCGGCATGCAGACGCTCCAGTGCTTCCTCCGGGAGCACGGCGCCGACTGCGTGCGGCAGTTCATGCAGGTCTGATGCGCGTGTTCGCTTAATGTGCTACTTTTCAGGTGTCTATCTTGACGTGAAGTATTTTTAATCCGTTTTGGCATGCAAATGTCTGAACGATTCATCCGTGAAATGAATACGTTCGTTTCTGTGCGTAGCGACTGTCGACTGCGTTTAGCTGTCGTCGGACCATTGTTAGCTGATTTATCATTAGATATGGTTCTCTTTTTGTAGGTAAATAAAGTTCTAGTCGAGATAAATTGTTTCATTGTTTATTCGAGTTATAAATAATGAAAGAAAACGATATGTGTGGTTATGTATTTCCGTGAGAAGTTATACTTCTTTGGGTTAATTAAAAAATTGTTTTTAATGGCATGCAAATAATTAATTACAATAAAATAATGAACAGACTGGAGTGGGATAGTCAATATATGCTTGATAAAGTTTAATTTCAATTTGGAAAATTAAATTAATATTGGTTTTCTTACACAAAGTGTAATATATCAATTTTATCTTTTATTTAAAATTATAACAACTATTAAGTGAAAAATTGGAATGTATTAACGTTATTTTGTTGCCATCTTCCATTTGGCAGTCATTTAAAGTCATCGCCTGATGTCACTGTTAAACTTGCTAATTCCGTGTGTCTTACAGTCATATCAATATTCAGAGTAATGATATTGGTGGTATCGTCCATATTTTGATGAATGAACTCCTCCAGCTCCAACGTTTGATAACATCAGTTATTAGTGGTCTGATGTTGCTCGCTGAACCGCTTGCGACAACGTCATACTATAGTTTTCGTGTCATGCCTATAAAAATTTACTCTCATAATTTTTTCATGACGCTCCAAAAGAAGTATAGCTTCAATAAAACTGAATCACGATGCAAGAATGCGCGACTCGACATTCTGTCGTAACAAACATCGCACAGTATGCGCGATCCCACAGGAGCTCGTTTGCTCGGCAGGAGTGCCGTTTCGCAAAATGAATTCACAATTCATTTTGCGTTTGCCTAGTTAAAATTGACAAACATATCTATTGCAAAATTAGCGTCAGTCGCTACTTTGCCTGTTAAGAAATAATTCATGTGTACGTCTCATTCCCGTTTCTTTTTACTGTTAGCGCCTAACACTTATGCTTATACATTTCCATTATATTTAAAATTTCATAGTCAAAGGCAAAAGAAATCCCTTATAGTTTCCTCTTATTCGGTCTGTCTTTTCGTACACGACGGCCCTATAATTTGGACATTATTTATTGAATTTTCTGAAATTATGCAACCAGATGTCTGTCTTGTGTGAACTGTTTATACACTTATATAAAGGAATACGAAAAAAATTAGAGATAGCTTTACATGCATAAAACCTAGAGTAATTTTTTTTACAGTATACATATCTCATTGGCTAGGTATTTAATAATGCATTGAAAGTTCTTAATAAATTGCTTTAATTTTATAGATAAATTCAAGGGAATTATGTATTTTGAATAAAATCTGTTTATTCGTTTTTTAGTTGTTCAAAATTGTTAATAGTAACGAATCTTAATCACCGACCTATACTATACCTATATAGGCACGGATGTGGTTAGTAATACAATAGGTGCCTATCATTCAAACGTATATTTGTGCCTATTCTGTTTAAGATTAATTTTTGAAATCCAAAATTTCATGTTGTTTCATTCGTTGTTACAGAACTTTAAATGAAGAACGTAGTCAAATCCCATTTTGGCCGATTTTTTTAACCTTCCAATATGTATTAATTTGTAATTTCATTGTTTGATCTTTAGTGAAAAAATAAAGAATATTAATGTAGCAAGTAATACATGGCAATTATTTATGAGCCAGATGATCCACCGTTTGACTAGATCTACTTAGTTTTATTTTTCGACTGGCCGACACAAAGAACAGTGATGCGTTTATCAGCCTGTTTCATGTATGTATGTTACTTTGCGCTGCTCAAGAACCGAATCACTATACACTTACAACGGTTATCTTCGCAATAGATTACCACAGTCTCGTAAATATGATTATTGAAACTAAGAAAAAAATAATGACTGCGTTCGCATCAGTTTCGTTTAAATGTTTTGACGTCAGTAAACGGTTCCTAACCAAATGAAAATATGAGAATAGTTAAAATTCAAGATTGTGGCAACTAGGTGCCTTATTGGGGTTAAGAACAAAATATAGCCAATAAACCGTTGACTATATTGACCGAAATGTGCCGTTTCGTTAATCAAAACGTTTAAATTATGCGTATTATGTTCAGCGTAAATGTTTAGTCCTTAAAACGTTTTACCTTTTTTAGGGACTAATTAGAATTCATAAGGGTTCTAAGTTTTTTACTATATATTTTACGTTTCAGATTTTCGAACATCACGAAAAGATCTTCGAATATCTTATAATATTACAATATCTAGCAATTTATCGGTTTGCGAATAAACAGTATAACGGTAATGCTACCTCAATCAATTATATCACAGTGCTTTACGTCAGTGTGTTCTATGACTTGATTACCAGTGTATCTAACATTTGTATTTTACTGAAATTATGTTGTTTATTTTTATATGTATTTATAATAAGAAAAATATTCACGAAATATTTGTACGTAAGGTTTACGACATCTTGCCTTATTAACATTAGACTGGGTTTTATGTACCACATTATATTAACTGTTAACTTCAAATATAAATTTTGACATAAGTTATTTTATTATAATTATTTTTTTTAAGACGGCCAGATGAAGTTGAAAAATACCAACTAAACGTTGCAACGTTTATTTCTTATTTTGGATTTGGATTTTAGATTTAGATATAGGTATTCAAAGGACATCGTTTTATTTCACTTGTCTCTTTATTAAGTAAAGAAGAAAAGCTTTAATTAATGTCATACACTTTTATATTTAAATGTAAATAAGGTCAAGTATAATTATTAGATTTCCGTGCATGCAATGAAACAAACAGATACCTTATGGGATCACTCTCATCTCTGTCTGTCTGTCTGTGCGTCTCATACAGCCAATTTGTCCGAATGTACTCCACTAAAACCAATGAAATATGGTGCATATTCAAAGTCGATTAACCCAATTACGAGAACATAACGTAAATAAACGAATTCGAATTTTAAAAGGCAAATTAAAAAATAAATAAAACTTTTTGATAAGTGCATCACCTTATTAAATAGAAGCGCTCGTCATGATAAATATTAACGAGTATTTTTTTTATAATTTTGACTATTTTATAATTTGATGTAAATATTAAAAAAAAGTTATACAAAAATACAAGTGGTTTGTAAGTTTTACGCTAATCTTCCGGTTCAGAACGTGGTAGCTTGGCCTAGGCACGTGTGTATTAATGGTAAAGTGAACAAGAAAATCCAATCGATTAGATTCTATGTTATAGAAACCACTTGATGTACAATAGAGAAACGTTTCACTGTATTTATGTTTTACTCGAGAAGAACTGAACCATTTAAATAAGATCACGCGGGTGAAGTGAAAACGATAGCTGTCTGAAGAACATTCTAATATCCACGCGGCGGAGCTGCGGGCCAGGTGATATACTTATATAGAGCGACACTCCGAACTGGGCCACCGTCTAAATGTGACTTTAGGGCAACGAAATTTTCAGTTCGAGATCATCTCATTAAATGCATTCGTATACTTAATTGTTTTAATTGCAATAAGCGCACTTAAGGGCGTACGCGTGCTTTGATTCAGTTACTCGATTGAACAGCAGATATAAATTAACTTTCGTCGCCGTGTAAGATGCGACCCCGCAGAAGGTGTATTATTGTACACGTTCCTTTCGGTGTGTTACGGGGCGAACCGACTTTGATGCATCGTAACGGCTTTAATTTCACGTCTCGTAAACTCACAATTTACACGGGACTTCAAGCGATAAGGATTTATGGCAGCTTTTATGTTTTTTTTTTTTTCGTAACTAGTCAAACCACGAAGGAGCGCTTCTGTCACACTTCCTGAAATAGAGGGACACTTTTTTTTCCTTTTTTTTTTCCTAACGTGTTAAAATATGTACTTTTTCTATATCATTTACTGAATTTTAATCAAAAGTTGACTTGTCGAAATTCGCGCGAAATAGTTCACTGGCTTGGCGTTACGTCGCCATTCAAACGTAAACTACGAGGACTGCTATTTATGTATCCGAAACTGGCCACATACAGAACGATATTTAAAAAGTAATTACAATATTTAAAAATGGAACTCCTGGGCTGTATAAACACAGTTTGTTTCATGAAACTGTCAATTGTTTTACCATTGTGGCGTCATTTTGAAAATTGCATGTCTTTATCACCAAGAATTTCACTTGTGAAAATTTTCGTGCAATGATTTATGATTTTTGGCGTGGGTTAACTCAAAAACAGTGCATCGATCAACTCACTTCGACTTTTAGGGATGAAACACCATCAAAAACTACTGCGTATCACTAGTATAGTGAGTTTAACTGTGGGCGGTCTATGCTCACGGACGAATTTAAAGAAGGTCGCTCTAAATCGGTTGTTGTACCACAAAATGTCGATGCTATGCGGGAAGTAATAATGCAAGATCGTCATGTTACAATCCGCAAGATAAAGGCGTCCCTGGGCATAAGAATGACGAGCATACATAAGATTTTACACAATTTGGCTGCAAAAAAACACAACCTGAGCATTGATCAAAAACAGGCTCGTGTCGATTGGTGCAAAGAAATGATAAAAAATACAATCATGGTGCATCAAAAGCTATATATAATATCTACACGAGTGATGAATCTTGGATCTATGCGTATGACCCCGAAGCTAAACAACAGTCAATAGTGTGGGTGTTCCAAGATGAGCCGAACCCGACAAAAGTGATTCGTGCCAAAAGCACTGAATCAAATGTTTGCCTGTTTTTTTTGGTATAAATAGACATATGGTTGCAGTGCTACTAGAGAATCGTAAAAAGGTTAATCGGAGTGTACACAACTATTTGTTTGCCAGTAGTCTTTGAAGAAATAAGATAGAACAACCGACAATCATTCTTCATCATGACAATGCTAGCTGCCACACGTCGGCTTAAAAATCTCGGTTTTTGGAAGGTAAAAAGATCGAATTGACCGATCATCTGCCGTACAGCCCCAATTCGGCATCCAACGATTTCTATTTGTTCCCAAGCGTGAAAAATAATTTACGTGGTCAACGTTTTTTCAGCCTCAGAGGCCCTTGATGCGTTCAAAATGCACATTTTGTATATACTTCAATTAGAATGGAAAGAATGCTATAAAAATTGGTTTCAGCGTATACAAAAATATATCGATCGTCATGGTGAATATTTCGAAAAGCAATAAAACCATATTAAATGATAGATATTTGTTTTTTTTATATTCCGGCGACATAAATATCAGTCAGTATTCAATGCGTGTTAATATGGTTTATGTGTAATAAAAACGATATATGTTTATTTTTATTTAGTAAATTACACTTTTCTATGATGTAGATAACCTTTCAAGAAATAAAGAAGATAGATCTTATATAACGAAAAGTATGCAATATTTTGTAGCGTTTCGTCCTGTGAGTGAAAGTTCCGGTGGCCCGCTGCCCTCCATTACCCCACTTCCTGATCCACTCCGCCTCATTTCCCCTTCATCAGTCCGCCCTCCATCCATCCAATAGCCTAGAGCAGGGTTTCTTAAACTTTTTCCAGTCACGGACCCCTTTCGAAATTTAAACACCTCTACGGACCACTGTCAAAAAAAAATTGTTATAAAAAAAAGCCGTACTTATATATTACATAAAATAATTTTCTTTATTTGAACTTTAATCATTAAAATTATTAAGTACTAAGAGTACTAATTATTAAGTACTAACTTAGTAACTAAGTTAATGAGAAGGGTGCTGTTGTTTGGCCTCAATGAGAACGTTAATTTGTGGGACTGTCTTCGACAAGGCAAGTCGCATGTCATCTGCGACGTTCAACCGATTGCGACTTTTTGTCTTTATTGACATCAGAATCGAGAACCCTGCCTCGCAAAGATACGTAGTAGCAAACGGTATCAAAATGGACATAGCTCGCTTGACTAGAAGAGGTAAGCTTGACTTAAGGAACCCCAAAAGTCGCCAAGATCTTTTGCCTGAAATTCAGCTTTCAAAACTTCTTTGATCTCATGTCAATTAGATCATCTTTAATAAGATCTTCATCACTAATGCTGTCAATATCGATTAAAAATGGGCTCCGCACCCATGTTTCTTTTTCAAGCGACTCTGGGCTGAAATAACCTTCAAAAGACGTCTGCAATGTTTCCAGATGCTTAGACACCTCTTTCTGTACCTTCTTTGATGTCGTGTGGCCGTCACTTTGTGTTTTTTGCATTATCAACTCTTCCAACATCGGAAAATTTGCAAAATTACCTGATTCCACTCTCCTTTTCCAAAGTGGCAGTTTACCTAAAAAACCTTTCAGCCGTTCAGACGCATCCACAATGGTGACTGCAGGACCCTGAAGAGACAGGTTAATCTCGTTCAAATGAGTAAATATATCAGCTAAGTACGCTAGACCTTCCACAAAATCTTCTCTTTCAAGATATTCATACAATGAATTTTCTTTGTTTTTCAGAAAAAGTAACACTTCTTCTCGCAACTCAAACAAGCGCTTCAATACTTGTCCCCTTGACAGCCAACGAACTTCTGTGTAGTAAAGAAGTACTTCATGTTCTGAACCCATTTCTTGACAAAGCTTTTTAAACAGGCGGTGGTTTAAGGCTCTTGCTCTGATGAAGTTAATTATTTTGACACATGTAGACATAACTTCCTTCAAAAAAGTAGGCATAGTTCGTGAAGCCAAGGCATGTCGATGCAAGACACAATGAGTGATTATAACATGAGAGCACTCTTTCTTGATCAAAGCCGCAAAACCAGATGTATTACCAAGCATCGCGGGAGTTCCATCGGTACATATACTACCAAGTTTAGTCTTCCAGTCTACATTTTGTGCGATGAAAATTTTTTATCATTTCAAAGACATCTGAAGCCTTCGTAGTTTCTAAAAGTGAGTCGCAAAAGAAACTCCTCTTTGATACTACGCGTATCATGTTTTACATAACGGACAAACACCAAGAGTTGGCTGCATTGTGATACATCGGTGCTTTCATCCAATTGCATACTGAACGGAAACGGTGAAGCATTCAATTCTTCAATAACCTGCTTTAAAACATTTGACGACATTTCAACAATTCTAGAATGAATAACATCGTTTGATAAGGGAACAGCTTCAACCTTCTTTCTTTCATTCTTACCACACACAAGTTCCACAATATCCAGTGCGCAAGGCTTCACTAATGTTTCCGCGATAGTATGTGGCTTTTTGCTGAGCAATACGGTAAGCAACCTTGTACGATGCCTCAAGACATGGTTTTGTGTCGGGGTGAATCCTAATTTAGGTAAAGTGCCGGCTTTCAAACCGAGCCTTCTTAGTACGAAAGTCATCAATGCTGTCACATACATTTCCAGGGTGGACAGTTTTAAGATGTTCTGACAACTTTGCTGGTTTCATACTTCCATTAGCAAGCACTTTTCCGCATAAAAAGCACTGCGGTTTTTGAGTTCCATCACGTTCAGTCACGAAAGTAAAACCAAAGTTAACATAAGACTCGTCATACTTTCGTTTCTTTGACATTTTCTTGAACAAACTGAAACAATGTAATATACAATTAGGTACGTTACACAATTGAATATGTAAGTTTGTATAATTAAAAAATACTTATTATTATTAATCCTCTTTTTACGTACCTGTACGTTTCACTAATTAATTAAAAACAATGCAAGTGGCGGGTACGATGTGCCGTGCGGCGCGCAGCGACTGAGTGAGCGAGCGGATGGCGCGGGCGGTGGTGGGGCGAGGCGGCGGCGGCGAGAACTCACGCGTACATACAGCTCGCGCGATGAGTTTTGTCTTTGACCGCAGAGTGGAGGATACTGCGCATGGGTACTGCCAATCATAGCATTCGATACCCAATTTTGACTTCTGCGCGATAACGGTCAAAGCCAAAGACTCATCGCGCTAGCAGTCCGGGCCCGCACCACACAATTTTTGAAAATATTTTGCAAACTCACCTCCTACGGACCCTGATACACCTGCTACGGACCCTAAAGGGTCCGTGGACCACTTAGAAACAGGCTGGTAACACACTAGTGACTCATCTGGGGTTGCGAGTGGCCATGGACAGCGGTAACGACCTATCATCCTATGAAAAAACGTCTTGAAAATGAATAAACTTAGCTAAAATACATTTGCTTTCTATTTACCTTCTCCAAAATCTATTTTCTCATGTTATGGTCTGTTTCAATATTCCGTAGTGATTATATTAATTATTCTCTTTGCTCAGATAAATAGGTGTCTTATAGAGTTATGTCTCTTTGCGCTGATTGTTATTTGAAGTTATGTAACAATTTATATAACAGAATTGTAATATTACTTAACAATTTTAAGGAAAACATTCGATTACAAAATTTTCATTAATGCACTTTTTACAACTATTTGTGTTTAATTATTCCTATAACTTCTTACTATAATTTTCACTCAAATTCCCCAACATGTACATTCTTTTTTATGTACTTCATCTAATTTAACTTTCTTTGTCTTATGCAAAACTTTAATTTCACATTATTTCCTTTTTTTTCAGACTTTTATTCTTTTATGTATTGATATATAATGCTTAAAATTCATATTTATATCATTAAACGACTCGATAAAAGCGCTCACGCCCTGCCCTACTGTGACAAAGATCTATTTCGGTCTAGTCCACGAGTGGTCGCGCCGCGTAATTTCGGTCGGAATTCAATCACCGAAAGGAGTCTTTGTGCGTGCAGCACGTCCTCTCCGGCACTACGAAAATTTAATCAAACCATCTGGGGACCCGTGGATAGGAGAAAAGTTGCTCACACGACCCCGTTACGTGCGCTGCGGCCTCTAAACCCTTTGGCCGAACTACCTGAAGGTGCTGAGTATTTATTTGATAAAATAGAGTAAATACAGCAACCTATGTGGAGGTGCAAAATTAGAAAAAGAAATAATGATAGGTTTGTCTTTCCGATTTTTATTTAAATATGTATCTAATCTGTTAAAAATGAAAACACTTATCAGATACCGGTATCTACGAAAGCTATTTTAAACGCAATAAGTAAAATTTGTTGAATATTATCAAGTTTCAAAAAGTTATTCAACAAACGAAATGAAATCTTCGTGATTTCCGACATTCAAAGCCTCATTGAGAATGTTCTGTCTTGCGACACTACGGCGTTAAGACAATTATGAAATTCGCGCGTAAAAAACGTTCTGAAAGGCGACAACTCTCATTTCGTATTTAAAAAGAAAGGATGGCGTTTTAAGCTCGCTCGTCGCGGACGCCGTCTCCGAGCGCGGGCCGCTGTAGCAGATAATTAGTGGAGTACTCCCGCCCCTACTCTTGTCATTATTTTTAAATACTCTCACTAACGAAACGACCGAACGAAGAATTTCGAATTTCTTACGCCGTGAAAAGACTAAAGAGCTCAAAATATCTCTTAACAAATTATTGGTGTATGTGAAGCAATTTCGGTTTGGATATCGCTTTCATTCCATCGATCTGAATCCTCTCAGCGAAGTTAATCGATGCTGTAGACCCGCAAGCTAAAAGAGCTTGCATAAACATCGCATAACACAAGCGTGACGATGAAGATTTGGTTTCATGTAAACGACGTAATAAAACAAATCTATTTCCAATGTTTTATTTTTCTTTTGTGAAGCTGTCCGTGCAGACACGCGCTACAAAGTAGTAAATTGCAATCAGACTGTATTGAACGACTTAGTTTCAATTGTTGATTACTTCTAAGGAAAAAATTCATGGTAATTAATTTTGCCACATTTCATTTGAAATTTATATATTTAATTAATTATTTTTTATTATAACAGTGACCATTGATGAAGAAACTTAAGACAGGCATAGTTTCCCTTTTGTGCCTTGGATAAAACAAGCATAAAAGTGTTATTGTATTTAAATAATAATAACATTGTAAATACAATAATAACATAACCTGTATCTACGTTGATTAAAGTTCTATTATACCAGAATTCGTTTTGTTCATACTGCGTGATCATGTTAATCGATAAGGTGGCGTAGGCAATTTAGCGAGCGTCAGACACGAATTAACTCTGCCGTAAATTTTCGTACTGAAGTAAAAGCGACTACGTGTCCAAATTAATCTGGAAAATCTCATTATGTGGCAAATAAGAGGATTTTTTTTATATTGCGATAAAATTATATATAGGGTACTGGAAAAATCCATTCATGCCAGCTTTGTCTGAAGGATCCGAAAGGAGCCCTATTGTTCTTACCCGATTACATTATTCATCAGTCTGATTATCATCATCCTCTCTACGTCGTAAATTTATATGTGATTTTTTTCACATTTCCACATAGTTACGTAGCATACATCCACTTGGGACTCGTTTTCGAACCCACAAGCTTATTGTTTCTTTAATATCACTTATTATTTCCTGTAACGACGAAGAAAAACGCTGTGAAGAAATCTTCGTGCCGATAAAAATTCACCAGAATTTTGGCAAGTGTATTATATAATGGCATGTAAAGTACGATCAGCGCGCGAACCTTGATACAATCACTACCGCTTTCGTGTAGAGACCTACGTAGTGTCGAGTAATCGGATATTATATAGGATGTACAAATACGCGGAAAATGAAGTCAAGTTTCGCATTATTTTATTCTCCAATACGTCTTATGAGAGCCTAGAAAACATAAGTAATAAAAATGTCCTATAGTTACTGTTACTAATTTTATTTGTGAAGGTAACATTTTCGTTGAATTAATTTTCGAATTGCGTTTCGCGTAATTGAAATATAGGTTGAATATTTTTATAAGTTCTGTATGTAGCCAGGTTTCTACATCTTGCTATATATAATTCTTCAGTTTGTTGTTCCCTTCGTAATTTAATCTTCATAAGTAATGTTAGTTAAGTCAATTCTATTAATATATTAAGGCCAAAATCTATGATTAAAAAAAAGAAATAGTCTTCGTACTCCCCAGTATGACACATATCGGAATGAATAGTGGATGTTTTATTTTAAGTTGTAATGAAATAAACGAGTTTAGAGGCTACTTCAACATTTCTTGCCCACAAAAAATAATGTTTCTCGGTCAATACATTATACATGTAATTAGAACCAAATAAAAAAATGTTTTATTTAGAGTATAATTCAGTATTTTTATAAACGATAGAATAACTATTTCTCATTAGAAAAATTAACGAAATGACACTTCATAAAGAGAACGCTATAAACGTGGCTTACTTTGTGTAGAATTTAATTTTCATCTTTCCGTGCATAACTTTGTGTTTCCAGTGCCAATTGAAAAAAACCCATTTGAAGTGACATCTGACTAATCGATGCCCATAAATATCTCTGTTTTGCACATATTTTAATGATTGACGCACCTCGTATCTGATAGGAGATCGCGGCTAACATTGTTTACTTATATTTTTAGGGTTACTTTTAGGTGTCACTTTACAATTGAAATGTGAAAATTGTGTAACTTAAATATATTTAAGTAAAGCAGGATTAGATGCGTGTAAAACGATATATCTTGATGATTTATGTGACGTTTTACCTTGGGTCCTTTGATAAATAGATGTGACTATATTGGTCACCGAATTGAAATATGCATCAAATATACTTTTTCATTCGAAGTCGCGGAAAATTTGGGCCGACGTTAGTATAAAGGACTTGACTGGTGTACTAACTAGATATAGTTAGTTAAAAAAAGCATTTTCGCTTGATTTATAATGCCCATTAGGCCGGTATAAAAATACATTGTTTTATTTTCGTTACAAAAGAAAATGTTCAAGTATAATTCATAATGTGGAAATAAAAACATAAATTTAGGTACATTCAGTAGCCAATCTAGTTGTGTTCTTCCTGCATTTATTTATACATATATCAGAAACGATTCTCGTGTAATAAACTCGTGTATTTTTTATTACTATGGCGTTTTTGCCGTTTCTTAAAGTGAGTGTATCGTACCTATTTCACCTTTAGAGTTGATAGTAAATTACGAGGGTGAGTGCAGCGCCCACAACATCGCCCGGCCGGCTTCGGCCTCCACCTCTATCCGTATCCGGGTCCGATGGCCGTTCGCGGGCTCTCCGCATACAAATGGATGTAATTTTCTTTGCACATATTTCTAAGAACAAAAAGAAAATTTATGCTCATTTTACAATTCACTTTCGTCGAGTCGCTGCGTTGAGACGTTGAAACCTTACGATTCCGCAGGGCATAAGAATCGACAATAACGAAAACGTTTTAGGTATATTTCGCACTTTTTTCAAGATTTTCACGAGAAGATGAATAGCTTTTGTTCCCCATTGAAACGTACATCACTCCTATCTCCTTTAAGGTTATTATGCGTAATGTCTACGGATTAAGCTTCCGATATCCGAACGCCGAAGGGAAAGTAAAATATTTCGTTAAAGATATTGTACAGACTTTCAAGTGAAGAGAGCTTTTCACTGGCGGCGCGATAATGCCCGCGAAGTAGGAAGAGGGGAATTGTATTTATGAACGCTCGCGCTGTGCGATTTCAAAGCCGAATGATTAAAAGTATTTTTTTTTTGTCGCAGGTGAGAGCCCGGACCGTGCGGGGATTAGAGGGGCCCGCCGTGACGTAAGTCGAGTATAGACTTTGAAAAATGGAGGATTATGACGAAATGACGGCCGCCTCGGCGCGGACTCGAGGAATGGAAATGTCACGATCGGGAACGTCGGGTATTTCACCTCGGCCGTATATTTTTAGATACATGCGTTTCTGGAGGATTTTAAACAGATATCAAATAGATTCTGAGATTAAATCCAATCTTGAATGTCGATATCAAAAATCGTACATGCCGTACATCTGTAGTCAGACCCTCATTAAACATTAGACCTGCCGTGAAAACGTTTTATAAACAAGAAAATGTTAAGTTCAAATGCATACACAAAGCATTACACTATAACCTATCCTATTCTATATCTTTATTTGTTCAGAGAGTAATTTTACAAGTGTCTATGACCGGTACATCTGATACATTTACTTTAAAAATTATATAATCATCACAATCCCCTAAAAACCGCCGGTCACCTCACTAAAGAACTACTCTGTCCCTGTTTCGACCTCGATTAGATGTTTAGAGTTACCATTTTCCCCTTTGATCAACTCCTTCAGCCAATTAGTTCTGATTGTACTCAACTTACGCTGTAATTAAAACTGACCCAACAACGGAGTCAAATTCCTGAACATTTCTCCCGTCCGCGCTACTCAGAAATTGCTTTTCCGAAAAAGTAATTACGCGACGCCCGCCGCGCCCAGGCGCTCGGAATACATTTAGGTACGGCCCTCCTTCGCCGGAACGAGCTCCAAAAAAAAAACTGACAACTCCTAATATCCAATGTTTAAAGTTTCAAACACATTCATTTTGCAGATTTCAAATCGTACCTTTGTCGACTACGAACGGGAGACGGCACGAAAAATTTACATTTCTTCTCTGCGGAACAAATGAAAAAGTCAACCTGAATAATATAACGGGGAAGTTTGGTGTTCCTAGAAAAATATTGAATACGGAATGCGAAAAAAAAAAGAAAATCTTATGACTGAATTAAGAAGTGACTTGCACTCAAAAAGAAAATATGTTTTCTTTCTCTCTGTTTACACAAAATTATAAGAGGAAGTATTACAAGTGTACGTAATACACTACCCGCATTATTAAATATAGCCGCGTATCGCATACAACGGGACAAAGCTGTTAGCGTGTTATAAACCGTTTTTCTTTTTTTTTCATTGCTTTATCCATTTGGTAATTTCAACGTGTGTTTTGCGTGCCTGAAAACATTTCTATTGTAATCCACTTCATTTAAAACGAAGATTGTTGAAGGAAATAAGAATTACGTTTTCATATAATTTTCATGTTTGTTTTGTCGTTGTCGAAGTGAGACTTTTTAAAGAAATTGTATTTTCCATTCCACGCTTTTCTATTGTGTAATAGAGAACAGTAATTTTCTCATAACTAATGACTTTTTTTTTTTTTTATTTCATTAAATGTAACAAATACTCACCTTACTTACATGTAATAAGTATCATTCTGAAAATTATATATAAATAATTGATTATATCTACTCAATTTGTTTAAAGTGTATAAAACTGTTTTTTTTTTCAAATTTGATTTTACCTCGCAATGGAAATATTTTAAATTTAAAATAAAATGGATCTTATGTAATAATAATTTACATAAGAAACAATACGAACGGTACGAAATTGACCAATGATAAGGCCCTCGTATTACGATGTTTTAAACTTTAAATTCACCAATAATTAGAAAATTTTTACGCTGTCTCTAGACCCGTTAAGCTGTCTAAGCAAAAGGACTGGAACGAACGAAAGACATACATACAAACTGTTTCATAAGTGGTCTACTTTCCAAATTATGACGTCTTTTATTATTATAAGTCGCTTGCAACTTTTTTATTTGCTTATAATCCTTTCGTTGGCGTTATGTGTTTATCACATGGCATTGTATATTTTGGTGTAACATCTTTTACATACAGGCTAAATCACGTTTTTACATTCAGGCTAAACCATGTAATATCTGATGTTGGAATCCTCACGTGAGTTAAACGAACACTCATCAGTGAAAGACATCGGCGCACGGGCTCTAGCGGCGCGGGCGTGCGGCTGGACACCTCAGCCTAGCACTGCCATTGCCGCCCACAGCAACGGTGTTTTTTTTTAAACATTTTTAAACGTTTATATCCCTGTTGACTTAAAATCTTAACTATTTCAATAGCATGATTGTCGTCATGGAAGCTAACGTCGATTTTCGCACGGAGCAAATTATTAAGATTGATACGGTACGGGGCTTCGTGAAGCCCTAGGAAACGAACGTTCGCGATTGAATCTGCGAATATATAGCGTTATATATGTACATATACGGGGAACGTATGAAGGGTAATAATGGATCGGAAAGAAAATTGAATATGTACAATATCCCGTTGCATGGTACGAGTAGGGAGAATAGCCGGTAGTCGACGAGTAGCGGTCGTCGGTCCTACTGTGCACGATAGGGAAAAGATGTCACTCAATTGTATTTTGCGGCATAAATTTTTAGCATCGGAAATACGATAGCAGAATTATTACCCCCATTCGGTGTCGAGTACGTCGCCGCCGCGCCGCTCGGACGGTTAATATTGGCCAGTTAAAATTCCA
The DNA here is from genome assembly GCA_005406025.1 of Eumeta japonica. NCBI lineage: Eukaryota > Metazoa > Arthropoda > Insecta > Lepidoptera > Psychidae > Eumeta > Eumeta japonica. The sequence goes on along the minus strand of BGZK01000498.1, from coordinate 25,075 downwards.
CATTGAGACTATTAAAATTTTTCGACGATAATTAAATCGATGCGGCAGGCAAACGTGTTCGCAGTAAATATAAAAAATAATTTGTTTGCGTGTTAATCCTACAGCGACAATACAAACTTTATTCGAGCGCTTAATTAAATAAATGTTTCGTTCGATTATTATTGTTTGAGCCGTAGGATAATTGAATAAAGTAACAATGAAATAAACAAATTTAGACAATATTCTTTTATTATAGTCTGTATTTTATTCCATTTTACTTATCACCTGTCTTAAATAAATACAATTGTATCATTTAACAGGTCAATATATATTTTTGCTTCGTTCAACTAACAATTGTCGTTTAATTGCGTGTGTTGGATTTCGCATATTTAACTCATATACCCTAAGAGGCCTAGAGTGGTGAACGCCAACATATTGTTACAGCATAAGCGATAGCGCAAATAAGCATCCCGCGACTACGAAAGAAATAGCATGTCACAGGCCAACGAGCCGCCTTACGCGTAAGATGGTGAACACGGCGCCCCGCGCTGTTCGAGGACGTTGTCTAAACATATTGTGTTACTAAGGAGATATTGGATGAAATTTAAATTTACTTGAAAATCGTTGCGTGTTATGTAGTGGATTATGCATCTCCAAGAAGATTTAATTCGAATAACTACACTTTTCATTGCTTAAGTAAATACGATAGACATTACGAAACCACCTGTAGCAGGCGTTGATGCAGATCATTCTGATCTGCAAGCAACGCATCATCTCGGCACAATGCAGATTAACCTGATACCAGCATTATCAAGTTTGTTTTTTTAAATATACTTAGAAGCGTCCAGTAACGTATGCTTCCAGGCCCTCGCGGCAGCGCTTAAGACACAGGCCACCTGCTGACTGCTGGCCTGTAATTGCTTGACATGTATCTAAATATTTTTTCTGAGTTAATGCCTTTAATTACAAATAATTTTTACTGAGTTGATTAAATAATTTTGTTTCATATCATTGATTACAATTTAATTTTAACCTAATGCAGAGAAGCAAATTAATATTTCATTGATCGCTTTCTTTAATAGAATTTGACGGCATAGAAATAAATATTCATGAGCCATTAAAATATTCTGGTAAAACAGTATATAACCATCTGTTACTTTTATATGTATCATATTCCACATATCTTAATAATATTTATATTGTAAATAAATTATAATATTCTTCAATTTTCAAATCGTGTAAGCCATTTGCAAAATAGTGATGTTTAAGCATGGAAACTTCCAGTCGATAACATAAATATACGTCGATTATAAAGGTTTTTTGTATCAATCGACCCTTACAATCGGCTTTCCATACAGGTAGGTATATATTACTAAACAGTAATAATAGTTCACTAAAGCGCAGATATTATTAACATATTTTATCAGTTTGCTATCTACTAGAATTTAGTATTTCTACTTCACAGATTCACCGATTTAAAATCTCTGTAGCTGAAACAGTAAATTCGACTGGAAATTCTATTGTTCAAAGAAACTTTGGATTTTTAATTCACATTTTTAATTTATTGATTTATTAATTGTAAACATTAGGGCGAACCAAAAAAAAAATTTTTTTTTTCAAGTCTCGTGTTCGTTAAGTTCGTTAATATTCATGTTTAGAAGTTGCTCAAATAGATATAAAGTACTCGATTTGAAAACTTAAAAAAATTGGAGCTACCTCTAAATATTAAAATTTTGACTTGAAATATTGACGATCTTCATGATTTTTCATGTAAAAAGAAATGAAATCACGAGAAAAAGTATTTGAAAAAAAAAAATCGATTTTTGAGAATTTTGGAAATTTAAAAAAAACGTGAGCGACCTTTAAAAAATTTTTTTTTGAGCTGTCCTTTGAAGGGGGCTCTTAAACATAGTAAACTAACATATTTTCACACGAGACTTGAAAAAAAAAAAATCTTTTTTTTTTTGGGTCGCCCTAGTAAACATTATTCTAGTTTAGCATGAACTTTTTCTGTAATTTTACAATTAATAATATGCAAATTCGTGTTTTATAAAATATTTACTTTGTCTAGTTCATATATAGATGAGCAGAAACTTATTACTGGAGCTTTTAAAATTAACACTTCACTTTGTTATCGCGTTATCACTTAATACTCATATCTAACACAAGCTTTACAAAGTCTTCTCGACAGACAGGTTAACTGTTACGATAACACACATACCTGATACCACGATCCATACGCTAACCTATCTTTTGAGACAGTTCTTTTATGACAGGAATTTGGTAAAATTGACCCTAATTGTCATAATTCTATTGTCCCATGGAGTGTAGTTAATCATGTGCACGTTCGGAAATGCAGAGGCGATGTCCGTTCTTAATTCGGCCCTGACCTCGTTACCGCCGCTCAGGGATGTCGCCTAACGCAATCATGAAGGAGGTGTTCAACGATATACTCTTATTATACTCTTTCGTCTGGTGATCTATGACATTATTCAGTAATTCCTATAGTTCTTGATCAGTATAGTTTTATAATACTGTTATGAGTTGACAGTTTGGATTTATTGAAACCTTCAAATGAAATATCATTTTACAACTGTTAAATATAAAACGATATTTATCGATTATATTATTTAGCAATCAGTGCACTTCACTCGCAATGACTCATGTCAATAGTATTTAAAATTAAATTATTCAACTGTTTCTAATAATAAATTTTGTTTAAAAGCATATTGGTTTTTTAAAAGCATTTCATGCTAGAATCTATTCTATCTCAAATTGAAAACTCGAAATCTAAACGAATAAGGCACACTTATCTCGAAACAAAAATGAAACAGGTTTCATTATACGTTTATTTAAACATTATGCTCATTGATATTATTAATTTCGAGATATAACTATGTTATCATACTACTTAGTTCTCAATGTTAAAGGCTTTTAGTCATTAGATCGTACATTTCTGTTCTCAAATCGTACTAATTTGATATTTTATAATATTTAGAATAAAATCAAATTATACAAAGTTATCAAATTAACAATACAATTCACTCAGGTTTATTAGACACCTGCGTCATCGTACATGAGTATTCATGTTGCGCTGGGGCTTAACCCTTGCGCACATATCGCTTTCGTAATTAACTGCTTCGTTAAGCTGTGCATGTTTAATAGGTGTCAAAAGTGGCAACCCTGAGTGGCGGGCGCAGCGGTGGCACGTTAAATCCAACTATGTATCGGGGTTATGAAGGAATTTTTATACCACATTCATCATAGCTGATCTATAAATGCAAGCGAACGGGAACTAGTGATTTTCATTATTAATTATTTATAATTATCCGAATAAAATTGTTGTACATATTATAAAAATTATGCAATTGAGGTTTCTATAGCGTGACCAAGTATTTAATAAATACTAAACGCTGTAATTACGAAAGAGTTTTTTGATCGGACTTCACATTGTGAAATATTAAGCTAAAACTATTTACTTTACCTTGTCAAATTCAAATATCTAAGGGGATTGTTAACAGAATTTTTATCAAATCTACAGATTAGTGTCATTATTTTCGTGCAAAAATATTCTGATACTTGTTCGGATGGGTTTTCGGCGGTGTAAATAAAAAAAAATGCAAGTGGTTACACGTGCTTCTTAGAAGTTCAGTTTTTATAAACATATTTTAAACGACAGAATTTAACAGATAATTAGTAATAGTATAATTAATCCTAAAAATGTAAAGGAAAATATAACCACAAAATCTTGTTATTCTAAAAAATTATAATAATCAAAATAGAAAAAGTTCAATATAATTTCATAAAATAAGACCACGTTCACGTTTCTTTATATTTTACATTTTCTGTCACATACAATCATTGAAATTTTGTTAAATATATATAACATTATATGAAATTATTACTTTCAGCTGTAGTATCGAAATATATTTCGAACGTTCTTCCCATCGTGCAAAACAATATCGCACGTCTGTAATAAATAGTTCAACCAGCAACATGCATTGCCCGAAGCTGGTAGGTGCGGCGCCTATTAAAGCTCGATATGTAGTTGAGATTAGACGAGTAAGTACATTTCTGCGGCGTGGCGCACTACGTCTCACCCTGCGACGATGTCGTTTCTCTCTCGTGGGAGAATAACCTATAAAAATTTTAGATTACAGTCAAAGTGAACGATGTACGGGTCTTATATTATGTCGAATTTCTGTATCAAACATTTCTGGAAAAAATATCTATTATAAACAAACAAAGATGGCATACGGTGAAATAGTTCTCGAGGCAAGTTAATTGTTACTAAGTAATTGGTGCATATATCTCAATTCCAAATGTTGTCTATGTCGACGAAGATGTTAGACCATAAAAAATTAAATTGTTTTAAAAAACCGGCCAAATGCGAGATGGAATCGCACACGAAAGATTCCGTAACATTGTATAATATTGAACACTACATACTTTTTAAAAAATTGTTAATGAAAAATAAGAACAAATATTAAGATTGAACAAATAACGAAAAACAGGTTTTTTGTAAGGAGGGCCCCACTTTTAATGTTTAATATTATTTTTTGTTATCGCGGCAATAGAAATACACACTATGAAATTTCCAACTGTCTAACTGTTCATGTGATACAGTTCTCCGACAGACAGACGGACGGACAACCAAGGCTTATAAAATAAAGTCTTGTTTCTTATCCTACGGAACCCTGAAAATCGTTTTTCTTTATAAGTGATCAAGCACAATGTTAAGTTTAGCCCAAATGTCATTTATTTATTATGTTTTCTGTATAAAAGAATCTTTATTAAATACAATTTTATACTACTGCAACACTATTAACATGAATGTTATCTTTACTAAACTTGATCTAAATGAAATGTAAATTTTACAATTACTCAAAAATGTTAGTCACTGCGAAAACGGAATTAGTTTTAACAGACATACATATGTACCGCACTGCCTAATCTATAAAAATACAAGAATAATGTCTAGCTGATAGACTATTCTAAGTATTCTAATGTTGTTTTTACAATACAACAAATACATATAATCTAATTAATGACTTGTATAAAATATTTTAACGTAGATAGCCGAATGATCGTCCACACACAATCCTCTCTGCCAATCAACCAATCGCTAGCCTACCGCGCTCAGCGTAAAGCTCTCGATTTGCATCTGATTTGACGGTCCGAACTCACTACAAATTAATTTTCACGTCCGAAGCGCTCACTGCGTTTCGGTCATAACCCGCGAAATACAGCGGACCGGTGACGTACGCACGTGTATGGCACTTGTTTTCACGGCGTTTCACGCGACGCGAATTCACCCTCCCGTAGCCGGCGGCGCGCTAATCCGTGCAAGATGAAACGGCGCTGCCGGTTGCGGAATTCAATGAAGCTCTTCATAGACCACGGGATATCCGACAATATTCGTACGTTGCGGAAGACGATTTTATTTGATATATATTTTTTAGATTTTTTTGCATGAAAATTTTACTATGAGAAGGCAATAATTTGATTGCTTTAATTTACTTACACGTACAAAATGCTTAATAAAGTGGTAGTGCTTGTTACTGTTATTACTGTGAAAGAAAAATATAATAAAAGTACTTTGAATTGTTCTAAATACTACGAAATGAACGAAACATCCTTTCGATTTGAATTAGAAAAGTTCTAATTAAAAAAAATTAAGAAAAAAGGAGTAACAACTTTTTGGAACAATATTTCTAGAACAAATTCTAATATGTGGTTTGTGCATTAGTTTATCATAGACTATGTAATATTGCAAAAAACGAAGATTATTTTATGCACCTTTAAATCACCTGACCATAAAGGTCCCTTAAAAGTTGGGCAGTCATTTCTTAAAGAAATGTCTCGTGCAAATAAAAGTCTCTCCGAAAGTTTCGTAAAGTATAATATTTCAAGATAAAGTGTATCGAATCATTAGGAATGCACAGATTAAAATGTGAAAAAAAGCAAAATATTAGAGTCAGTCGTTGGAGACTATCGACGAAAGTGAAAACTTAAACACACACCGACATGTACGTTAGCGCACGCAAACACTAAATGTCGGTGACGTGAACTCATAAGATTTTACCCATAGAATAATCGCCCAACGTGCTTAAAGGAATTTTCACTTTAGAAATTAAGAACATTCTTATTTAGTTCACAAAATGTAAATCATCAGGTAATATCATCAGGTGTATGATTATTCAGATAGATTTCTGATCGTTTGATTGTCAAATGACGATGACAATGCTCGCATAATTTCATGTATATGTAAAAAGTAATACCCCTGAATATTAAAAACCATTGTATGTATATTTTAGCTCCTAATATTTGAATGAAATGCTTGAATCTTTGGAAGCAAGCCCATTCAACTGAATAGCTCATGCGGTACATGAAGCAAAACAAATAGATTTTTGAAATGCTTCATGTTTAATTTGGAAGGGATTTTTCATACATATTAAATGTTAATTGAAAAAACCTAAATTATTTTACTGCAAATTATAATAGATATCTGGATTATTGTAACGATTCCTGTCTTTATAATTTCAAGACAATAGTGGAGCCGCAGTCACTGAGAATAAAAACGGACTTCGGTTACAGCTTTGACATTTTAAGCCCGACGCCCTAGTAAAGCACGCCCTTAATCATTCTATTCCAAAAAGTGTAAAGCGCATTTTGCTCTAACAAACTAGAAATTCAGGCGAGGCCATGGAGAAAGTTCCGTCCGCCGGTGCGTCACGGTTAACTTGCATCGTATAATTCGGTTAACCGCCGCGCCGGGCGCAGCGCTCTGCGGCGGGATTAACTGCTACACACTCCACGGCCCGAGGAACGAATAGATTTTGTGGCGAATGTTATTTTTGCCGGAAAGAAACGGGATTAGTACGTTTGAATCTAGTATTTATAGAGGTCTGGGTGATAGTTGCATTAGCAACTTTATTTCACGATCCGTTTGAACGTTTACCGCTGTGTGTATATATATCCATCCAAGGCGTTACACCCACAAAAACAATATATAATTCCCACGTTAGCCCATTGCATGTCGGGGATATAAAAAAATCGAATGGATTTGAATTGATCTGCAAAGTTGAATGTCCTTCATTGTATTGAAACACGAAAATAGATTTCGTGTTTAAATTGATATAGATATTGCGTATACGAATGAATATATATACGTAATAGTGAAAAGGAGATGACAAAAAAATATATTATTCAATTGAACCAATAACGCACGTCACATTACACTGGTTATATTATGAAATTTAGTTAAATACTTACATGTTTTTATATATTTTTTGCTAAAAATTGAAAGTAATTTATTAGTAAATTAGAGTTGGTTTTCCGTCCGTTTTTTGAAAATGGAGATTATAGAACTTCGACATCATTCTTAGAAAAACGTTTTTTTTTTAGTAATGTCTAAACTATTTAACCGATTGATTTCAAATTTTAATTAGCTCTGTTGTCAATAAAACTGCTTAGAGTGCTATAACTTTGATTAAAATCGGATCATTATCATCTCTTCGAGAGATACCATGAACAATAAATTATTGAATGTGTTTTTTTGTAATTTTTAGAAGATCGCTTTTAAAATAAAACCAATTTTTTTCTTAAGAAGCTTTGTCAAACAAACAAACAAAGTAGCAAGTATTGTTGAAAAAGATTATATCTATGAAAAGATATCGTTATGGAAAAAATTAAAAAAAAATGTTTGTGTTTTAAGACAATTTTCACTTTTATGACGACGATTTTTTTTTAATCTGAACATTTATGAACTTAAAAAACTTCAGCATAAACCGCTAATCATAGCATGCCGATTTTGTCATCATTATTTGTAAGTTCTTTACTACAAGTATCAAAGAATACCTATAGTGAACAACTACGGACTATTATTATTTATTGTTAGCTTTTGTCCGCGACTCCGCGTGTATAGGTAATTTTGATTAACGTATTGATTTTTATTAACATCTCGACCCAAACCTGCTCCTGATCTCATTAATAATCCCGAGCTAGATCCTATTACCGACTTCAACTTCTCGCTTTGGATCTCAATTTCCCTCCTCTTCTTTCTCTCAATCCTTATCTACCTATTTCCCCTTCAGCTTTTCCTCTCCAAGCAAAACGAACAAACAAATATATCCGAGGATATAAAATTAAAATAATACTTATTTCTTTTTAAGGGTAGTGTAGATAGGATTGTAGTTTACGCGACAATGAGTTCTACCAGTAATCAAATTTTACCAAAACCTGTTGAGGCATTGTCTAATAATAAGACCATATAAACAAAAAGATACGCGATGTTTTATGGCTATATACAATTTTAATATAATGTGTTAATTAATTTAGTAATCACAAGAAGATATACAAAAATCATATGGGCAAACAAACAGTAATCTATATTTTATGCAGCAATGCATTCAATCAGTAGATTCATCAAGTTCTAGTGAAATCTAGTGTTTTAAGATCACTGTTTAGCATGTGTATATCTTTTATCATTTTATGCATAGATATGCATAGGACTTATAATCATAGGATGTGCACACTGCCAAACATGAACTTGTCTGTACATGGCGAGCTCTCGGGGTGTCACGATTTTTATTTTCACATAATACACTAAAATTTATACCGTCATAGGGTATCTAGCTTAAACAAATAGAATTATCTTAAATGAAATGGGCTAAAACCTAATCAGGTAACGTGTTGCCATACATGGCCAAGAAAAGAAATCATTATTTATAGATCGGGCTAGTGGTTCTCGTACTATAATCGTACAAGCGGACAAAGAAATAGACGTATTTTATATTTAATATGTATAGACGGATGGATAATAGAAAATACGCTTACTTCACCGATTTCTATAAAGTGAAGAAATTTTACACATCTTCATATACAGCGATCATTACAATCTCAATCTCAATCTTCATAAATGAACTCATAATTCGAATACATATATAAATATTTTGTTTCAGAGAATTCCTAGTGTAGAATTCGCATACTTAACAACGGAATGTAGGTAATAAAGATTACACTATAATTACGAATTACAATCTAAAAACATACCAATGTAAAAAAATATTTATCACAAGATTTTTTTAATGTGGCAGAACGAGGGGCAACGAGCGTGCGAACCACCAAAAAGCAGATGGTCACCATCGACCATAGACATTCGCAAATAGATATCAATGTGTTGCCAGCTTCTGGGGTAGAAATAGGGTATCTAATGAAGGGGGAAGTGGGCTGATGGATAGAGGACTGTGGTGATGGAGAGGAGTGGGGTGATTGGGGGAGTAGATCACCGGAACCCTCGCTCATCAGGTAACACGCAACAACGGATGGTGTTACTTCACGTCCGTATTCTTTAAGAGTGCGGTATTTCACCGGTCGAGCCGGCCTGACTCCGTGCTGTAGCCGAGTTGGCCGCAGCACGGCTCAACCACGATCATTAAAAATGGAATGCTAGTGGGAGAAAACATATCAGTCGGTAATGATCAACATCCATAAAATCTAAAAGCTTTTATTTCATGCTTAATGGGGTTCGGTATTGGCATAACTTAGTGACGTAAAATTGTGCTGTGATAAACATTATTGTAATGGGTCTGTCGGAAATTATTACGCGTTCAAAATATCACAGAATATTATTGATGGTATGATGAAATGAAGGCCACTGAGTATCTAATCTTTATCCGACTAGATTCATCAAACATGGAATATTAATGCGAATATAAAACGAATCGTACATACTATATGTATAGTACTCTAAATAACATTTAACTGTTTTTTGTAATTCAATTATATAAAATGTAAGTTAATTTAATTTCAGTAAATTACAAAGTAAACAAATTGTGGCCGAATTCATTACTAAACTTATATTATTATTGTAACTAAAATTAACCATATTATGCATTGAAACAAATAAATAAAAAAATATTATTTTTTTTTATTAGGAATACTATGGAATATGTTTAATGCTGTCAAGGATAGAAATGTTATGAATTATCATAGCCATGATACAGTAGAAAAAATAAGAGAGTTGTATTGTTTTTTGGAATTAGCTAATTAGGCTGGTGTATTATTTATAAATAGGTCTAAATAAAATTTCATTGTTTGGATTATAAATAAATAATCTCTTTATACATATAAATACTTATGTACATGAAAATACTATAGAATATATGAAAATACTTTCGTATCTCTAATACGTTTAATAAAAAGGATTGGCCTTTCTTTCATTTTCAATACCACATTACATCGGGTTTAATTTCATTCCACGTGAAATTAAAAAGAAAGGTGTTTTTAAAACAGTAATAGGAATAATTTTCAAACTTTAGATAAGTTATGAGAATGAGTTTTGACAAAGTCGGTCTAGCTTCATATGTGGAATCCTCGCCAGTATGAGATTATTCAAAATTTGCTCGAAGCGTTTGACTGTGCTCTACTCTCGATTTATCAAGCTCAAGCAATTTTCTGGTCTTAAATTGCCTCTATTATATTCATATTGCACTTATAGGATAATTATTGGTTAGATAAGTGTATACGTAATTAAAAAAAATACAATAACACTGTTATTCTATTCATTAAAAAAAAAGATTGAAAAAAAAAATTAAGTCAATTTCGAAATGTCTGTTTGTGTATCCTATATGTAGCGACCAGGGGCATGCAAAGACATTCAGACAGGGTATGCAAACCTAAAAAAAACTTATCAGTTTCAACAATGTTTCGGTTATTCAAGATATAAAGATACTTACATGGCGTCGGTAGGCTACCAAACAAAATATTGCTGAAACTAGTAAGTTTTTTTTTTTTGCTTTGCATACCCTGTCTAAATATCTGTGCACGCCCTTGGTAGCCACAATAACAACCAAAAACCTTCACGTATCTGAATCAGATTTTTTTACAGTATAAAGTAAACTATGTTCCATCTCCATAATCCCGATGCTGCAAGGGTAACGTCGATGGTCCTAAGTTCTAGAAAGAAATAGGCTCACAAATCGCCACAGTTTTTAAGGTCGCATGATTCCTTATTTACTGCACTGCTACAGCAACCTAAAGCGAATATTGTCTTTATATTAGCAGACGTTGTATCGCCAATAAATAGTACATCTGCTGGTGTCATATTTTGTGACGAAGTATTGTTTTCTAACTTTTAGTGTGTTATCGAATGTAAAACAAAATCGTTTAAGACTTTGTTATTTTTATTTTCATATAAAGCAATTTTATATACTTATAATACGTTATTTTTTATTATAATAAAAAATGCAAGCCGTCACGGGACGCCTGGCAGATGTGAAATATCGAGTTTGTAAAAGGAATATGCATTAAAGACAATTACGACAGGAACTAAATATAGCATAATGGAATAATGCAAAAATTAAATAAGACGATTTTTTTTACAGCAAATGATGACCATTTATTTTCCTTAAATACAAAAATTCAATATTAATTTCAAGTTGCCACAACTTAATTCATTTCATCTGTGACTTCAGTAATAGTTATATTCGATGTTTCCTCTGACGGTATTACTGTGACAGTTGCTTGTCACAGTAATAATTAGTAATTGATTATTAATAATCAATTATTAATCAAAAATACAATCATATGAATCAAAATTTAGTAATGTGTACGGTATGGCGACGGGTCGCCACGCTATACTACAGATATATACAGTCCACAGGTAGTAGTGTGTACGATGTAGTGACGCGTCGCCATACGCAAGCAACTGTGCGACTCCCTTCACACTCGGTTCAATGGTGCTGTTTACTACGGTATACATTTTTACTATATATATATACCATTGTATAGCGTGGCGACCCGTCGCCATACAGTGCACTCTATTATAAATAGACTGTATATATACCCTAATATAGCGTGGCGACCGGTCGCCACGGCAAGCGTCGCCACACCAACAATCTGTTTTACCCTGCGCCTATAGATGTTTCACATCAAACATGACGTATTTTATTGATATAAATAATATACATAAAAAACCCAATAGATATAAAAAATTGTCCAAAGTAGTTCTACATATTAGTCTATTTTATTCTGAAAAAATCTATTAGGTTTTTTTGTTTCGACAATTCCGATTAAAAATGCTATACACTATACGTAGGTATATAATATGATTCTCGCTCCGTAAATACGTGTAGAGCGCTGTGCGGGCGGGCGGCGCGTAGGGCGGCACGCAGTCAGATGGGCCGGCGGCGCGCGCGAGTCGCCCGCCTCTCGCCCGCCTCGGCAGGCATCGCGCCGGCCGCGATAACCGATCGCGACTAACGCGACGCGATGTTCCGAATTCAGATTCAGGAACAATCAAATATTGATTTATTAGTGCGTACATCAATTTCGACAGCGAGTCTACCTAGTGTTTTCGTCGATGTATTTTAGATGAGTGTCGTGCATTCGAATAGTTGCTATGAATTCCATTTGTGAGCTTCCTTTGAATTTTAATCTGAAGTTATTTGAATCGCTAATATTAGTGTTTTCGTTATTGAATGTGTTTGTAAGTAATGCTTGCGTTTACGAGAAAATCTTAAAATTGGCTAAATGTTCAGTATCATTCCGGTTTGACATGATATACAAACAACTAAACAACACCGCATTTCCCCAGCGAAGCGGATAGAACAGCTATATATCAAAGATTACCGCCCGCCGGCAATATGCCTATTGCCTTTATGAAGTGCCTCTGGGACCCGCTTAGCGACATACCTCTCTCACTAAACTCGGTTTTATTGCTGTTATTATATTCTATTCTACATCATTTCGGATGTCTTGTTTAGGCGTCGTCAAACCTACTTGACGGCACTACAACCGTAATAAAAATTAGTGCTGTAGCGGTTTTTTTTTAATATTGATCGGAAATGTATGTTATTAATATTTTTTATCGCAAAATGTATCGATAGGGTGTCAAAACACACATGTATTATATATTTAACCAACCGGCTGTAATTTGATGTTAAACTATAATCGCGTTTTTCACGAAACGCACTGTTTCCGTCAGACGAGAAGTCCCATTACAATAGTCGAGCCGCGGCGTCACATTTCACGAGCGCGGGCGGCGTATTAGCGGGACTCGACAGCGCAGTGCGCGCGGCGCTGCTTTTCAGCTGAAGGCTCCGAACTAGACCTTTATTATTTGCAACAGAAATCGACATCCGCTTTTGAAAACGACACAATACAATATGAACTATATCTTGAATTGTCTTTTTTTTTTTTGTTATCGACGCAATATGTGAATATTGTGTATAATTCCATAGGGTAAAACTATTATTTGTAAATAGCAGTCTCGTTTTAAGGTAGATATAGTGATTCACTAATGGTTAAAATTATTATAAACTACATTTGAGTTACTTGTGATTGTTTTGTAAATACAATTTAAAAATACTACATAATTCATACATTTTCAATAATCAACCCACGGGGACTATTTATTTTAAATGATTACAATAAGATTTTAGAATTCTTTTATTGGCTTGAAAACAGGCGCGGAAAACAAATTCATAATTCAATACAATTTATTTACTTTACGCCAATAGAACTCATGAACATGTATTTAAAAAAGTAATATATGTGTTATACATATATACTACTTTTTTCACTATCATCAATATCAAACGTAGAAAAGGCTACCTCTTCGTTATTAAAGTCGATACATATCTTAGGACAATCAAAAATACAATTCGCAGGCGCCGCGGCGACCGCACGTATGATTAAAGTCGGATAAAATGTACGCGAAGGCCTTCGAACGAGTGCGTACGTACGGCATGTCCATTATTATGGAATGTTTTCGTTCGCCGGGGCACGTACCGTATCGCAGAACCTGACTGTAATAACTTAGAATTTTCCGTCGCAGCCGAACGTCACCCAATTTGTTTTGTGACACACGACAGCTCATTCTAGTTATACGTACGTATATATTCGTGGTGAAGTCGTGTCTGAACGTTCATAAGGAAACGATCGAGTTCGAACCATCTAGCTATTTACGTGTCCACGCGCGATTTGAACTGTTTTTTTTTATTTTATTTTATATTGTATTCGTTTAGTTCGATTCGGCGCACAGTACGATATCGTTGACGTTAACTAGAAACGCTGCCGCTTTATCAAAAACTTACGTCTAACAGGAACTTGGCGCGCCGCGTCCGCGCCGCGCCCGCCCCGAGACGGCGCCCTCCGCGCCCGCCCGCCTTCTATATCGATCTCTGGAGCGACCCCTCTATGATTTTCCCTCGCGTCTTAAAAATTGTTTTCATAAATTATTTAGCCATTATTCGTATCACGGCCCGCGCCCGCCGGCCGCATTTCTATACACTACACGTCGCGATTCTCGCCTCCCTTTTCACATGCAAATGATACGGGCGCGGGCGGCGCGGCCACGGGCGCGGGGTCAAGTTCTCGTGCCATAAATTGATATCGTGTTAAATTATCAGCGATCGCGGACGCTTCCCCTCGAGCCTGGCCCGTGCTGGCGCGTGCTCGCCGGTCGATATCGGAGCAGATTGAAACGCGCTGGAAATAAAAAGCTCATGGAAAAAAGCCCCGTGACAACTTTTAAAAATCAGAACATTTCATTTTCATAGTGTTACTAACGTTTTAAATGATTTTTTGAGCTTTGATTGCAGTCGGACTATGATTATTGTTTAATCGTATTATCGCTGTTTATTTTAATTTTTCTAAATTGTTATGTATATACTTTTATCTGAATGTAAACATATCTATGTTAATGTTATGCGTATATAAATTAATAAATTATTGTGTTGCTTTCTTTTCTTTTCTGAAAAGTTAATCTCTATTTTGACAACAATATGACATGAAAAAATATATGGAGAAAATTTGTCTTGGTTATGAAATGTAGCAAAATAATGTTCTCCCAATTATAATAAACGTACATTTCATAACCGTAAAAGGTCCTCTTAAATGAAGTATTTTTCTATTATCGAAATTGTGCTTAACATGATAGATATTTGAACGAAATAAAGGTTTTTTCGATACGTTCGGAATTCATTTTCATGATGAAAAATCTTTTTAGTCGTATTGTCTGTTAACGACTATAACGTATTTTATCTCTACTTCTTTTCGTTTCTCATTTCCCATCATTTGGGGTCGGACTTTCTCGTCCTCTTTGATTAATATGCATTCTAACTTATCAGTAAGTTCCTTTTTCCTTTTAAATATCTTTGTTAGAAAAAAAAACCTTCGTAAACAGTCATGAATGTTACAATGAAATTACCCCCTCGAACAAAGTTCCCATAATTGAAGACAAAATTATGACCCTCGGGTGTTCGTGGCTCGACGTGTAATTAGCTCGTGTTACGCTACTTGCCACCCCTTCTGATGTTTATCAATTTGCTTTTCTTTTCTTTAGAAAATAACATTAAATCAGTACATGTATTCTAATAAAAAAAAATCGACTAATCTTGAAGTCAATGTAGCAATTTGCTACTGAAAACGACACTGATATTATGTAACATAAATGATGTCGTCCTGGTACTTGTTTATTTCCATCCATCTAAAAGAAAAATAATATGATTTGAAAGAAAGGTGAGATATTGTCATCGGTAGGTTTCTGAGAACTTTACAATTTAAAGTTATTTTTATCAAAAGATTTTTTAACTATTTTTAGGCTCGTTTCCGTTTTGTGAAAAGAATATGAGAAAAAATGACATTTTGACGATATTTTAGAAGTATAAAAGTCGATAGGAATTGTTCAACATTCATAAAGAGTTCTAATTGAAAAAGCGTTTCGAAAATATACTTATTTAATTATTTTATGTAGTTTTAAGCAAAAAAAATGGGTTCCCTTTTTTCATTTTGTGTAAGAAATTGATTTAAGTTTGTTTTCACCTTCGATGACATCAATTAGTTTTATTTTTATTGTGTAATATTGAAACGATATATATTGATCACATTTAAATATCAGCAGTGTTCAAATTAAACAATGACTTCCAATGTGGGGTAAGGTACAAGAACTAACTTTGACTAAGTTGTCATCTAATTTATTTGGGAAGAGCCAGAAGTAAATAAAGTTAATTTGACGTTAAGAAGCTGAACTTTTGACCCAGCGAGTCAGTGAGTTTTGTAATTTTATTATTAGTTTTGTATTAAATGAATCATTTATATAGAAAACAATCAATTTCAAACATTCCGTAAAATAGCTTGTATTAAAAAAAATATTAATACCATTAGTATTATTATTAGTACCATATTAGTACCAAAAATAAAAAGGTAATTCTTAAGCGTGATCAATAAGATTTGACAGATTATCCCTATATTATCTGTCAGACTATGGATTACATTTTTCTAGCGTTGCAGAGCCCTTCATAAATATTTTTTTGGACAATGCCAATTTACCTACTTCATTTATTTATACAATTTTTAAAATAATCCTTATATACATAAATTTTCTATGCAATTAATCACAGTTCATACAATAAAATAACTATATAAGTATGCAAGATATTAATGTTTTAAATGACCTATTAAAGACGATACTGCTGCCGAGATGAACTAACGTCACCAATAGTAGCCCCACAAAAGGAGTATGTAAAATTCAATTTCGTAATAAAGAGATGGCAAGGATATGTTGATGTTCTATAATTTTATAGTTCTGTGATCCGTTTTAATTTTGATTTTACTTTTTTTTGTATTTAAGCAAGTTGACTTATTCATATATTTATTCTGATCATGAAGTACACAAAATATATTTAGTGTTACTCAACTATCCGACTGATACTAGAATAGCATTGTATAAGCAGAATAGTGATCTTGAATTATCGCTTTTTGGATAAATGTCATTTATTCTCAGAAAGAAGCTCTTGAAAGTCAAAGTTACATTAAGTATATTAATTAATTTATGTGTAATTTGTATTACATATTTTTGTTTGACCTAAGCTCTAATAACGTTTGCCTAATATCACCCGCGTAATTAATAAACCTTTCTTTGTAATTTCGAATTTCATTTTTATATTAAACTAATGCAAAATACTTCAGCTTTCCAACAATCTATTAAAGAAAGTTTAAAACTTTATGTTTTTTCCGAGTAGCAATAACCTAGTATAAATTTCTAGATATTTTATAGTTACTGTCGTTTAAATGTTAAAAATTAGTTATAATAAAGTGACATTTATAACCCAAACATTCGCCACAAAGCACTGGGAGAATGGGTCGAAGTATCGCAATGCTTGTATTTAGAGAACGTATTCCACTAGATTCTATATAAAATCGTATGTGTATTCAATTCATGTATTTAAAATTAATATTGTTATCCGCATCAATAAATCCACAGAAACATGGATATTGAATATTTCCGACAAACAAACAGCGCGATCTCTCGCAACAATAAACAACTTGAGTTTGTAGAATACAAATTGGATAACATTTGATTATACATTTATGGACCAGAGCTTTCCTTTATCTGACCATGGATATTAACTTTATATAAGGCTCGCGGGCGGATGTCTTGTACGTTAAAAAAAAATCGGCACACAATCCTTAAATATTATTTTAAATTTTAAACAAATATATTTTTAATTGTTTTTTTTTATTTAAATTAAATTTATTATTCTTGACTATCCCGTTTTTTGAAAATAATTAATTTTAATCAATAATCCATAAGAATTATGTGTATATATTTATTAAAGACTATTTTGCTAATAGAAATATAAATCTGACTTGAATCGCATTGTTTCTTAGACTTCTTAGTGTAGCGAAGATCAAAGCATAAATATTTTTCCTTTTACTTTATTGACTACCAGTACATAAGATATAAATATATGTTATATAACTCGCTGAAGCCTGTCTACGAACAGACAACGGGTACGGTAGCAGGGTTAAATAACATGCAATTAATGAATGCGCCCTAGTGAGATAATAATCTTAGAAATGATTACAAACTCCCAAAGAGACAGCGAGCACGGAAAGCTGTCGTTAGCTCAAACAATAGCCCCTTTTTTCGGCTTCATATATATTATGATAAATGAAACTACCATTTGTATTCATCTATGCGTTTTCCTCCATCTCTCGGATACGATTTATGTGTGCCCAAATGAATACATTATCACTTAAAATTATTTTCGAAAAATCTGTTAAAGACAATTCCGGCTCGTTAAATGTATGCAAATATGTGCAAGGAAGAAATTAGAAATATTAAACGAAATAGTAATCGGCTTAAATTCGGCATTGGAAATAAAATAAACTCTTTATACATATATTAGCTACTAAACACTTCATGAATTCGAATGTGTGAACAAGTCCTTGTCCTAAACGCACAGTTGATGAAAAGGGACATTATAAAATATCAGATTATTTAGAAGACACATATAGACGCATAATCAACTTGATCTCTCACTTGATTCATTTTGCATTAATTTTGTATTTGATTGTGGTTGTAATCAAATCCATTTATATCAAATACGTTCATAAGCTTAGAATGGAGCTGTCTTTAACTTTCTTGTTCATCCTTCTTGAGAAAAATTTGTTTTTCAAGTGAATGTTGAAGTCTTAAAATATCATAACATGTTTCGATGGTTATGTAAATTAAATAGATATTTTAAATATAAAAGTGTTCAAATCTCCAT
Source organism: Eumeta japonica (assembly GCA_005406025.1). Lineage (NCBI taxonomy): Eukaryota > Metazoa > Arthropoda > Insecta > Lepidoptera > Psychidae > Eumeta > Eumeta japonica. The sequence goes on along the minus strand of BGZK01000498.1, from coordinate 6,536 downwards.
GGTGGCCCAGTGCGATTTGAAATAGGGAAGTTTACTGATATTTAGAATATTATATTTGTTGATGAAATATGTATCTGACTTAACATGATGACTAAGAGTGAAATTAAAATTGGTTAAAAAAACCAATAAACCATAAGTCATCTAAAATTCTATGCCATCTTTTTTCCGTAAAATTAACTTTTAACATTATTCTATTTGGCGCTAGTAGACAGTGACGTCACTGAGTACTAGTAATTGCTCTGTCTAAATGGCAGTTGAAAAGTCATTATTCAGGTATTTTCATGGTTAAAAAAAACGCTTTCACTACACTCTTACTCACATAAAATATATTTAAATACAGTAATCTAAAAAAAATAGCAAACTACTCCATTATTGTCGTTTTAAAGTGCTCGTCGCGGTATGGATGATTTAATTTAACTTAATTTAGAAACTTAACAATTAATTTGCCAGTGTAAATTTTGTCCAGTAATATGTTTTTGGAATAAATTACTAAACAAAATTTATTCCAGAAATTGAATCCATTACTTTTCCGATTCGAAAATGAGGCGCTTATTACTCTGCTACCACCTCTAATCAAAAAACTAGAAATACATAAAAATTTGGATTTCTTAAAGTATTCTCATTTATTATAAAATTGAATTATTCAGAATAATAACAACGGGCAAATAATTTGTCATCATGTTAACTTTTGTTAATAGCAATGTAATAGAGCTCGGTGGCTGGTGTGACTGACACGTCGGGGTCAGCTCGGGTGCGACACGCTTACGGGTCGACTCGACAATACCACTCGCACAGAATACACGCGTAAAATAATAGTTTCCATCTTTGCATTTCGTCCAGTGAACGAGAGTCTCGGCGGCTTGCTCCCTCCATCAGTCCCTTCCGTCTCCATCGGTCCACTTCTTCCTCCATCAGATATTCTATTTCTATCCAGGGACGGCAACGCACTCGTGACTCCTCCGGAGTCGTGAGCGTCCGAGGACGGCAGTAACCACCATACTCTGGTGGCTCGCCCTCTTAGATGCTATAAAAATAAAACAGTCACAAATAATAAGTATAGGAGTCACGCCATGGGGATCCGTACAAACTTAATTGTGTATGTAGATATTATATCCTCAAGAACCTCGATAAGTTTTGTGTCTTGAATATGATATTGGCGAAAAATCGGTCCCAGGAAATTCGAAACTTGCTTTTTTCCAAAACTTTTTGAATTTTCTAACAATTATTTGAATTTTTAAAATCTAAATTATCATAGCGCGAAGTTAAAAAATGTTCTGCATTATATTGGTCTACATCATTGTCCATAGTCCAATTGTAAGTGTAAGTTTGTAATCATAAAAAAATATTCTTTCCTCTGATATAACTATAAATTATCAATTTTCAAATTTTTCCCTTTGCTTATGCTGCTCACAGTAAAGATCTCAATCTTTCTTACTGAATTTCATGATTCTAGGTCAATGGGAAATACCCTATAAGTCTTAATTTACTCGCGAGTTTCAGAATATAAGGCATTGATGGCCATATTTTCTAGTTACCTCGACTTAGATGCTTGACTTCTTTTACAACTTCAAGCGACCGCAGACGTAATTACCTAATGTTAATTTCATCCTGATACCTCCAACACTTTCCTTAGAAAAAGGGTCTTGACAGACGAACGGACAGACTGACAATGAAGTGATTTCTATAAGGATTCCGTTTTCATGTAGAATACGGGACCTTAGAAAACAGCCGCGACTTGCGGGCAGAAAGAAATACATCGAATATCAATGTATAAGCTTCCCTGTTAGGTTAGGAATTCTAGAAGTATACGACTAGAGGGAATAAAAATAGTAGTGGTAATTGCTTACTGAATTAAATTTATTCTAGAAATTATTTTTAAAGAATATTTCTTGTTGATTCGATATAGGCTGTATTTATAATAATTATAAATACAGGCATTTATAATAGTTATAAATACAGGCATTTATAATAATTGAGTTAAGTACTTATAAATTGTGTATTAATGTTTTACTATTCTAAAGTTATTTTTTTAATATACGCATATACCAACGTGCATAAGTATAGAAACAATCTGATATAAACATCAATATTTGTTTATTCTTATTTTATGTGCTCCCATTCCGTTCTTTCGATTGCTATAAAACTTTGTCAACTTATTGCTTGCATTTGTGCGAAGGTTATAGGCATAAAAAAACTACCGTTTGTACCCGACTTCATCTACGTATTTGTACTATTGAATAGGACTTCTGAAACGATTCTGTAAATTTCTTCACTAATAAGTAGCTCTCTGCATAAGTAAAATAGACTATTTTTCCTTAGCTTCGTTAGCATATTTATGTTATTACAGATTTAAAAGATTCTTTTACTCATAAGAGCTATACTATCCCCGAATTATATAGTTGAAATTTTATTTTGTTAGCGGAATTTGCTAACCGGTAGTGGCATCGAAATCACAAGCGGAACGAGGAGACGAATTAAGGATCGAGATCAGGAGGGATCGAAATCGAGAACGTGTCTAAGGTCGAAATCGAGCGTGAGACTAAAATTAGAATCAAAAACGTGACCACAATCGAAGTAAGGAGCTGTATCGAAATCAGAATTGAGAGTGAAACTGGGATTGAGGGCGGCATCAGAATCGGAATCCGCTAACATTAAAATCGGGTTCGGAATCAAGAACGGGACCGCAATTGGAATCAAGAGTGAGACAAATTAGTATCAAGAGTGAAACCAGGATCAGAATGGAGAACGAAATAGGAATCGGGATCATCATAGAAAGCGTGTTCGGTCGATATACAAGATAAAAGAATTAATACTATCTACACGCGGGTGAAAACTAGTATACAGTAATTGTATATTAAACAAGATATATATTACGATCGTTCCGAAAAAGAGTCTCATCTACTTTTTAAATATATAAAACTGACATATCCATAACTCGAAACAAGAAGAGAGCGAAAAAAAATTGAAAATAAATAATTTAAACCGTGCACTCGTCAGAGAGCTTGCTCATCTTTCATCATTCCAACGAAATTAGTCGCAATAAAAGATTCATTCCGGCCGCTCCCACACGTCGAATTAATCCACCACCTGCTTCGCGAGTTCGTTAAAATATTCCGTAATAATCTCGCGGAGGTGCCCGCGGCGGCCCGGAGCGGATAATCATCACCTCGACCCCTAGGCTTGATTAATTGTAGTTCACGTGATTCGGACCTTTTCACGAACGTATGGTTCGTTTGAGCGCCACGGATTGAGTTTGCTGTCGGTCAGCCATTTTCCGTTGCTTAATTGTATTGTATGTGTGTGTGAGCGCGTGCGCGTGTGTGCGTGTACTATGGCATTGATCGATTATGGTTTCGAGGAATGTGCCCATCGCAAAATAACATATTATTTTATGTTATCTCATTCTATGATGAATTGTGAATTCAACTTTTTTTTTTATTCGGTTTTTGTCGACATCTTCAATCGTCGTTGAAATTGCCCAAACTCTTTTCGTTTTAGATGTAGACCACATCCTATTCTGTCGCTTCCGATCTCGGATCCGGTTCCGTTTCCGATTTCTTTCGCTCCGGATTAAGATTTCAGTGTTTCACTTGTTTTCGGAATCGGAATTGAGAGTTGGATTGGCATTGGAATTGAAAATGAAAGGATCAGTTATAACTGACGGTGAAATCGAAAATCGCGAAGCAGACCGGGATCAACATTATAAATGAAAAAATCGGCCAAGAGCATGTCGAATCATGCTCAATGTAGGGTTTCAAGCCATCAACTACAAAGAAATGCACTACAGATGAAAAAAATTACGTTGTTACACTTTTTTCCATGTTTTCCACACACAATAATTATAAACACTTTTAGTCATCTAACTAGAGAAATAAGAGGAGAAACAAAATGAAACTGGAGCAAAGAAATAGAAAAACGGCCGGAATTGATCAACAGAAAGGGTATGGTTTTTCACCATGATAACGTCAAACCATACCCATCTTCAGTCAGAAAATATTGAGAGAATTTGGTTGGGAAGTGTTAATATATCCACCATATAGCCCTGACCTTACACCCTCAGATTTTCACCTGCTTCGGTTTCTTCAGAATTCTTTAGGTAGTGTTAGGTTCACATCAGAGATGACTGTCAAAACTACTTGTCGCAAATTTATGATCAGAAGTCGTAAAATTTTTACAGCAATGATAATATATCACTACCTACAAAATGGCAACAAGTTGTCGAAGTTACAATATATATAATATATGCCAAAAGCAGTTCGAAGCCGAGTGAGGCTCTGCTGAGCTGTCAATTTACACTTAAAATCGTAGAAAACATACTACGAATCACGACTTAAATTCGCAGTGATGAAGACATGCAGTTTTCCAAATGACATACAATGTATTAACAATTGATAGTTAGATGAAACAAATTGTATTCTACAGCCAAAGAGTTCCGTTTAAAAATGTATTGATTACTTTTTATATATCGTTTATGTAAGTAGCCAGTTCCAGAAATTTATAATTCGCCCTACATATTAATGGCGGTGACGACTAGTTTACCGCAAAATTTTGTCTCAGTCTTACACTAGTCGTAGTGCTAATTCTCCCTTTTGTTGCGACTCCCCATCTCCTATCGTCCGTTACGCTATCAACGACGAATTACCTACCGCTACCCCGCCTACCTCGCTGTCTAAGACATCCCTATGTTTTTGGCAATGCAGGAGGTCTACAGTAAAATCTTATGGCCCTATACAACATCCGTGTGCTGTTGCCGACAATAAATCGCCCACCACAGCGAAACTTCATCATTATTAATACTCATACACTGTCCGCACCGCAGCGAAGCAAATAGAATTACTTAGAAACCTAACCGGTGCTCGACCCCTGCTCAGTTGTTCTGAGGTCAGAGGTGCGCTTCGAGGCCATCTTTGTTCTGCTTTAAAATATCACGACACTCGCGTCAGATCCTTTTGTTTAATCTGTTTCTGCGATTACCAAGATTAAGCTCTCATCACTCTAAAACGAAAACTCACAGAAGGATCTCACTATCACTAATCACAGTAATCCCGGTCTTAGCACAGGCCGCGCTGTCATACCCTTACCTTATTAAATTAAAGTCTCTCGACCCTTCACACAATTGTATTGTTGATTCAGAAAACCAGTTTCAACTTACAACTATGATTTTTAATTTATATTTCATTATTGATCTATACTACTTCGTATCGAAATTTTACGATTTTAAAGTTAAAATTTTTCAAAATATTTCTATTTCAGTTTTAATACTGAAAAGCTTTAAAACTAAAAGCAACAAAAAAATATATGTTGTTTTGGAAAACATCTTTGTGTCCTCTTAAAACTTTTCAAATTATTCTTTCGATTCCGCATTTGTCTCACAAAGGCAAACTTTGTGATATTGCCCGCCTAACCTTGTCGCGCATTATTCTTAAATCATTTTTAAGTAGACAGGAGGGTATTCCCTAAATTAATTTCTCGTGCTATAGGAATTCAATTGTATTTCGCAACAACCACCTTCGATATGTTGCAAACGTAATTATTTCCATTCAATCTAATACGATCGAGTCCGAGTTTTTTATCGATTACACTATGTTTTACATTTAAAATTAAATTGAATCCTTTTTTTTGATTAAAATTGTCTGACCAAAATAAAGTTAAAACAAACCGCAATATGTATCTATAAATTTATAAAATGCTACAAATTACTACATTTAGCCTTAATTACAAGATATAGCATCAAAATAATTAACTCATTTGTATTGTGTTGAGATCCAAGCATCATGAGATTTTAACACAACACATGCGTTGTTATTTTTACATATAACTATACAAATGAAATCCATGTAAAATATTGTTTTGTGTCACAAAACTGAATATGATTTATAATCTTGGCGAGGGTACGTGATCTTTCGTAGGGCTATGCCGTGGGACATTTCTATGTACTCGTGCGTTTGACCCTTATCAAGCCTCGCTCACACTGCGGCCGGACCTCGTGATCTGAACTCGTTAAGTGTAGGAGATAATCATATTATCTGCGACGATTCCGGAATGCTATTGCGGTGTGACAGTTACATCGTTCTCATCGTAGAGATTTGATTTTTATTTTCCGACATTTCACTCGCTCGCTTTAGAGACATCTGCTAACCGTAGAGAAATGTTAATATTGATTCCCTCGTCACTGCCGGGAATCGGTTGTCGGTGTCATCGATCTGGTCGTAGTAAGATCATTTTATGTTACATCTAGTACCGGTAATTTGGTTATAGTATTTTTCTGCCCTGTTACCAATCCGTTCTTTTATAAATTACATCTTAAATTGTATATACAATGTCACAACTTTAAACTGACAAGCGTCATTGTCTAAAATGCTTGTTTTGTAGTCTGGACATTTAGTCGATCCAAAATCTTCTAATTCATATGCATAAATTGAAATAATATTGAGAGTGGCAATAACGAATTAAAAAATGAATCAATTGTACTATTAAATTCTCCACACGTAAAATTCAGAATTAGATTTTTCTTATTCTAGCTCAATATAATGTGT